>CM052543.1:73276391-73318693 GCA_028533065.1 Trachops cirrhosus
CCTTCTGGTCCACTCCAATGATGTTAGACCCATCTTTCATTCCATCACTATTGGTTCCCTGTGCATCTTTCTTCATTAAACTTATTGTAGCCTGCATTTTTTCATCTAATTTGTGACCAAAATCAACCAACTCTGTGAGTATCCTGATCACCAGTGCTTTGAACTGTGCATCTGATAGGTTGGTTATCTCTTGGTCGCTTAAAAGGATGGGTTCTGGGGCTTTCAATTCTTCTCCTGTTTGGGCCATCTCTTTGCTGTTTTTTTTTTTGGTCTTGTCGAGCTCCAGTAGTGAGGGGCGGGGCCTTAGGTGTTCACCAGGGTGGGGCACCCCAGTTGCTGGGTTGTGAGGCTGTATGTGGGGGTGGGGTTGGAGAAGGAACAATGGCGCTTGCTCCACTCTCTGTAGGACTCCAGACCCTTCCGCCGCTTTCCAAAAACCAACTGGGCCCCTCTGGCACCAATTCTGGTGTGGGTGGGCCTGTGCACCCTGCAGGACCTTCCTTTTCAGTCAGTGCCCCAAAGCTCTATTTCCCACACTGGGATTCTGAGTTGCGCACAGTGCCTTGCTTCACAATGGCTGCCTCGCTGGGTCTGTTGGTCGCCAACCCCCAGCCAGGGCCCTGCCAACCACCGCTGCTTGTGCACCCAGGGTCTACCTGCTGTGGACTTGCGCGCCTTCCCGGGTTGCTCTGCTCTCCGCTCTGCGTCCCTTGCCCGGCCCAACTCCGCCCCTCCTACCGGTCTGGAGGAACGTGTCTAATTTTAACTCCTTGGGTGTCCGACTTCCATACACTTCAATTTTCTGTCAGTTCTGGTTGTTATTCTGTTTCTGTATTGTTGTTGCCCCATCTCGGTTGTGCGAGGAGGCACGGTGTGTCTGCCTATGCCTCCATCTTGGCCAGAAGTCCTCCTGTTCTTTTAAGAACATCAGTCATATTGGAGTAAAACCCACCCTACTCCAGTATGACTCATCTTAACTTGATCACATCTGCAAAGACCCTGTTTCCAAATAAGGTTACATAATGAGATATTGGGAGGTAGATTTTCAATATAACTTTTTTAAAGGAGGACACAATTCAATCAATAACAATCTTATTATTTTTGTCTTATTTTATTTTAATGCATTTATGTAAAAATGGTAAAAGCCAAGAAAATCTTGTAAGAAGAAGAAGAAAATTGGAAGATTTACATTACTGGTTTTTAAGACTTTTCCCATAATTACAGTAATGAAGACAGATTGAAATGGGGCAAACATAGACACATATAATAATGGAATAAATTAGAGAGTCAAGAAATAAGCTCAAACATATGTGGACACTTGGTTTATGACAAAGATGGCACTGCACAGCAATGATAAATGATGATATTTTGAACAAACTGGGTGTCCACATAAGAAAAAATTGCATCTTGACTCCTACTTCATATCAATCACAAACATCCATTCTATATGGATGGTAGATCTACATGTGAAAGATAAATCAATAGAGTTTTTAAAAGAAAACATAGGATATCTTCATGCTCGTACAGCAGTCAATAATTTCTTCCTTAGTTTTTTCTTCCAATAAATGGCACTACCACTCACACAACTGCCCAAGTCAACTTTGATTTATGTATTTTTCTCTTCACCTACATGTGATCATTCACCATGCTCTGTCTTCCACTTCTAAAATGCATATCAAACCCACTGACTACATATAAGCCACCATGGTCTTCCATTTGCAACAGCCTCCTAACTGTTCTCTTTGTTTCCACTTGTTATATTACTTTCCCAATTAAGATCCCTCAATGACTTCCCATGATGTGCCAAAACCTTACCTGCCTCAGGACCTTTGAACATTCTGTCCTGCTGCCTGAAATGCTCTTTTTTTCAACTCTCCATATGGATGGTGCATTCTCTACTTTCCTCTCTTAGCTCATGTCACCTCCTCAAAGAATATTTCCCTGCAGACTTATACATGTTCTTCCCTCATCTCTGTTATTCCCTAACACAACATGCTGTCTTTTCCTTCATTGCCCTTCCACAATCCATAATTATCCTCTGTATTTTAACTTTACTTGTTAATTAATTCAATAAATATTCATTGTGTCTCCTCTGTATCAGGCACTGTGTTAGGTGCTAAGGACAAAATCATAATCAAATAGACAATGTCTCTAATCGTATAATCATACAAATGATGATATAACCACAAACTCAGAAGTTCTTCAATGAAAAGCTGCTAGAAAATTAAATACCTAACATTTACCACTACCTTTGCTTACTCTCTAAATTCTGATGCTTCTTTGATTAAACTTTATGTTCTCAGACTTTTCTTCCCCAGATGTGCCAGGTGGGCTGGAGCTGAAATTTATGTTGCACTCATGAAGACTAAGGCAAATTTTGAAGGGCAATTCAGCACTGCTTACTTAAATAATAATCCAGCAATTCTGCTCCTGAGATCCCAAAGCTGTTCTCCCTACAGCCCTTGAGGCTCCTGATGAAAGGAGGCCAGTGATCTAGCTACTGATCTAGGAAAAGACTACAGGGCAAATTGTTTGGAGTAACCCTCAAAACCTAGTGAGTGGCAGGCATGCATCCTGGAAACAAAAGCTCTGAGATGGAGGTAACTCTCACTGTACGTGGCTGTATGGTCAATGACAGCCTCACAACCAGAGCGGTGGGAGTGCTCCCCTTTAAACCTCCCAGCAGGCAGCCATGTGCACATGATTTCTTTAGCCTCTGAGTGGTTCCCCTGCCTTACTAAGCCACCTTGACCCTCCACACTGCTTTCACACTGGTTTTCCCAGAACATAATCTGAGTATGTATGCCTTTTGTATATTTATTAATAGCTTCCCTCAAGGAGTTCCCATTGCCTTTGATAAAACTAAAACTCTAGCATCTATACAAAATTCTTTAGAACCTGGCCCCTTTCAAATCGTATATTTCCATATACAGTTCTATCTCTTGGCCCACACACATAAACTAGCCTCACTGAACTAACTACCAGATGTCTTTCAGGGGGGCCTTGCTGCCCCTTCCCTTTAGGTCTTTGCACAGGATGTGCCTCCTGCCTGGAACACTCATGCAGAGCAGGCTGCACAGCTGTTCCAAGGGTTTGATGGTCTGACTCAGAGCCTGCTAGGTAACTAACCCTTGTTCCATTTCCACACATAGAGTCCAGGGATATGCATGACCAGGCTGTGCTACAGAGTCTGAGTCAGGTTTTGATTATGCCTTACTGTACTATGTATATGCTGCAGCCAATGTGCTGTGAAATGGCCATGCACTTGGCCCAGGTAAGGGGGTCTCTGGTAAGAATGCTGTGTATGTTGTGCGCCATCTCATGTCTAAACATGGGTATGTGTTTATGTCTGCAAATGAAAGCAGGTGTATAGGAAGTTAAAATTCAGGACCCCTCATTTGCATAAGCCCCTTCCAATGCCCTGGAAATATGGAAGGTGACTCTATTTACTAGCTTTTTTAAATATATAATTTTCTCTGATTTTTTTCATTCTAAATAAATCTTTATTTTGTACTTCATTGTATATTCATAATTTTATTATTTTTCTTAAAGGGGGCCCTTCCAAACTGTATAAGCTTCATGCTCATAAAATCTAGAAATATGTCTTTGCCTAGAAATAGACAGGCTTCCAAAAAAATCTAATGTGACCCTCATTTATGCACAAGTCCTCACCTGCAACTATGGGTTATTGTCCTGGGGAAGGTTATTGGTGTCTCTGCCATGTGTCCCAAGTTCTTTCCTACTCTGTAAATAAGGAAACCCTGTTTGATTTACACAAGTGGGACCTGCACTTGGTCATTTCTCTCTGTCCAAACCTAATGTGTGTATACAGTTGCACCTAGTTCTTCTTCTGGCTCAGTCCTACTCATCTTTAAGGGTTTATCTCAGGAGTCACCGTCTGCTGGAAGCTTTCCTGGAGGCTCTCAGTCCAGGCTGGGTGCCCACACATAGCAGACATTCAGTAACTTTTGCTTGAATGAATGAATGAATGAATGAATTAAGCTGAGCCATCAAATTAGTCCCCTCTGCTCCTACAAAATATATCTTTTTTGGTTGGTCCCAGTGGAATCCTGAGTTCCATCTGAAACAAACTCTTACTCCTCTGATTCCTGTGTTGAATGAAAACTCAAGAATCCTATAGGATCCTCTCATAGGATCCTACATCACTCACTCCTCATTCTGTCAGTCAAAGGTGGTTCCATTTTCTATTCTTTTGTGTGACCTAATACATTCTAGTTCCTGACCTTTACATGCCTCCCACTGTGGTAAAAGTCTTTACTTCTTCTCTGTCCTTTCTCATATATTTTCCTTAGGTAACTGTCTTAGTCTTCCAGGGCTTCCCCAACAACATACCACAGACGAGGTGGCCTAAGCAACAGAAATTTATTTTCTCACCATTCTGGAAGCTGGAAGTCCACAATCCAGGTGTCAGCAGCGTTGGCTTCTTCAGAAGCCTGTCTCCTTGGCTTGCAGATGGCCACCTTCTCATCCATGTGCTCTTCCTTCTGTGTACATCTGTGTCCTAATCTCCTCTTTTAAAAGGACACCAGACGTCTTGGATTAGGGCCTACCCATATGACCTTGTTTTACTGTAATTACCTCCTTAAATGCCCTATCTTCAAATACAGTCATATTCTGAGGTACTAGGGGTTAGCTCTTTAACATATGAATTTGGGGGAGACACAATTCAGCCCATAAGAGAGTTATCCTCATTTTATACATCAGGAAACTGATACCCAAAGGTGTTAAATAACTTGCTGTCTTCATCCATTCGGGACTGGCATAAAAAACTACCATCAGCTGGATGGCTTAAACAGCAAACATTGATTTCTCACTGTCCTGGAGGCTGGGAAATCTGAAATCAAGGTGCCAGCACATCCAGTGTCTGGCCAGGGCCCATTTCCTGATTTGTAGATAGCTGCCTTCTCCCTGTGTCCTGATATGGCCAAGAAAGAGCTCACGTCTCTTGTATTTCTTTTTATAATGTCACTAATCCCATCCCTGAGGAATCCACCCCCCGTGGTGCCCTAATCACCACCCAAAGGCTCCACCTCCAAATACCATCATGTTAGGAATTTGGCTTCCACATTTAAATTTGGGGAGGACACAAACATTCAGGCTGTAGCACTTGCCCATGGTCACTCAGGCAGCAGGTGGAGGAGCTACAGCTTCTGAATCCAAGTCCTGGTGCTATCTGTTACACTCCATCAACTCCAGGGTCATAGCGCCTAGTCCCTGGCCTCATCCACTGTTACCATCCTGCCATTTCATTGTCTGCAGAGTGGCATATCTCTCCATGCTGTGTGAACACTGGCAACCATGACCACACAATTGGGAGGCATGGGGTTGGGCGTTCTGAAGCCAACCCAGGCAGCTACAGTGGGGGCTGGGGTTGGGGCTGGGTCTCAGTGCAGAGGAGAGGTCAAGGATACATTGTTTGGAGCCCAACCATCCAAGTTCAAATGCAGGCTCATTCATTCTCTAGCTGTGTGTCCTTGGCTAAGTTATTTAGCCCCTCAGTGCCTCAGTTTTCTCATCTGCAAAATGGAGATACTAACAACAGTACCCAAGTTTGTTACTGAGATGATGCAATGAATCAATATGTAAACAGTAGACACCAGCCCTTAGTGTAACCCTAATGAGTTAGAGAGATAATTATTATTACTGCCATTTTCTAGGGGTGGGATCTCCTCAGCCCTTTGTTCACACCACTCAGTTGGATTAAATTGCCCTGAGGCAGGAGTAGGGCTGATTCCTGTTGAGGGTTCCTAGGAGGGAAAGAACAGGCAAGGAAGGATGGGTATTTGCAACACACCCTGATCTCAGGGGCAATGCTGTGGCCTCCTCTCTGCCTCCAAAAAGCCCTTCTGTATAGTCTCTGCTAGTATGAGACCTGAAGAGCTGGTGGCAGCATGTGGCTGCCAAGAAGCTTTATGGTGTTTCATGCCAGCTCTGGCTTCTATTTTGGGACCCAAAAAGGTCAAAGTCAGTCCCTGCCTTCAGATATGTTGAGATGCGTGCTGGGAGCAGCTGGGTTCTACAGCCTCCTGGGCCCCACTAACCAGGAGGCACGAACCTCAAACCCATCAAGCACAGGGTTGACATAAACCTGAGCCCCAGGGGCTGCTGTGTACAGAATCCCAAAGAGCCCAAAATGGAGAGAAATACAACTTCTCACAGCACATTCTGCAGCTTGTCTGCTTCCTCCTTCTCCCACTCTCTCAACCAATGACGTAGTTTGGTTAAAAATGAAATACAGTAGTAATTTAAAACTTCCCTGTGGTGGGGGACCCATGGGCAGAAACTCCCAACTGCTAAGGCTGCTGTTGACTCTGGCAGGGCTGAGCTCCTCACTGCCCCTACCCGAAATGTTGCACTGACAAATAGCCCATAAAACACCCTGTAAACGAAGCTCTAGGGGCCAGTGAGCCAGGCTGGTGACTGGGGCTTCCATCCTGGACTTTCTCCCTTTGTGCTGGAACCCAGAGTACTTGGTGCTTGCTTTTGCTGTAGCCCATTTTCCGGGAGCCTTGTAGATTTAAGGTGATCTCAGCCTGTGTACAGGACTTCCAGGTGGAGAGATTTCAGAGCACTGATAAAGGACCTACTCAGGCACTGTGCAGAGGGGAGCCAGCTGAGGTGGATGGGAAAGGATTCTAAATTTGGGATCAGAAGACTTGGGTTTCATTCCCTGGCCTGCCACTTCCTAGCCATGACCCCAGAAGTCACTGGTCTTCGCTTAAGAACTTGTAGAAATGCCAGTTATCAGGCCCTACCCCAGACCTGCAGGATCAGAAACTCAAGCAGATGCCCAGCAATCTGTGTTTCAACAAGCCCTGTAGGTGATTCTGGTGCACATTAAAAGCTTCAAACCCTGTCTGAAGTCACTTCCCTTGTCTGAGACTCACTCACTGTCTTCATCTGAAAAATGGGGAGAAAACATCTATTTTGCAGGGTTGTTGCATTAAATGAGATTACAGAACATACAAGTGCCTGGCACGACACCTTGTCACACAAAAGGTGCCCAGGAAGTGCTGCTGTGCTGCTGGGCTGAGGGTCCACATAGACCTGGCGCCTGAGCCCTCACTGGCAATTTCTGGTGGAGGGTGCCTCTCACTTGGGTCTGGCTGTAAGGGATTCTGAAGCCATACTGCATCTCACTAACCGTCAGAGAGCTGTTAGGATGCCAGCATACAGATCTTGGAATCCTGAGGCAGGCTTGGGCCTTCAGTCTTCACTTGTCCTCCTCCTGCCCCTGGGAAGGGCTGTCTTCAAATAATCCTAGGAGATAAAGCTCCGTTTTCTTCTCTGCCATGCTCCATCATCTTGTGAGCTGAAATGTTCCCACCTACCAAGAACAATTACAAAGTACCTACTATGTGTCATCTGCCAAATGTCAGGCACTGCCATGTAGCATGCACATTATCTATTTACTTTTCGTCCTAGCACTGAAGAGTGGAGCTACTCATTTTTGTTTCCTCAGTGAGAAAAACTGACAATAAGAGAGGTCAAGTAACTTGCCCAATGGCACAGGGGATGAAACAGGTCCAGAGTGTGAACCCAGTTCTAATTCTAATGCTCTTTCCACAGTATGTCCCAGCTGTTAAGTTTTCCCCTGTGTTAACCACTCCTTCATTGATTCAGTTAACATATGTTTTTTTCAAACACAGTTCACATTGTATATCGTTCCACACTAGTTTCACAAGTATGCCAAGTGGCTGGAAAACCATGCACTCTGAAGAATGGCTCTCCCACTGCCCCAGGCACGCACCTGGCCCCATATCCCATTATCTTGACATTATCAACTATGTTCTGTTCTCTGTGCTGCAATCTGCATCTTTGTGGCCATTCTGCAGCTACCAATTTGTACTGCTTAATCTCATCATCTTTTTCACCCAGCCCCCAGCTCCATGCCTTCTGACAATTGTCAGTCTGTTCTCTGCATCTATTGGTCTGTTTCTGTTTTTCTTTTTTGTTTGTTTTGTTCATTAGATTCTACATATAAGTGAAATCGTATAGTGTTTGTCTATCTGACTGACTTATTTCACTTAGCATAATGCCCTCTAGGTCCATCCATAATCGCCTTCTTTTTTATATCCAAGTAGTATTCCTTTGTTAAATGTACTCCAGCTTTTGTACCTACTCATCTACTATGGGCACTTGGGTTGCTTCCAATCTTGGCTACTGTAAAGAACACTGCAATGAACATAGACGTAGCATATATTCTTTCAAATTAATGTTTCAGATTTCTTCAAATAGATTCTCAGAAGTGAAATTGCTGGGTTATGAGGCAATTCCATTTTCAAGTTTTTGAGGAAACTAAACACTGTTTCCCCTAGTGACTACAACAATCTGCATTCCATCAGCAGTGCATCAGAGTGCTCTTTTCTCTATATCCTCCCCAACACTTGTTGATTTATTGATGATAACCATTCTGGCAGGTGTGAGGTTGTATCTTATTATGGTTTTAATTAGCATTTCTCTGATGATTAGTGATGTAGAGCAACTTTTCGTAGTTCTATTGTCCATATGTATGTTTCCCTTGGAGAGGTGTCCATTCAGGTCTTCTGCCCACTTTTTAATTGGCCTGTTTGTTTCTCTGGTGTTGTCTGAGTTCTTTATAAATTTTGGATATTAACCCCATATCATTGGTGAATATCTTCTTCCATTCAGGAGACTGTCTTTTCGTTTTACTGAGGGTTTCCTTTGCTGTGCAGAAACTTTTTAGTTTGATGTAGTCTCACTTGTCTGTTTTTCTTTTGTTTCCCTTGCCTGAGGAGATATATCAGAAGAAAAAATATTGCTGCAAGAAATGTCTAAGATTTTACTGCCCATGTTTTCTTCTGGGAGTTTTATGCTTTGAAGCCTAACATTTAAGTCTTTAATCAATTTTGAGTTTACTCTTGTATATACTATAAGAAGGTGGTCTAGTTTCATTTTTTGCATGTTTTGTCCAATTTTTCAAATACCATTTATTGAATAAACTGCCTTTACCCCATTGTAGGTTCTTGTCTCCTTTGTCAAATAGAGATTGACCATACAAGCATGGGTTTATTTCTGGGATCTTTATTGTTCCATTGATCTATATGTCTGTTTTTATGTCAGTACCATGCTGTTTTGATTACTGTGGCCTTGTAGCATAGTTTGATATCAGGTTGCATGATACCTCCAATGTTGTTCTTCTTTCTCAAGATTGCTGAGGCTATTTAGAGTCTTTCATGGGTCCATATAAATTTTTGGATTATTTCTTCTAGTTTTGTAATATACAACATTGGTATCTTGACAAGAATTTCATTGAATCTATTGATTGCTTTGGGTAGTATGGACATTTTAAAGATGTTAATTCTTCCTATCTATGAACATGGTGTGTGCCTCCACTTATTTGTACCCTCTTCAATTTCTTTCTTTGGTGTCTTATAATTTTCCAAGTACAGATCTTTTGCCTGTACTTAGAAAAATTTATTCCATGGATAAATTTATTCCTAGGTACCTTGTTTTTTATGCAATTATAGATGTCATTGTTTTCTTAGTTTCTGTTTTTGACAGTTCATCCTTAGTGTATAAAAATGTCACTGATTCCTGAATATAAGTTGTGTATCCTGCTACTTTATTGAATTAATTTATCAGTTTTAGTAGGGTTTTTTTGTGAAGTCTTTAGGGTTCTTTATACATAGTATCATGTCATCTGCAAATGATGATAGTTTTACTTCTTTTCCAATTTGGATGCCTTTTATTTCTTCTTCTTGTCTGATTACTGTGACTGGAACTTCCAAAACTATGTTGAATAAAAACATAGGGATGGTGAAAGCAGCCATCCCTCTTATGTTCCTGATCTTAAGGGAAATACTTTTACTTTTTGTCTGTTCAGTATGTTGTTGGCTGTGTGTTTGTCATATATGGCCTTTATGGTGTTGAGGTATGATCCCTCTAATCCCACTTTGCTCAGTTTTTATCACAAGCAGGTGCTGGGTTTAGTCAAATGTTTTGTCTGCATCTATTGCTAGATCATGTAATTTTTATCTCTCCTTTTGTTTATGAGGTGTATTATGTTCATTGATTTGAGGATATTGTACCAATTTTGCATCTCAGGAATAAATCCCTGTTGATCATGGTATATGATCTTTTTAATGTATCGCTAATATTTTGTTAAAGATTTTTGCATCTATATTCATCAGGAAAATTAACCTATAATTTTCTTTTTTGTAGTATCTTTATCTGGTTTTGGAATTAGGATAGTGCTGGCCTTGTAAAATGAGCTTGGGAGTCTTCCCTCCTCTTAAATTTTTTGGAGTAGTTTGAGAAGGATAAGTGTTAACTCTCTTTGAATGTTTGGTAAAATTCACCTGTAAAGCCTTCTGGTTCAAGACTTTTGTTTGCTGGGAGTCTTTTGCTTCAATTTCATTAGTTGTAATCAGTCTATTCAGATTTTCTGTTTCTTCTTGATTCAGTTTTGGGGATTTTATGTTTCTAGGAATTTATTCATTTTGTTCAGATTGTCCAATTTGTTGGCATATAGTTGTTCATAGTAATTTCCTATAATCCTTTTTATTTCTTTGGTGTGAGTTGTTACTTCTCTTTCTTTTCTGATTTTATTTATTTGAGTCCTCTCTATTTTTATCTTGATGAGTCTGTTTAAAAGTTTATCAATCTTGCTTATCTTTTTAAAGAACCAGCTCTTGATTTCATTGATCTTCTGTATCGTTTTTTTAAACTCTATTCACTTACTTCCAATCTAATCTTTTATTATTTCCTTTCTTCTCCTCATTTTGGATTTTGTTTGTTGTTCTTTTTCTAGATCCTTTAGGTGTAAGGTTAGTGTGTTTATTTGAGATTTTTCTTAATTTTTAATGTAGTCCTCTATTGCTATGAATTTCCCTCTTAGTACTGTTTTTGGGTTGAACCCCCCCCCACAGATTTTGGGTTGTTGTGTTTTCATTTTCATTTTTTCCTTGATCTTATTGTTAACCCATTCATTATTTAATAACACGTTATTTAGCTTCCATGTGTTTGTGTGTTTTTCAGTTTTTTACTTACAATCAATTTCTCGTTTCATACCATTGTGGTCAGAGAGAGTGCTTGATATGATTTCAATCTTCTTGAATTTATTAAGACTTGTTTTGTGTCCTAACATGTGGTCTTTCCTAGAGAATGTTCCATGTGTACGTGATAACAATGTATACTCTGCTGCTTTGGGGTAAAATTCTCTGAAAATATCAGTTAAATCCATCTGACCTAGTGTGTTATTTAAAGCTACTATTTCCTCATTGATTTCTGCATGAAAAATCTATACATTGATGTCAATGGGTTGTCAGAATTCTCCACTATGACTGTATTGCTGTCAATCTCTCCCTTAATGTCCACAAAAATTTCCTTTACATATTTCAGTTATTCTATGTTGGGTGGATATATGTTTACAGGGGTTATATCCTCTTGTTGGATTGATCCTTTTAGTATTATGTAGTGACTTTCTTTGCCTCTTGTTATGGTCTTTATTTTGAAGTCTATTTTGTCAGATATAAATATTTCTAGCTCAGGGGTTTTTTTGTTTGTTTGTTTCCATTTGCATCAGATATCTTTTTCTATCCCTTTACTTTTCCATCCCTTTACTTTTAAAAATCTGTGTGTATCTTTTGTTCTGAGGTGAGTCTCTTTTAGACAGCATACATAGGGGTCTTGTTTTTTTTTTTTTTTTTAGTCCATTTAGCTACCCTAGAGTTAACATTTTTTGAGCACCTATTATGTGCCAAGTAATGTGTTGGGCACTATAGCTAAGCTAAACTGAATTCTACCTGTTTCTATATAAACCAGCTCTTTCTTAATGCTGTACTAAGGGAAAAGATGCAAGTTGACCAAAATGTGATTATTTGGGGCTTTGAGTCATATACAGAAACATAGATAATCTGAAAAACATTGCTTTACCCCAGCTGGTGTGGCTCAGTGGATTTAGTACTGGCCTGTGACCAAAGGGTCCCTGGCTTAATTCCCAGTCGGGGCACATGCCTGGGTTGCAGGCCAGGTTCCCTGGTGTGGGGCATGTGAGAGGCAACCACACATTGATGTTTCTTTCCCTCTCTTTCTCCCTTCCTTCCCCTCTGTCTAAAAGAAAAGAAAAGAAAAACATTGTTTTAGGTTCTCAATTCCCTTTTGTTGGTTATTTTACACATATCTTCACAAGGTTAGGAAATAGATCAGAATTATCTATGGACATACAGGGGAACCATGCAAATATCCTCAAGTGCTAGGATGAGAGAGCGCACTCTGTCAGGAGGTGTGTGTTATGTGATTTTATTTAAGTTTATCCAGATATCTCTCAATTAGCCCTGGCTGGTGTGGCTTGGTTGGTTAGAATGTTGTCTTATACACCAAAGAGTTGTGGGTTCAATTCCTGGTCAGGGCACATACCTAAGTTTCAGATTTAGTCCCTGGTCAGGACATGTACTGGAGGCTACAGATTGATGTTTCTCTCTCACAGTGATGTTTTCCTTTCTCTTTCTCTCTCTTTCTCCCTTCGTCTATCTCTAATGGCAATGAAAAAATGTCCTCAGGTGAGGATAAAATATATGTTCCTCAGACTTGCAGCCAAGATGAAGGTGTAGGGAGACACACTTTGCCTCCTTGCATAACCAAAAGGACAATAACAAATTAAAAATAAAAAACAACCATAACTTCCAGAAAATCAAATTGTATGGAAGTCCAATAACCAAGGAGTTAAAGAATAAACATTCATTCAGACTGGTAGGAGGGGTGGAGACAGGCAGCCAGGGTGGAGAGGACTCGCAGCAAGACAGTGGCTGGAGGACCAGGTGGGTGAGTCAGTGGCTGGCATACTGGGCAGTCTCACATTCACATGTGGATAAACCAGGAGGAACAACTGGGAAGCAAGACAGACTGTGCAACCTGGGGTTCCAGCATGGAAAATAAAGCCTCAAAACCTCTGGCTGTAAAAACCTGTGGGGGTTGTGGTGGTGGGAGAAACTCCCAGCCCCACAGGAGAGTTCATTGGAGAGACCCACAGGGTCCTAGAACTTATACAAGCCCACTCACATGGGAGTCAGCACCAGAAGAGCCAAATTGCTTGTGGAAAGCAGGGGAAGTGACTGAAAGCCAAGAGCTGAGCAAGCAACACTGATCCCTTTTGGACCCCTTCCCCGCATACAGCACCACATTTTAGTGACGTGGGTTGTCCTGCTCTAGCAAACACCTAAGGCTTCATCTCTTAGAACAGAAAAGGCACAAACAAATAAACAGAACAAAAAAATATGGCCCAAGTAAAAGAACAGATCAAAGCTCAAAAATAAAACTAAGGATGAAGAGATAGCCAACCTATTAGATGCAGAGTTCAAAACAATGGTAATCAGGATGCTCACAGAAATGTTTGAGTATGGTCACAAAATAGTGGAAGAAATGAAGGCTATGAAAAGTGAAATAAAGCAAAATATACAGGGAACCAACAGTGAAGGGAAGGAAACCAGGACTTAAATCAACAATTTGGAGCAGAAGGAAGAAGTAAACATTCAACCAGAACAGAATGAACAAATAAGAATTCAAAAAAATGAGGAGAGGCTGAGGAACCTCTGGGACAACTTTAAACATTCCAACATCCAATCATAGGGGTGCCAGAAGGAGAAGAGGAAGACTAAGATACTGAAAACTTTTTTTAACAAATAATGGAGGAGAACTTCCCCAATCTGGCAAAGGAAATAGACTTCCAGGAAGTCCAGGAAGCTCAGAGTCCTAAAGAAGTTGGACCCAAGGAAACATACATCAAGGCACATCATAATTATATTACCCAAGATTAAAGATAAGGAGAGAATCTTAAAAGCAGCAAGAGAAAAAGAGACAGTTACCTACAAAGAAGTTCCTATAAAACTAGCAGCTGATTTCTCAAAAGAGACCTTGCAGGCAAGAAGGGGCTGGAAAGAAGTATTCAAAGTCATGAAAGGCAAGGACTTATATTCAAGATTACTCTATCCAGCAAAGCTATCATTTAGAATGGAAGGGCTGAAAAAGTGCTTCCCAGATAAAGTCAAATTAAAGTAGTTCATCATCACCAAGCCCTTATTCTATGAAATGTTAAAGGGACTTATCTAAAAAAAATAAGATGATCAAAACTATGAACAAGAAAATGACAACAAACTCACAACTATCAACAACTGAACCTAAAAAAAAAAAAAAAACACTAAGCAAACAACAAGAACAGGAACAGAATCACAGAAATGGAGATCACATGGAGGTATATCATCCAGGAGTGGGAAGGGGGAGAATGTGGGGAAAGGTACAGGGAATAAGAAGCATAAGTGGTACGTACAAAATAGACAGGGGGAGGTTAAGAATAGTATAGGAAATGGAGAAGCCAAAGAACTTATATATATGACCCACAGACTTGAAATAATGGCAGGGGAGGAATGCTGGTGGGGTGGGGGATACAGGGAAGAGAGGAATAAAGGGGAGAAAAAATGGGACAACTATAATAGCATAATCAATAAAATATAAATATAAATTATATATATATATCCCTCATTTAACAGGTGTTCCTAGTCCCTTTCCTCCTGTAATCCTGCATGAAAGAAGAAAGAAAGAAAGAAAAAAAGAAAAAAGGAAAAAGGTATGAAAGTCTTTCTGAAATGGACTAGGAGGTACAATAATGACAGTCTAAGTTGGCCTGGAATCATTGTTCCTTTGGTGCTAGAGACATGTGACAGCTTTGCCCTGCCATCTGCTGCTGATCCAAGTTTTATATTCCTTGTCCTCTGGCACCACCCCGTAAGGGGGGCTGCTGTTAACTTTCAAGAGACTCTAAGGTCTTCCCAGTCACTAGGGTTAAAAATAAGGAGTCAAGAGGAGACAAAAACGGCAGATGTGTCTGTTTTAATGTAGCAAAGAGCCACAGAAGTGGGTCTTGTTAAAAAGAAGCCTTGAAAATGTCATTGTTATGGAAGCTGGCTGGCTTGGCCATAGGTCTGTTTTATGGGCTTTTGGAGTTGGCCTGAAAAGGGGACTTTGTGAGCCCCAGGTGAGTTGCTATTTCACATACCTGCTCTCTCTGGGGCTGGCTTCCCTCCAAGCTTGATGGGGGGTGGGGAGGAGCTAATGAACTTTCAAGTGATTGACAGTCCACACTCATCCCTAGGCAGCCTGGCTCCCAAACTAAGAGGACAAGGTTGCTCAGGACTCATGTGATGGGTAACAAAGCTCCTTTCTACTTACATGACAGCAATAAACTTCCTCTAAGCCCCTAAATAATAAATTCAAAAAGAGCCTGATTGAGATCCGGCTGTTATGACTGTGCCCAAGGGAGTCATTTAAAGAGAAAGGCTCAGTGAAGGGCATTAATAGAGGAAACTTGCTCTGGGGGATGAAGCTGAGAACCTCAGAAGAGGCCTTGAAAATGTCTGCTGGTGTAAGCTATAGATCCTGGGCACCGTGGAAGCTTAGAACATTGATGGTTGTA
The DNA here is from genome assembly GCA_028533065.1 of Trachops cirrhosus. Lineage (NCBI taxonomy): Eukaryota > Metazoa > Chordata > Mammalia > Chiroptera > Phyllostomidae > Trachops > Trachops cirrhosus. The sequence goes on from CM052543.1 coordinate 73,291,843, forward strand.
TGTGACATTCATTGTAATGACTGGTTCTGTGCCTGGAGCACTTACATACATTCATTTATTAAACAGCCATTTATGAGGCATCTACTATATGGCCCTTAATATATGTCCCCAAAATAGTCCATGCCCTTAGGCTCTGATGGGGAAACTCCCTAAACTGTCTCTGGGAAGAGTGACTTGGGCACTTTTGTGTAACCCCATTATCATTCTCTAGTTCTATGTGTTTATGCTTCTCCCTCTCCAGATCTCCTTAGGAAACTGGTGAGGTTTAAATGAAGTCTGTAGTGTAGTTAGTAGTATTGTACCAGTGTTAATGTTCTAGTTTTGATAAGTTGGCTGTGGTTATGTAAAATGTTAACATTAGGGGAAGCTGAGGAGTGCTTTGTGGGAATTTTCTGTAAGTGTAAAATTAGTTCAAAATAATAAGATTTTTAAAAAAAGAAGAAAGTCTGACTAGGAGTTTCATTGACTCCTGACTGCTTCTTTTTCATCTTTCAGTCTCTGTCAGGCTGTGTGTCTTTCTATAGTCCTGCTAATATCTCCTTGCCTCTCCTCTCTGACCATTTTCCTTCCTCAGTCTCTATCTCTGTCACTCACCCTCTTCTTTCTCAAGATTGCTGAGGCTATTCAGGGTCTTTTGTGGTTCCATATAAATTTTTTGATTATTTCTTCTTGTTCTGTGATATATGTCATTGGTTTTTTAATAGGAATTACCTTGAATCTACAGATTGCTCTGAGTAGTATGGACATTTTAATGATGTTAGTTCTTCCTGTCCATGAACATGGTATGTGCTTCCACTTACATGCATCTTCTTTAATTTTTTTCTTCAGTGTCTTATAATTTTCAGAGTACAGGTCTTTTACATCCTTGGTTAGGTTTATTCTTAGGTATTTTATTCATTTTGAAGTAATTGTGGCTGGGATTGTTTTTTTAATTTCACTTTCTGTTAGTTTGTTATTGGCATATATAAATGCAAGTGATTTCTGTATATTAATTTTGTATCCTGCTACTTTGCTGAATTCATTTGTCAGTTCTAATAGTTTCTTGGTGGAATCTTTGGGGTTCTCTATGTGCAGTATCAGGTCATCTGCAAATAAATACAGTTTTACTTCTTCCCTTCCAATTTGGATGCCTTTTATTTCTTCTTTTCTGATTGCTGTGGCTAGGACTTCCAGTACTATGTTGAATAAGAGAGGTGAAAGTGGGCATGTCTGTCATTTATGTCTTTCCCACAAAAATCTGCTCTCTTCCCCACAGTGCTTAGGTGTTTATAATCAGTCACCAAATTCTGTTCATTAAGCTTCCTGAATATCCATCAGCTCCCCACCCCTAGTGCTATTTCCAAGGCTCCTGGGTGACACCATCATCACTGCACCCATCATCCGAGTACTCCAGAGCCCCCTTCTCTCTCCTGAAGGCACAAAACTGGGTTTTTCTACATTAAGCTGAGGTTCCAGGGCTGAGTGTTGGGGTGAGAGAAGGGAAGCAGAGGGTGAAGAGAGAGGCTTCCATTAGAGCCTACGGGAGAATAAAAGGGAGGGGCCGTGGCTGTGAGGAGTCTGCAAGAGATGCCAGAGCAGCCTATGTCTTCCTGGCAGGTGGGAAAAGGGACTGAGTTCCACACAGAGACTGTGGCTCCATCCCACCACACCTGCACCTTGGTCTGTTTCACCCTCCAGCTTCCAGCAATGCCCCCTCTCCACTGCCATTAGGATGAGTTCCATCAACCTTTTAAAAGCCCAAAGACCCTGTGCAAAATAGCAGTTGCATAGTCCTAGTTTTAAAACTGCTTACCCGCTCCTCAGTATTTTTTTTCAACAATACCAAACACATGACAATGTTGTACCCATTGGAGGCAAGGCCACTGGAGTGTTTGTAGGTTTGTGTCCATCAGTCCTTGGTAAAGGGTTACCTGCAGTGGGGTAGGAGTCGGGTTACCAGCCCTTGCAGCAAAGCAGGTTCCAGCATCTTGAAGACAGTCCAAAACAGACACTGGCTATTGGGAGTGAACACCCTCCAGGATGCTGTGCACACAAAAATGGCAAAGGGATCTGAGAGGGTACTGGCAGAGCAGAAAAGCGTCTGCTACAAAAGGAGTTTGTTGCAATTTTATATGGGAAGGCCTCATTGAGAAGATGACCTTTGAATAACAACCTGTAGGAAACGCCAATAAGCTCTGCCGTTATCCCTAATGTCCATCATGCTCCTGGCACATAGCAGGTGCTCCATGTTTTTTTGAGCACTAGATGAATGAATGAATGAATGAATGAACAACAAATGATGCCCTGTGTTCCTTTTCACCTGCATGGGAAGGATTTTGGGCTCCGGTCTCCACCCAACGTCCAGGCCTGAGGGTGCAGTGGGTGGCTCATGCAGCCAGCAGGTCCAGGTGCAGGCGTCTTCCAGGTTCTCTCCTGCTGACTACTCAGAGCCAGAAAAAAATTAGCACTCTAAGGCCCATAGCATCCTTGTGAAGTAAACACTCCAAGTATTGGAGAGTTGCAAACTCACTGGGTGAGTGTGGGCTGCCTCGGGAGCAACAAATGAGCCTAGGCAGATGGCGCGGAAATAAACGGCACCATCTTTTTACTGTAGCGGTACAGTCGTAATTTTGCAAAGACATTTATTAGGTGGCGTCTCCCTTCTGTGGGATTGTGCTGTGGCTGGCACACTGAGTCACTGCCAGCAAGGTGGAATGTGAACCCCAGAGCTGATGCTGTGATGGGCAGTCTCGTCTCTCTCATCCTTTTCTCCTATCCTCACTTCTGACAATTTATAGGTTAGTTTGATGCTTGAATAGCTGTGTCTCTCCCGTAACATGTATTCTTTGTAAGTATCGCCTATTGTGGCACATCCTAAGAGAACTCTATCAAATAATTACCTTCCCTTCTATTTATTCTCCTCCTTTTTACTTGTTCTGCATCACTAAAAATATTAGATGGTCTCCTCTGAGTAGCAAGCCTTCTCTGTAATTGTGAAGTACATGTATGTGCAGTATTAAATCCATACCCAGTAGCTCTTCATCTCAGCATTTGCTGGATGTGACAGAGCTCACGGCCGGCAATGGGTTCCTACCACCTCTTTTGAGACTTGGAGAGCTGGGGTCGTTGAGGTCATTGTCTCAGTCCACAGGCCCCAATGGCACGGAGAGGCCAGGTCAGGAGCCTATGTCCAGCTGCACCTCAATATGCCCTGACCTTAACCCCTTAGCCCAGGATCCCCATGAGTCCCTTTGGCCATGAGGAATCTTGCCCAACATGGTCAAACTTTCCCTACTTCTCAGGATCTAGAGGAAGTGAGGGCTCACCAGCAGACCACAGCACCCAAGTGTCTGGGTCCCACAGCTAGGACTCAGCTGCTTGCTTTCTTTGGAACCTCCAGGCTTTTCTTGTGCATATTTCTTCTCTAACTTGACTGGAAGCTCCCTGTGGGCAGGTACAATGCCTTTTACCTTCCTTGGTTTTCCCAAAACCTTTAGCACAGAACTGGGGATCAACTCAGAATTTCTAGTAATTCCTCATGGCTTTGAGTCCCTTTCCAGGAAGCATGTTCTAATAGGCCCTTCCTTCCACCACCCCACTTCACATCAACTTGCACATTTAATAAATGGTTTCACTGTTTTGTAAGAATCTCTCCAGCTACATGATGCACCTGCAGCATCTTACATTCTTAGACCAGAAAACTCCTCAGGGGTCCCTCTGCCCCCCTCATAGCCAATGTGTGAACAAGAATCCTGGATTTTCTCTTGCTCTTGTTTTGTCTTCCCAGTGCCCAGACTGCACAACTTGCAGGACGAAGCCGAGGGTTGTAGAAAGAGCACACGCTTAGAGTCAGGACACCTGGGGTCTAGTCAGTCCAGCACTGCCCTTCTGAGATTCACAGACTTTTCTGGCCTTCATTTTCCTCACCTATAAAATATGGAAATTCTTATCACATTATATAATGTCACAAAGCCAAAGCTCTAATGATCAGTTGGTTCACCCTCTGCTTGTAGATGTATATCTGTCTATTCTGGAAAGGCTGCCAGAGGTGAAATTCAACAACATTACCTGTGCCCTTGACCCAGGGCTTAACCACCCTGGTGTTCAGAATGCCTTCCTTTGGCCTCTACAGCTTGTTTGTAATTTAAGCAGAATCTCCGTGTTCTCTCAATTGCTTGCCAGGGAGAGCACCCATATTTCTTCTTCCACAATCTGGAGCTAAGTGGGAAGGTTAGAGAGAGCATGAGGGCAGTGTGGGGTATGGAACTCCCCAGGGAAGCACTTCTCCATCCAATCCTGCATCAGGATCACCTTGGATCTGATGGATCAGTCTCTGGGATTAGGGTCCCTGAATCTGTAGTTTTTTAAAAGCTCTCCAGTTAATTCTGAAGCTTGATCAGGCTTAGAGAGGGCCTGTTGGTGGGGGGGCGGGTCCTGTGGCTCTTCCTCCTCCCTTGTACCCCCAAAGGCAGGCCTCAAAAAACCTCTGGGGTCTCAGCTTCTCCTGTGACTGGGCTGTGGAGCAGGACTTACAGCCAAGTCAAATGATAGCGTCCACTTCAGGACCATGGCGATGGCTGAGCTCCACAGCCTTGAGATAAGCGCAGGGCAGCAGGGACGGGTCTCTACCAAGAATGGGGCTAAATGTGAGGATGGCCCCGTGCCTCTCTAGCAGACCATGGTGATCTTATACCCTGCCAGCTCCACCTGGAGGGACTGTCACCCACACTAACCACCAGGCTGGTTGGATTAACACAGGGGCTGATGGCTTCCTCTCTTGGTCACTGAGGAGTTTAGTTTTCTGATATCCACCTCATTCAAGTTCCTAAGTATATGCAGGCTGGCTGCTGAGGTCAGACAGTTCCTGACTCCAAGAGGCTTCACACCTATGGCAAGGTCTCATCTTCCATCCCACCTCCAACCTTGGACTCCACTGTGTGCACAGAACTTCCCAGTGCCAGGGCTTATGAGGCCTGTCTCCCATACACCCTCCCACTGGGACTCCAGAGTCCTCCTGAGATCCCAGGTGAGCTGAATGGACCCTAGTCCACAGCAGGAAGTGTGCTTTGCCCTGAACTCTTTGGGAAGCAGCCATGTGGCCACAAGTGGTCACCCCTTATAGGTGCTCACATCTTGGTCCAGACTCTGATTTGATACTTCCTTCTGCTTCCTACTGGTCTCAATGAACTTCCAGATTTTTCTGTCCATTTTTGGCTTTGCCAGTTCTTAGGCCTGAGCTTCTTCCACTGTCTTCTTAACTTATGGGAAGATTTCTTATTTCCGTACTCTCTCTCACCTCTCCACCTGCCTCACTCTCCCCTCTCTAAATGCAAGAGGGTTTAGCACAGGGAGCAACTAATGAGGTTTCCCATCTCTTTCTGAAAAGGATATTTCTGAGCTCCCAAGCCATAGCCCGGGACACGGCTGTGCAGCATGGCTGGTGGATGGGCTGTGCTCCAGGACCTGCACCTTAGCAGTATGGGGAGGTGCATCCTCGAAGCATCTTCTCCTCCAACTCCAAGTGGGACCTACTCCGGAAGACTCTCTTCTACAGCTGACCTCCTCCATCATGGCCAGGGCTGGAGGTGAGTGAGAGCTGTTTCAAGCTTCAAAAAAGAGGTGAGGGAAGAAATGCTTTCCCTCTGGCTCCTGTCCTCCTTGCTGCGGTGTACTCTCTTGCCCAAGGAACCTTTCAGACACCACAGAAATTTCAGCAGCAGCTGTTCGACATTTACATTTTATACAGTGTAGGGTTATTTGAACTGCCATGATTTGATCTTCTCTAGTTAATAACCTTGACTTATGGAATAATGGCAGCAATGGCTCAGTTCCTTTTCTGCCAGAAACTCCTATTGCTGGGAGTGAGAAGTGAGCACAGACTCTTTTCTTCAAGACCCTCTGTCTTCTTGTCCCACAGGGAAGGGGACCGTGCAGAACCAGGGATGTCCAACAGGCTATACCTATGCCTAGGTCTTCCCATCAGAACACTTCCTCTCTTTGAGGAACAACACCCCAGGCTCTGGTCCCTCTCTTCAGACACCACCCCTTACCGGCCTCTCATTGTCCTCCTCAGTCCAGAGCCACAGGCAGAGCAGCTGAAATTTCTTGATCCCTCTCCTCTCCCATCCTGTCCTTTCCTGTCTTCTCCAGGAGTCCTTCCTAGCAAGGGTTAACTGTGTGTATAAAATTGATTGCGATTTTAGTAATTCGGTATAATCACAGTCTACCAGCAGGTTGCTTTTCCAGCAGGAGGGTTTGGTATTATTTTCTGGAGTTTGCAATATAGAACTTAAATTAAGCCTCAGAAGTCAGGGGAGCTCCACAGCATCCCTAATGTGGTGCTAAATTCTCAGCAGCACAGTCTCTGTATTAAAGCCTTTGCTGGCAATTAGGTTCATTAACTATCACAATACCTTATTTATTACTCGTCGTGCCATATGGTTTCCCAGCTAAAGGATGGCGCCCGTTCTCCTACAGACCATTTGGCATCATAAAAATGTTAACAAATAATATTATGGCTCTCGGGGGCACAAGACCTCACTGGGTTCTGGGTCTGAGCGGCAGGAGAGAATATGAAAATATTTTTCTTCTATGCAAAATAAAAAATTCCTCAAGACAGAAGTATTCAAAGAATACAGCACTTGCATAACACAAATGGGAGTTTTATTTACTCTCATAATGGCTATGTCAGTGTTTGCATCAGCCAGGACTTCACTCATCTTCATCCACTCTCTTCTGGAGTTCTTTTCCCTTTCATCTCTCCCATCTTGCTCCTCTACTTCTATGGCATGAGGCCAACCACAGCTAGCAGCACCCTGAGGCCTGGGGGTGCACTGCTGGTGGGGTGAGGGCTGCCATGTGATCCTCCTCTGACTCACCTGGTCTAGGACCTCTCAGAGTTCCCACTTGGGCATGCTACCTGCTCTGCTGGGGTCCTGCCACAGGGCTTCAACTAGCTGAAAACACTGTTCTTAGCTAGCGTTTTTAGCAGAAATTGGGAAGTCATGCATGTGCTAGTGTTGCTCTGTGGTGAGGGGACCTTTTGCTGCCCAGGCCCTGCCAGTCTCCCTCTGTGAAGGGTGGGTATGGGGTGGCCAGAGCTGGAAGTGAAGACCTCAGCAGGATGGGAGAGATGCACTTCAAAGGCCCAGTCTGAGAAAGCCATCTTAGAAGGACGAAGCATCCCTCTGTTCCTTATCCTCTGGACATGGAAGTGCAAGGCATTTGTCTGGGGGTGACAAGCAAAAGTTTAATGGAGGAGGTGCTCTCCACCAATTCTTTCGTGTGCAGTGAGTAGGCCCTCCAGCTGGGAGGGTGTCCCCTCACTTCCACGTCATGGCCTTCCTTTGAATGGAGGGTGGGCCCGAGCAGTTTCCAACGCAGGTTTTAGGGAGACTTAGTGATTTACCTTCTCCCAAATGACTTCTTAGACCTCATGGAGACACTCCTTGGAAAGCAACGTAATATGATGGTTAAATGATAAACACTGGAACTAGACTTCCTAGTTTTGAACAGATAATCAGCTGTATAGTTTTTTAAGGCTCAGTTTTATCATCCATAAAATGGGAATCATAATAGTACCGACCCTGTAGGGTTGTTCCAAGGACTAAATAAGTTGGCCTCTCAAAGGGCAGTAGCTGGCACAAAGCAAGTACTATGTAGGGGACAGCTGTGATTAGACACAGTTCTGTTAGGCTATCCCTTTTCTTTGCTCTGATATTTCTTTTGATGCTTTGAGGCATTTGGGAGGGTGGACTACTCCAACTCCACAACCACACATCCTCGGCCCCAATCCTGATTCTAGCCATGAGATCAAGCCATGTAGGTGGTGGCAGCGCCAGAATGACATCTGCCCCTACTCACACACCATTTCCTCTGATGTAATGACACATTGTCTTCTGGGGATCACAGATGCAATGACACCCCTGCACACATTACCCCCATTCCCTGCCCAGCCATGGTGGGTCAGGCTGACAATGACCTGATCAGAATCATAGACAAAGAACGTCAGACTGGACGAGACCTTAGGCATGGCCAGAGAAGGCAATGATGTAGCCTCGATCATATAGCCAGGAAAGGGCAGAAGCAAGTCTCTAGTCTAAGTTCTCATCCCCCAGCCCCACTCAGCAGATCAGTGAGGAAGGAAAGGTACTGCGGCAGAGGAGAACTGGAAATTAAACAAAATCCGTTAAGTGTCAATTACATGCAAAGCACAGAAAGCATCAGGCCCATTGCTGGAATCAGCAGATGAGCCTTTAGGGTGAGCTGACTGCAGCAGGGCAGTGCTGGGAGAGCTGCTCTTCGAGCTCCAACTGCTGGGCCCCAGGGTCCTTAAAAAGAAACAGACTAACCCTGGGAGAGGAGTGTCAAAGGAAGCCTTCCCACTCCCACAAGTCAGCTTCACAGCTCCATCTGTGGGTGACTTCCTGCCCCACTCTGTGTGCTCAGCAGGTTCCTCAATGTCTTTATCTGTAAAATGGGGATCATAATTGTACCCACCCTGTAGTGTTGCTCCTGTCTAATGGAATCTGTCCTTCTGTCCAAAGGCACCTACCTGGCTTTCCTTCCTGCTGGTTTTCTCCTGGTTGCAGTGACTGTTTTTTTTTCCCCTTTGCTTCTCAAGAGGTGGCCCCTGTGGGGAAACTCTTTTAGGAGGAAAAGTGTAGGGCCTGGGGTTATGCAACGACAATACACAAAGGTGTGTGCACAGCTCTTCCTACATGCACAGATACCAGCAAATACTATGCCTAAGTATGTGTACAGCCGAGTGATAGATTCTCCCAGGACATGTCATCAGATTTCCAGAGCTCACTTTTCACTTTTCAGTTCCCCACTAATTTCCTAATACTTTTCTCATTTTCCCCATTTGCAAATGGAAAAAAATAAAAGCTTTTACTTCAGGGCAATGATTTGATGATTAAACAACACGTGTAAAAAGTTTAAGCCATCATCCTGTAATGGGCAGTTAAGTACTAGCTATCACTATAATCGTCTGTGTGCTCATCTACTATGGGTCAAGTTCTATCTAACTACATGCTATACATTTTTTCTGTCTTATCTCATTTAGTCATCACAACAACCTGTAAGGAGAAGTCTCTTCTCCATTTTACGGAAGGCAAGACTAAGGCTCAGGAAGGAGATAGCTAAGTAATGAAAGCACAGGCGTTCGAGCCTGTATACTTGACCCTGAATCTGGTGTTTCTTCTAAAATACAGCACTGCCTTTTCTCTGCTCCCAGAAGGACAGGCATGGGCTGTACAAGGCTCCACTTCCCCTTGGAACTCCATAAGGGATGAGACACCACCCCAGCCTGCTGCACTCCTGAGGGTCATGCTGCCCCTTGTGGTCACCCCTACCCAATTCCCTGGGAAAGTCTGGGAAGGGGAGGGTCAAGCAGGTTGATGTGGGGTAGGTCTCTCAGAGACTGTGCCCTCCAGCCAAGCCTAGGGGGAGGAAGGGCAGAGTAATCAGAAGTTTATTCACCAAAAGCTGAGTTGGAGAAGAAGGAAAAGGAAGAGAGGATTAGGAGATTGTTCTCAGGAACAGTAAACAGAGACCAGAGAGAAGTGGGTGATTTCAATCCCATGCAGCTGCTGGAAATTAATCTAATTGTGCTGGTGCTGGCTCTTCTGGTGCAGCCCATTTCATTGAGGGCCTGATGGAGTGCAGACTCTGAAGAGACCGCCCAGCCCCTCCAGGCAGCCTGGGGTACTGCAGCCCCAGGCGGACTTGACCCCAGCTAAAGTGTAGACTGGTATTTTTTTCAATCTAGATTTTTTTTTCTTGAGAGGGGACTGGGGTCAATCAACAGGAGAAACTTCCCAGGAGCAGAGTGTGAACTATGCGAATGGGGGGAAAAGGCTGTAATCATTTCCTCCTACTCTTAAAGACAGAGAGGCACTGACAGTGCAAGAGAGGCTGTCAGTGCAAGGACATGCGTTCCACTGCAGCTGTCCACCCCAAGGCAGCCACACACTCAGGCACAGGATCCCCACCACAGTCTGATACGCGTATCATGTACAGGCTGTGGGTGGAGTGGGGGAGCAAAAGCTCAAACCGGTGCTCAGACACTGGGCTTGGGCATGCTTAAGGACAGACATTCAACCATATTCAGACATCACTGCCACCTACGTGCACCTTAGAAGCCAGCAAAAGCCCATTGTTGACCAAGGCTTCTTCATTCTGGCTGCACTTTTGAATTACCTGGAGAGCCTAAAAAAATACCTATGCCAAGGTTCCACCTTCGAAGGTTTTGACTTGACTGTAATGGGGTCTGGACTGGGGTATTTTCAAAGCTCCCTGGTGATTCTAATGTGCAAAGCAAGGGTGGAAACCGCGGAGGTTTGAAACGAACCCTCGAACCCTCGCTTCCCATCTTGGCCCAGCGTCCTATTCAGTTCTGTGTTATGACCGCTAGAGGACAGCAGGGCATGGAGGAAGTGGCTATGGGTGGCCCTGGCAGAGCTCCGCCCCTAACGAGGAAGCCAGCGGCCGCCGGCCCTCAGCTGCTCAGGTCTCCAGTGGATGGAGGTCAGGTGCTCACTGGGCCCAGGGTTGAGAGCGGGCCCAGACTTCTCGAGGGGGTGAAGGTGGCCTGCTGGCAGTGTCGAGGCCTGGGCACCGCAGAAAGTCAACTTCATTTACACGATTTAAAAAAAAAGTCTCCCCATTAAAATCTCACAATCCAGGCCTGTGGCAATGAGCGCCTGTCTGCACCAGGATTTCCCACGTGGTCACTGACAGGCTCTGTGCACAGGTGGGTCCGCACCAAATGTGCGCACACACCGAGCCCAGCAATTAGGGGGTCAACATCAACAGAAAAGAGAAATATCTTGCCTTTTCCACAGGAGGAGCCAGCATTTGAATTCTGAGGGTTGTTTATCATGACTCACTGCTTTTTTGGCTGGAGAAGAGTAAAGCAGAGAGTTCCTTTACTTCGGCTAAGATGAGCCCAAATTTCATATGTGCAAATAGAAGGAAACCAGTAGTTCAATCTTCTTTCATCATCTCCAAGAAGAATAACATCAGGGATAGAAAAAAAGGAGGGCTTCTCTATAGTTCAGCTTAGGAAAAATGGAAGCAAGGCTGATATACCTTCTATTGACGATACTTGACCTAAAAAATGAGAACTGCAAAGGCCTCCTTTCTCCACCCTGTGCTCCCAGTTCTAGCCATGGAAACCTCTTGGGACATGACACGCGTGTGCTCCCAGCGCTGCCCCTAACACAGTGTTGGGATTGCCCTTTGCAACGTCCACCTTTGCCTCTAAACTTCCAGGCTGCTTGATGGAAGAATAAGTTATTGGCACATAGAAGGTATGCAATAAACATTTGTCAAACCCAAATGTTTGTTGCCAATATTATCTTGAATCAAACTTGTATAGTATTTAAAATCAACCCATAGAGAAATTTTTCTAGATCCTTCTTTGTTCTGCCCCAAAGACCAGTCCCCATTCTTTTTTTTTTTTAACCTGTAGGCACTGAAGGAAATGAGAGGACAAATGAGTCATTTTTTAAAATCCTCACCCAAGAATATATTTATTGATTTTAGAGAGAGATAAATATCATTGATTGCCTCCTGTACACAGTGCCACCAGGGATCAAACCTGTAACCTAGGTACATGCCCTGATGGAGAATTGAACCTTCAACCTTTTGGTGTAAGGGACCACACTCCAACCAACTGAGCTACCTAGCCAGCCCCCTCCCCATTCCTAACCCTAAAATATATTGGGGAAATTTGTTTAAAATGCAGGTTACTGAACTTCATGTCCCTAGAGGCAGTGATGGATGGGGTAGGTTTTAGGGTGGAGGTCAGGAACAGGCATTTTGACAAGTGCCTCAGGTGATTGTTAATTGTCAGGGGGACCAGACTTCCCCTCCCCAATCCCAACCACCACCTCTTGGCAGAGCTTTTTACCCAGTCTTGACTTCACCATGTGTATGAGGTCCAGGGAGATAGGACAGGGTGGCTCTTGATGCACCCACAGGGGTTTCCGTACTTTTGTTTCCCTAGAAGGCATGCTGGAAAGTGTTCTCATCTCCTCCAGCAGAGAGGAACTAGGGTTTTCTTCTCTTGCTACACCCAGTCTGGTTCTCTCCATAGCACAGCTTTCTTTCCTCTCCTATTTATGTTGCTCCCTTCCTTGGTTTTCTTACCAATCTCAGCAGCTGGGGCAGGTCAGGTATGCCAGGTCCCCATCCCAGTATGAGACTATTGTGGTGTATCCTCAAACTTGACTTGTGGGCTGAATTTGTTCCAGGTCTTCATAGTGGAATGATAGAATTTAGGGCAGCCAGGGGAGAGAGGTGTCTGAGGGCTTAAACTTTAACCAGCAGCCTGATACCCACCTGGCCACTGTCCTCTTCCTATGATAATGATGAGTTCCACAGACTACTCTCCCTTCTCAGAAAGACACTGTTGACAAGGCCACCCTTTGGGGAGCCGTCTCCACGAGTCCCACTAGGCACTTGCTACATTGCAGACATTGGACTAGGCACCTTGATATGCAGTGTGTAAAAACTAATACCAACTTTGAAAAGTAGCCACACATATATAGTATTCTCTCCATTTTACAGATGAGACCAAATTTAAACAGTTTTCCCAGAACACAGAGCTATAGTAAGTGACAGAAATAGGATTTGAACTCAGATCTGTCTGGCTAAAACTCCAAACCTCAACCTCACAACTAAACAGAAGGTAAAGCCTCTTACTACTTTGCCCAGGGATGTTTTGTGGCATTCTAGGCAAAGTGCATAGGGACAACGAAATTGTAAAAAACTGCTTGACACTTGAAAAACTGCACTGACTGCAGAATATAAAGAGAAAATGACAAAATTAAAATGTTCAAAACCACTCATTTCAATGACAACAAAACAGTATAACAAGTAGTTAACCACAGCTTACATCTCAGAGTTTGATACAAGTGATGTCTATGAGGGGCATGGACACATGCTGACAAACTCGGGCTGGCTCCTCATCCTCCACCCCACCTGGCCCTGCCCATCTATAAACATTGTCACTTGTCCAGGACCCCACAGCAGAAACATGAAGGAATGCAAAAGGACCGGGGTAGATGTCAGGAGATCCTGCTCAGAGCAGTCTCCTAATAACCTCTGCTTGTTTCAGTTTTCCTGCCTGCAGAATGGGGATAATAGATTTGTCCTACCTAGCTTCCAAATAGTCATAGGCTCAAATGAAACCATCTTTTGAGGAGCATAAAGTCCTATAGACAAACCAAAAATCCTATATTGTAAAAAATGGTAATCTCTCAAGATGGAAAATACAGGCTAAAATAAAAATGAGAAAACACATAATCATTTTCATACATGAAAAAAATTTCCAGTGCCTTATGTACTGTATTTTTTTGGACCATAAGACACACCTAGGTTTTAGAGGGGGAAAATAGGAAAAAAAAATTTGAAGCAAAAAATGTGGTAAAATATTTAATAACATAAATAACATAATATTTCAGTAATGTAAATGTAAACAGAACTCAACAGCAGCATTAACAACCATTATTCCTCCCAAATTTGGGGGCAGTGTGTGTCTTATAGTCCGGAAATATGGTAATTCTCTCCTATCCTGGATCTCATGGGGTTTCAGGTTCAATAAGAATGACCACTGACACCCCAGCACTCCACATTCCTCATCCCATGCAGCCGTCCCAGCTCGTGAGGTAAGCAGCACTATCTCTTCTTATTTCTGCCACAGGTGCAGAAAGGAGAAGTGACTAGTTTAGGGATTCCCAAATAGAGCAAACGTCCGTAAGACCGCCCTGGATACCAGCCCTTTTTAGGCTACTTACACACCTCTCTGGGCCTAAACCTTTTCATTTGGAAGTGGATGTAATAAGAACCATCTTTAAAATGGGTATACAGCAGTCACTACCTATCTTTTAGGATTGTTGTGAAGCTTGAGAAGAAATAGCATGAAAAATCACTCAGCACATAATGTAGGTGTAATTATTATTTATTACTATAGTTTATCACAGCATATGTGCATATCCTTTCTTCACTAATGCCTCTCCCAAACCTACAAACCTTCTTTCCAGGAATAAAGATCTCAAGCCTGAGCTCTTTGAGGAGACTGGGCCAAAATGTCGGCCAGACTTTGGCTTGATTCTCAAAATCATGCAAAGATCCAGATAGGTTAAGACACAGAAGAGGAAGGAAAACAAATAGATGGGAACTTAGACTAAAAGTGAGTAGCAGGAGAGCCAGGAGGAAGGCCAGGCTGCCAGAGCCCACTTATTAAAGTTACAAAACAGTTACACATCCCTGACCCTGGCCAATTTGGGAAACCCGAATGCTGAAGGGAGAAGTCTGCAAACAGGGTGGGTGGATGGGGAGGTCCCAGGACTTGGGAAGCTGGTTTCATTTCATTACCAACAACACAGACCCAAATTGTCACAGTAAAATATAAACAAGTTAGTTCAAAGGCTGGAGCCATACTTAGGCTGGCTATAAAGTTAGCGCTGCCCAGGCTGAGTTCTGAAGGTGACTCCCCCACCCCTTTAGTGCAGAGAGTGTGGGGAAGGAGCCCTGCAAGGCCTGGGCTGGTTTGTTAGGTCTCAGCCCTCAGCTGAGCACGGCACTCCTGGATCAGACTGGCCACCCGTCTGGTCACCCATCTGGCCGCCCGTGGTGAACTACGCTCACATTGGCTTTGCTCCAATTCTTGAGCCATCTTGAGCACCGGTGACTTTGGAATTAGACTTTGACGGGTAAAATGGCTTTGTCCCCAGCAGACAGCAAAGAGCAGAACACACTGCCTGTCCAAAGCTGTGGCAGCATGGCGACCTTCAGGATGCAGAACAGTGCCAACTCGTAAAGGCCTAAAGGTCATGACAAGTAGTTCAGGCCTGTGTGTGTGTGTGTGTGTGTGCAGGCCATGTGAAGAGCCATTCAAGGTGTTTTATATTTTATATTGTGTCACAGATCAGTGACACAGATCTGTCCTTTAGAAAAATAATTCCAGTGGCCGTCGGAGGAGAGGTTGCCAAGAGATGACCAGAAGCAAGTGGCAAAGTGAGCCAGATCCTCCCCCAAATCGATCTGCCCTCTAGTCATTTTGCTGATATCTCTAGACAAAGAAGTATCATATGACATGAAAGAAAATTTGCACAAAGATCCAATGAACAGGACCAGGACTAGACCAGACGAGGCCAGCATGGTGCCTAGAGAGCAAAATTTGACAAAGTGCTACTCATATAATTGGGCAAATGCCCAAAGGGTGATGGCTCTTTAACCTTTGCACCCCAGGTGCCTCACCCGCCTCACCCTAGTCCTGGCCTGCTAACCAGCCCCCGGGGAGGTAGCCCCAAGGGGAGCCAGCAAGCCTGTGTTGAATTGTGGAATGCAAAGGCAAGAACACTAGCTGTGGGCAGACTTGGATGTAAGCCCTAACTGTTGATGAGCTTGGGTGCCCTCATCTATAAAACAGTAAAAATGATGTGAAAGTACTGGGTACAGTGCTGTACAAACTCCAGGCCTTGTCCCTCATCTTGTTCGCCTGGGCTGGCACACCCTTAGAGAGCAGGATGTTGTGTTGCTTGAGGGTGTTTCTTTTGGAAGCAATAGCAGTAAAAATAGCTGTTGCTCAATCAGCACACTACCTGGGAGCTGGTGAAAGGACATACTCCTCTCACTTCCCAGCCCGGTCATTGCTTGAACCTGAATCCCTCCTTCTCAAGAACAAGCTGCCTATTTGAACATATTTCTGGAGAGAGAGAAAGATAGAGAAAAAAGAAAAAAGAAAAGGCAGCACTTTTCTTGTTTTGTTCTTCATTCTTTGAACAAATACTTATTTATTAGGAGCCTACCATATGCAAGCATTGTCCTTATTGGGGTTTTGGATACAGGGGAAAGAAGGAGTCCAGCCCTCTGCCCTCGTACATTAACTACAAGGGAGCTCTAGGGAGGCTCCAGGGAGGAAGCCATGAAATAAACAAATAGTTACTTAAACAAAGGAAACAATTTCCCCCAAAAGGGTCTGAGGGGGCAGGAGGCAACTCTAGATAAGTAGTTGCAGGATTTCTGGAGAAGGGAAAATGCCCTTTGAGTTGAGATCTTCATGTGAAAGCAAGCGCATTGTGTGGTGGAAGGAGAGATTGTGGGGGAGGGAGGTATCAAATGCAAAGGTCCTGAGGTGGGAACTAGTAACCTTTAGTTAGGTTATGTGCTTTGAATCAGGTGTACAATGTTTGGACATGATTTCTGAGCAAGAGAGGAACAAATGTGTTTCTAGACCTGATTCAAAATAGCATATCTATATCTATATCTGTATCTAATTCTCCATTCCCCTTTCTGTACTGAGGGTACCTTATTTGGGTCACAGCTGAACATTCCCCTAACTACAGTTGCCATGCCCCATCCCCCACTCCTTCCTCTATGACCTGGCCATGGCTTCATCACTATTTCATTTCCTTTCTAGAACCACAGTGAGCCATCACCGACAGAGGCACCTCACCATTTCCTGCCCAACCTGAAGCCTGCATCACTCTCTGTCCTCCTCCTCCATTTTGCCTGCTCCTGTGTGGAGGTGGGAGGTTCCCCAACACCTGGGTTCCCTCATGACAGAAATCAAAGCCGTAGTAAAGACAGACCACTTACTTTAAACACACCCACATCATACTCACTCTCAACCAGAGGGTGCTAACACCTAATTTCACCTGATTTTGGTGTATCTGACAGAGTTCACAGAGCATTGTACGAGTTCATAAGCTACACTGGGTTTGGCCATAAAATTGGTCCAGCATTTTCACATTTTCCACAAAGTACCTGAGGCCCCAAGGAGGGAAAGCAACTTGCTCAAGGCCAGACAGCACACTGGAGACAGGGCTTAGGACCCTTCTCAAGGAACCTGGCAAGTGTTTTAAAATGGTTAGAAACTTTTTCCATATAGCATTTCCATTTATACAGAGAAAAACACTGGAGCACAGAGATTATGTGACTGGCCCAGGGTCACTCAGGAAGTTTTGGCAGAGCTGGCCTTGAATCCACGTCTTCTGACTAAAAATCTAGTGTTTTTGTAATTTCACCAGAAGGCCAATAGGTAAACATAAGATCAATAGGTAAACATCCCAGAACATTCCACAGAGATGTTGGGGGAGAAAAAAAATGACCATTCTCCATGATTACTTTTTCCCCCTTGTAACTGAAGATATTCAACAGGCAGTAAACTCAATAGAAGGAGAATTCTCTTTCTGGGAAGATAGGATATTAAGTCTTTGGAAAAACCTTCTAAATAGTCAAATATTTGCACAGTGTATTTTATTCGAGTGCTTTCCCTTGGAAGGCAATACCTTGCAATGCTGGGAGCTCTTAGAGAGGGGCTTTAATAAACCAGAGAAACCCTGTCCTGCAGTAGCCTCTGCAGGAGGTTCATCATCTTTCCTACTCTCCACCCAGTTCCTCTTCCTGGTAATATTTTTGGCATTTTAATTTTAGACATGGGTGAAGGAGTGGGAGAAGACTTTTTTTAAACTGAAATCATCTAACATACATATTGCTAGAATCATATGTGATCTTGGCTGATTTGCTTCTTTCACCCAGGGTACAAGAGATAGCTTTAAAAAGCAAAGATTGGGAGGTATGGACCTCCTTTCCAATCCTAATGGCCACCTTCCTCATAGGGAATTGCCTGTTGCTTCTGTAAACATGGGGTGCAGGTAGAGGGGTACCCAGGAAAGAGAACCTGATAGATTTAGGTTTATGTCCCAACTTCGTCCCTTAGGAAGGGTGGGACCATGGCCACGTTTCTTAGCTTCTTTGTGATTACAGAGACCTTAGGTGTCCTCATTACATAAGTGAGGAAGTCAAGGCTTAAGTTAAGAAATCTGCCAAATTTTACATTGCTGTTAAGTGATAGATTTGGATTCGAGACCCACATTAGTCTGATTCCAAGGGCTTAACACTTTCTAACAGCCCTGCAGCCCTCTGTGACTCTAGGCTTCCCTGTACCATTATGCCAAATATACATGGTCCAGGCAAATTAACTCGGAGGTGGCTACTGTCCCTGAAAGCTTCTGCTGGATAATTAAGGGTCTGGCTAATAAATATATTGAAAGGAGAAAAAATTACGGCTGGCAAATGACTTCTGAGTACCGATGCACCCAGCTTCTTACAACTTTCGCAGCTTTCCCATAACTCTCCTTCCTATCTCCAGCCAAACAGAGCAGAGGACACACAATATTCCACAATTCCCCCAGCACAAAGGATCACTCACCACAGGCTGGTGGGCTTGAGACTCTCTGCAAGGCCAAAGTGAACATACACATGTAACCTGGACAAGGGTGGGTGGTAGGACGTCCACAGTGCACGCCTGCCTCATCCGGGGCTTTTCCATAGACCCTTGGTCTTGAAAGCATAACCCAAAAGGTTAATAATAATCACAACAGGTAGCCCGTCATTGCCTCCCTGTCTGGCTGAGAGGTTTACAACTTAAAGTCATGGCAGAGGAAGAGATTGGCTCAATCACTCGGAGGAATGGCACATGGAGAGCCAGTTGGGCATAACTGCTATTTAACACAAGGAAACCAGGCTGCTGCGCTTAACATACGTCCACACTAATGAACAGGTCATGCCAGGGGGTGAAAATTACCGCTGCCCCCACACTCCCTGCCTTGCTCTGCGTTTGCCTGTTGGCCTCATCCGACTCCAATGAAGGGGACAAGAGGACAATAAAGCCACAAACAGATGCTCACAGCTACAGTTACGTCAATGCACACAGGTCACCTTTTGCCCTTTTAAAAAGACTTAAAAGTTACCACAAGACCTTACCCCCAATATTCGTAAGGTATTTTGTAGGAGGAGACTGGGGAGAAAGAAAGATTACCTGACGTCATTGTAAAGAATAGTTAACACTTTTAGATCTTTTATTGTGGGCCAAGCACCCCTTGTGCATCTTTCTAGAAAGTCTAGTGAGGTGAGGACCATTATTGCCCCTAGAATACAGATGAAGACACTGCAGCTCAGGGAATTCAAATAATTGACCCAGGACGTAAGAGGTGGTGCTGTTTGAACACAG
Source organism: Trachops cirrhosus (assembly GCA_028533065.1). Classification (NCBI taxonomy): domain Eukaryota; kingdom Metazoa; phylum Chordata; class Mammalia; order Chiroptera; family Phyllostomidae; genus Trachops; species Trachops cirrhosus. The sequence continues at coordinate 73,310,849 of CM052543.1, forward strand.
ACCCCTGTGAGTAAACCAGAGTCCACGTTCTCAGCCTTTATGCTACACTGGGTGTTTAGACACAAAGGAGGAAGGGGAGGATGAGAAAATCATTGACTTGACAGTGTTCTCAACAGTTCTCATTTTATTCCCTAAGGTCTTAGACAGGTTCACATGATGATGCCTTCCCACCTCCTTTCCCACCACAAACAAGCCCTCTCAATGCTCACCATGTGCCGACTCCAGCAGACACAGGGTCAAGTCCCACAGTCACCCTTTCCCCCACAGACCTCGTCGTCTAGTGGAAAAGGCACCTGGAGAAAAGAGATTCACAGAAAGTGTCCAGAGATGTCCCAGGTTTCCCCTGGCCATGTCCACACTGAATGCTTCTATTTCCAGCTGGATCTGCCCCATGTATCACCAAGAGGACTTGAGGGAAACCCCTTGTCCTAGGCCAGAATCCCAGCTCAGACACTGTGGTCCTGCTGCTTCTGTCAAATGAAACAACATGTCTTAATGATTAAGGCAATGCTAGCTCCTACAATAAACAGACCCCCAAATATATAATAGCTAAAGGCTAGGGTAGCCAGATTTTTTAAAATACCAATTTAAATTTTAATTTCAGATAGCATTTTTTTTAGTATGACTTTTCTTTGCAGTATTTGGGACATACTTATACTAAAAAAGTATTCATTGCTTATCTGAAATTCATATTTAACTGGTTGTCCTGTGTTTTATTTGGCAACTCTACTCAATATATCAAAGGTTTATTCCTTGTTCATGTGGACTCATTGTCCATAATGAGTGGTCTTAGTAGGCAGGCAGGCAGGTCCCCTCCAAGTTGTGATTCAGGAATCTAGGCTTTTTCCATCTTGGCTCTGTCATCTTCTTTACTCAGTTTCCAAGGTGACTAGCTTATATGTTCGTGGGCTCCAGTCACAGAAGGGAAAGGTCCTGCAGGATTCCATACAGGGGCTTTGGGGGACCAGTCCTGGGAGTGGCATTATGGACTTCTGCTCACAACCCATGCAATGTCCAGACTCAGTTGCATGGCCTGTACCTAACAGCAAGGTAAACTGAAAAATGTAATCTCTTGTGTGCTCAAGAAGGCATCTGCAGAACACCTAGCCAACCTCTGCCACACCTGGTAACAGCAGAGCTGATCCCTCAGTACTTGTGCCTCATGCACATCTCACAGGCCGGTGCTGGGTTCGGTCAGCAGTCCCACACCCACTGGTGCCCTTAGCAGGAGATCAGTTGCTCTCCCCTCATCCCTGGCCTGGTTAACTAATAGCTAGTTGGGGTTGGGACTATGAGGCCATTATGGGAATAACGAGCAGTGAGATTCACATCCGTTCATTTTAATTCAATGAAATTTAGTAAATATTTATTAATGTTCATAGAATATTGAGAAAAGCTTGGTTCTAGGCCCCTGAAGGAGACAGAAATGGAAACAGAAACCTAGTTATAACCTCAAGGAGCTGTATACAATTAAATTCAATAGCTATCCCCAACCCTTATTTATATCCCATTGATTTTTTCAAAGATCAGTGACAAACCTATCAGTACCCAAAAAATTCTGCCTTAAATGTTGGGATACAGAATGTTTCCTTTTCTGCTGAATTTCTAGAACACTTGGTGTATATGTTCCTTTGTTCGTTCATTCATTCATTCATTCATGTAGGCATTCATTCAATTAGTTCACTAATATTTAAGAAGGAGAGGTAGATTCTATTCTGAGGATTGGGAATGGGAATACTAAATTCAAAAAGATTGAGACATTGTGTCCCAGAAACCCGCAGTGGAGGGGATGGTCAGAATGCACACAACTCAGTCAAATACAAGACAGACAGTGGTAAATGCTGTGACAGACATTCAAACATGATAAAGGACCTCTGGAGGAGGGAGATATCAATTCTGGCAGGAGGGTGGGGTGAAGATTCCGTCAAAGATCCAACAATGACTTCCTAAAGAGATGATTGAAATTGCCCTGACCAGGAAGGCGGAACCAAGGCCTGGCTCGCAGCCCACAGGAGCCTTCACCCTGTCTCCCACCTACTCTGCCCTAATAGGAAAGAGGCAGTGAGTTTACCTCAGGGGTTCACTCCAAGGCAGTGTTTTATTTTATCTTAAAATATCATTCAGATTTTGAATTCCACTTCACTGAATACCACTGTTTCTTTTGCTGTAATAATTTTAATATAACTGGCTTAAATTACCCTTCATTGAATAAAATCATTTCATCTTGTGTACCCCTTCTATTTGAAGAGTAACTTCTCCAGAAATTCAGCTTCGGAGAGTATATGATTGGAAATTCAGTTTTCACTTACCTCTTGTTTTTTTTTCCTTGTCAGGATAAATGAAATATTCTGCTTTAAAGACTCTGAGACTGATCATAAGCTCTGTGAACAGAGAGCACAATAACCACAGGTGAGATGAACACAGTAGTTTTCATATACTTCTCTCACATCAGGGGAGGAATACACAGAATAGTGCAGCTCAGACAGGAGTTGTATTTCTGGACCATGGCATTTCTGGTGGCACCTCTACTGAGTGTGACTCCAGTTGTAAAACAGCTACCGGGACTGAAATCTATAGGGAATGAAATCTGTAACTTGAAACACCTCACAAGTTAAATAGCCTAAGAAAATGTTACATACTTCCCTCTTCCTGGTCTCTCCATAAGGAAGCACCGAAGTGTCAGAAAAGCCCGTTTCTGACCAGGACTTGGGGGTTAGGTTTCAGCACAGTGCCTGGGGATTCAGGTGTGGGACTCGGAGTCACGCCACTTCAACTCAGGCACACTATATGGAAACTGCATTTCTCGACAGCTACAAAATTTTAGTTTTGAAATTGAGGCCGACTTTCTCAGAACAAAGCAGATTTCCAGAAGAATCACCAAGAACTACTCAGTGTTAGCCGGGGACCTGTGAGTTTGTGCTTGTGTGTATCCAAAGGGAGAACATACCTTTCTCTTATGTGCAGATGCCCTTTCAAAGACAACATTAAGAAATTATGCCCAACAGCTGACAGCAATGGTTGCTGTGCCTCACCCCAAAGCTTTGTTAGAAACCTTATAAAACCTGGTGCACGGCTGTGACACCCACTGAAACACTGTGCTTCTTCCATGACAACCTGAGCCCCACTGCCTGTCATTAAGGGACCTCTCTTATTAAACATCTCTTTTTCAAATGACTGCCATCATCTGGTCCCAGTGTACATTAAATCCCATTATAATTATAAACACTCTTTCCCATAACATCCGTTGCAGATTTCATCCACACTGCCTACCCCTTTAGGGCATCTTTGCACTAATAACAACTCAGATTTGCTATTTGAGTTGACAACATTAGGTCCCAACACCATTTGCAATATGCTGGGGAGAAAGAGTAGGAAAAGCTTTCTGTTCTTCAATCACAAAGATCTTGGGGTCACAGCAACTCAAGTCCTCAAGGGCTAAAAGAAATAACCCCGCTTTGTCTCCCTTTGAAAAGTCAGTCTCTGCCCTAGATGAACAGCACTAACCAGGACTGGGTGGAGGGGGGAGGGTGAGGAGTGGGAGAAGATGGAAATTACTAATCAAAGAAATAATCTTCTTATTTGGTTTTCTGGGCTTCAACTAACCAGCATCCACCCACAGAACACCTGATTGTTTTACCCCCTCTCTTTTCTGGAGGGGGCATCTAAAGAAGTGACATAAAAGAATTAAACATTTTAAAAAGACAAAACATAGAAAACAATTAACATACAGGATGGGGCAAAAGTAGGTTTACAGTTGTGAGTATGTGAAACAGTTTATTTTTTTTAAGATTTTATTTATTTATTTTTAGAGAGAGGGAAAGGGAGAGAGAAAGAAAGGGAGAGAAACATCAGTGTGGGGTTGCCTCTTGCACATCCCCAACTGGAGACTTGGCCCACAACCCAGGCATGTACCCTGACTAGGAATTGAACTGGCGACCTTTTGGTTCACAGGCCATCACTCAGTCCACTGAGCCATACCAGCCAGGGCTATTCTTGTATTATTTATTAATTATTGTATTATTTTCCATATGAACCAATGTAAACCTACCTGCCCCACCCTGTATGCACTGAGGGAAAATTTGACTCTGCTTAATTTTTTTTTAAGTCCTCACCTTAACCTCACCCGAGGGTATTATTTAATTGATTTTAGAGAAAGATGAAGCGGGGGGTGGGGCAGAGAGAGGAGAAGAAGAAGAGAGAGAAACATTGATTGGTTGACCAGGGATCAAATCCTCAACCTAGGTATATGCCCTGACTGAAGACTGAACCCATAACCTTTTGCTGTATAGGATGATGCTCAGCCAAGTGAGCCACCCGGCCAGGGTGACTCAGCCTAAGTTTTGATGTCATGTGAATCTAGCTGATAGATATTTATAATGATGACCTTGAAGCATTGTAAGATCCTTTGCCATAGGAAAAGGATACAACAGGTCTGCCGTGTCTTCCCCAAGGGTCCCCACAGAGGTAAAGGTCTGAGAGAGCATGTGACAGCCTGGTGCGTCCTCCAGTGGCTACTTGGGGTTCTCAGTAGTCGTGGGGGCTACTTGTTTCCATTCAGGGGATTTACTGCTTGCATCTTTCTCTGAAAATGCATCATTCCCCACTCATCACAAGGTTTGGGGGAAGATGCAAAGTAGCTTCTTCTCCCTAAAGGTAGGAGCCCTTGATTTATTTATCATGATAGGAAAGTTTACCTTTAAAATTTAAAACTATTTTCTAAATGAGGAGTTGGAATAAAATGAGTTGCAACATTCCATTAAAACTCAATAAGAATGCTTAAAACACCGCTGCAAACTTCTTCCTGGGCATCTGTTAAGTTCAAGTTTTATTGTAGTTCAAAATACCCTCCTCAACTTCTGCCTGAGATTTTGAGGAAGGAGGGAAAGTGCAGAGATCCTCGGGGATGGATCTAAATCCATTTACCTGGTAGCCTGATTCAGTGAACTATTTGGTCCTGGGCTTGGCTGGCTGCTGCACAGGACTTGGCCTCAGTGGAGTATGAGGAGAAGAAACAGGAAAAACCTTTGTTTCCTTTTCTATCCTGCTAGAGGCTGTATAATCTGAAGTTTAAGATCATCAGGAGCTTTGCAGTCAGAATCCTCTGATTTTAAGTCTCAGCTCTGATGTTTCATAGTTCTATAGTCTTGAGTAAATAGACTTCACCTCTCTGAGCCTGTTTTTTCATCTGCAGAAATGGGGGAAATAATAGCACTTGCATTAATAGAGTTGTTATAAGGATTAAATAAAACAACATAGGTAATGTGTTATGATTCAGAGTCAGTGCTCAGAATGAGCTATTATTCCCACTGTCTCCTTCCTGTAAGATCTCTTAAACCTGATATACCCTACTCTTCCACAAACTTAGCTCTGACTAGCTGCTACCAGTGGGAGGTATATGAATAAAAGAGGAGGTGAGGGAATAGGAAGATTTAGCAATGGAATTCCATCCAAAGGTCAACTCATCTATTCCCCTGTCTCCAGCATGGCCTCTCCCCAGAGTAAGGGCTCTTCTATTTTTAGGACCTGTCAAGAACTGATGTCCCAGCTCTCCTTATCATACCCTTCAAGAAAAAAAAAAAAAGGAAAAAGAAATCACTACAAATGTATGAACATTAAAGGGGGTTGGGGAGAGAGTGTTTTCTCTTGTAATTCTCCATCCTGCTTGTTTTTAGGTGCTGCCATATGAAATCTCTGAACTGGGGGTTCTCATCAGACTTTCAGGGCCCCAAGGACATAGCTCTGGCTATAAATGGTGCCAGTTTTGGTCGTAGAGCTGCTGCCACTTTATCTGGGCCCAATAAACCTTATCAAACTGCTGTGCAGCCAGCCTTTAGCGCTAAGTGGAAATGCTGGGAGCCCAGTGCTGGCACTCAGCCCACAGCCTCGCCAGCCTTCCTCCTTTTTGTTACCTTCTCCACCTCTTAAATTCAGACATTAATCTCTCTTTAACACTTACTAACAAGGGCTGGGCTTTTTAATGGGCAGAGTTTATGAAGCAAGGGAGACTTTCACGTAGAGTGGATATGGTATGGAGGTGGGGGAGTCCAGTACTATAGAAGAATTGTTATTTCTCTCCCATTGTCTCCAGAGATTCTCTTTCTCTGATTTGAGGATTAATAGGAGATTAGGACCAAGGGCTAATTGTGTGCTTCTCCTGCTACTGCACTTGGGAGGGGCTGGTAGTGGATGTGGACAGTGAGGCAGCAACCTTCAGCAGGCACCATCTAGGCTGAAATGCAGTCATTTTAATGATTTTCTATTTCCCTGGTGAAGCATTAGGAGGGTTTTTTCTCCTCTCTTTGCAGACCAGTTTTCTTAACTTTGTTTTAATCCCTTTGTTCTTACAGACTGCATAGACCTTAGCTAGAAAATCGTCTTTATTGATCAAAAGGAATACCCAGGGCCTGGGCTTTCCTGTGCAGCAGGTAGGTGTTGCAGTTCCAAGTGCGCTTCTCTGCCCTCTGCCCTCCACTACTTTTATTGGACTCCCGCAAGTCCCAGTACTTTCCCTGGGAGCAGGAGACGCGAGCGATGCTTGCTGGGATGGAGTTGCTTGTCCTTGGGACTACCCCATTAGCAGCTCTTGGGAACCCAGATCAGCTCTGATTTGTAAACTTTGTCGTCTGGCTTTTCGCAGCTGGAAGCGGATTTCTTTCCCCTTTTAGTTGACTTCTGCCACCTTCCATGACCCTGCAGTGTTTGGGGCCTGACTCTCTGTCTGGGGCAGTTCCAGAGGCACACATCCGGATGTGATTACCTGTGAGTCTTGAGGAAAACCTTTGACGCACCTGCGTGTCAGGGACAAAATGTGGAGACTCGGGACTCTGTATTTGAAACCCGGTGTTCCTAAGACTGCGTGACCTCAGGGGCCTGTTCAGATACTCCACCACTACTCTTTTGAAGGTTAGTTGGCCACCACGGCCTGCACCCAGAAGAGCACTTCCCACCTCTTGACCCCTACTGTCACCAAGTTCCAGAGAAAGGGAGCAGAAGGGGACTCTCCAAGAGGGGTTCTCCGCCGCTGAGGAAGGGCAGATTTCTTCTGGTGCTCTACCCCGAGGTTAGTGATCTCCACTCTAAAGTGGAGCAGCCAGCTGAGAGGGGGAGGCACTCTGGGGGATCTGGAGCTTCTCCAAGTTTTCACCGCCCCTTGTAGACTACGCTGAACAGGGCACAGTTCTTGGGAACTGCTTCCAACCAGATTCCTTTGGGGTTAAAGACGAGGACGAGCTTAAGACTGAGCGGGATGAAAGTTTTTCTTAGGTTTCGACCTCAACTCCCAGGCATCGAGACAGCTAAAATAGGGCGTCCATTTCCAGTGATGGATTCCGGTGAACCTTCTCTACTTGGTTTACCAGGGCCCACAAATCCTGCGCCTGGGGACTTCTCGAAATTCGTTTACTCATCGTCCAGGGGCACATCGCACCCGGGAGGCACAGAAGGCCTGAGCTAGGGCTGGGAAAGTGACTATCTAAAACCGACCTTCGGTGTACAGAGGATGCAGCCCTGAGCCCGGAGCAAAAGTGAAAGGCGAGATGACACACACTGAATTGGGGCAAACAGTGGAGCCAGGGACAAAACTCCGCTCCTGGAGAAGCAGGGGAAACAAAACCCCCGTCCACTGAAAATTAAAAACCTGGGAGCTGAAGGTGGGGGCTGCTCCCCGCACCTCAACTCCACTGCCGCCACTAAGGGTTCCGAGTCCCTGGCACTCTTCTCCATAAGCTCCTTCTTTCCTGTCCACTTGGCCAGTGAGCAGCAGCCGCTGGCGCCCCAGCAGCAGCTAGATGTCAGGCGAAGCCTGGAGCGCTGCGCGCCGGGGAAGGGAGGGGATGGGAGGGGAGG
>CM052543.1:73319193-73521492 GCA_028533065.1 Trachops cirrhosus
GGCCCGGAGCTCGCGCCAGCTTGGCCAGTTCCCTGAGAGGGGGGTGGGGAGGAGTAGGGGGAGTGGTGAGGGGAATGGCTGGGCGGGGGGGCGGGTTGTGGGCGGGCTGAGCCAGAGGACAGGGTGGGAGGGGGGAGGGAAGAGGGGTATCTGTGGGCAGGGAGCCCGGCTCAACCGCCAGCACTAAAGATGGAGAGGCGCTGGGGCCTCGCAGGGGAGGGGGCTCGGCGTTGACGTGAGACGCGGCGGAGGCGCCGAAGCTGGTGGTGATTTGCTAACCTCGCAGCAGAGAGGAGTTGAGGGCGATGAGAGCGGGTACTGCGAACTGCCGGGCGATGCCGCCGCCGCAGCCGTGATACCGAGAGCAACAGTTCTCCAGCAACACCCCTCCCCGACACTGGCACACCCCCTCTCCCCCCCAGAGGCACGCACACCCACCCCACAGCGCCCAGCTAGGCAGCGGTGAGTGGGGGGCCGGGGAGATGTGTACCGCCCAATCAGAGCCGCGCGCGGAGGCGCCCCTGGGTTGGAGAGGTCTGGGGGGCGCGTTCTCTTCGGCCACTCGGCCGGCCGCTGGGTTGTGCTTTATTTTTTTCGGCTTGCTCCCTTTCTGCTGCTGCAGCCGTTGCCACTATCGTTTGGGGGTCGGCTAGAACGAGGAGCCCCGGCTGTCAGCTTGGGCTCAGCTGCCACCCCAACCCTTCCACTCCGGGGCACGGTCGGTCGGGGTGAGAGTTGGGGCAACGCAGTCTTCGGGGACCGAAGGCTGGAGCGGCAGGTTGGGGACCCGGAGGCTTTGTACCGCTGGCGGCCGGTGGAGGAGCTGGGAGCCGGTGGGTGCTCATATGTATGCGGACCGGTGTGCGGGCGCGAGATAGGGTGGTGGTTTGTGTGTTTATTCGCTGGCCGGCTGGGAAGCCAGAATCAGAGGATCAGAAGAGTGGGTATGGGGGCGAAGGGGAGCAAAACTGGGACTTGCTTGGGTTTGTTTTTCTTTGAAAAACGCTGTGAGGCCCCCCCCCTTTTTTTCTTTCTTGATTGGAGTTGATCCCTTCTTTTTAAGAGAGAGGGGCGGCCGTGGTGGAGCTCCGTAGGGTGTTCAGGGTTCCGGGCCCTCTTCGGCTCTCGGCGGGACTGGCCGTGACGCCGGAGCTCGCTGCGAGCTACTGGTGGCACTCGGTGGGTACCTGGCTATGCACCTGATGCGTTCAGGATGCCTTTCCCACCCGGGTGCGCCGGGAACTCTTTCGCGCAGCCCCTGGAACATTCCCGCGGGCGTTCGAAATGTGCACAGTCTTGTTGGCCCGCAGACCCGCTGGAACGCACAGACGCACTCTGTACCGACTCACTAGCGTGTTCCCCGGAACTCGCACACGGTGCCTGGACTCAGCTGCTTGGCGTCGCCTGCCTGAGGCCGGAGATACTGCCTGGAGCTCCGAGGGATCACCGCCCTGGGTCGGAGCGCGAGGTCCCTCGGATTTCTTCTCGTCTTTTCTCCCACAACTCTGGATGGGGCTTTTGTGCTTCCCTTTCCCTGCGGGGCGGGTCCACCTCCTCGCCGCTCTCGCCTAGGCGCCCAGCGTGCCGCCACTCGAGCTTTTCACCTGGGTCTCTTTCGCTTTTCTTCTTCCAGAGTCCGGCTCTCTTTCCTTCTACCGTCTGGCTTCCCGGGAGAAGTTGCCTCTCTAAGTTTGCCGAAGTCACATTCAAGTCTCCATGGGGGTGGCTCGCAAGTGGGGTGTGTGAGACAGCTCGATCGATCCTTGGAGCTGGAGAGAGTTATCGCCGGCTTTCTCTCGCGCCGCTGGGCTGGGCGCTGCAGCCAGCGCTGTCTGGATCACTGGCGCTGAGCTGTGCGGGTCGGGGTGATGGCTGACCGAGGGCATCCTGATTTCCCTTAGGACCCAAGGAGTTTGCTTTTGGGAAGGAATCCAGGTAGCCCAGCTTCCATTCTCTCCATTGCTCCTTCATAGTTCTCCAAAACCCAGAAGTCTGCGGAAAAGCGTATAGTGGCACGTCGGGGATGAATGGCCGCCCCACTGTTGGTGGCCTCAGTCCTCATACCAGGGTGGGCAGCAAAAATGTCTTAATTAGCCATACTCTTACCCTTTTCCTCAAGAGATCTGTGACTCTGGAATCCATGCAGCTTCTTCTGAGGGCAGAAGCAGAGCGCGTTGGGAGAGCTAGGAAGAACTCTTGCTCAGCTTTGCTCCTACTTCGTTTCACTGAAATATTGACCACAGCCAGACAGAGGCTTGGAGGGAACTGCGCCTGTGAGGTCTAACACTCTTCAAAAGGTTCAGGAGTCCCAGAGCCTTGTTATTGATCCTGAGCTGTGCTCTGGGAGAGGCCTTTGTCTCCCAGCACCGTCTTCCCTTCATACTAGTTGTAACTCACTACATAGATGCTGGTGCCAATATCACTTCTAGCACCTGGGAGGAATGTCCAGCCTCAGTGCTGCTCCTGGTCACAGGACTTGACCACTCCTGGGAGCCTATGGGGCACACTTGGAAGTCGTGTTCCTAGCATGTACACTCCTGGCAGCAGGGGTACCTATTTCTTATGATCTCTCTTCTTAGATCCTCCATGACCTGTCCTTCTACATTTTATAGACCCTTCTGTCCACTGGGCACTTGTGGGCAGGAGGTAAGTGCAACATATTATGTAAGTGTGCACCCGTATGTTAACTCTGTCTCCCTCTCTGGTTGGTGTGTAAGCTCATGAATGCACACTCACAGTTCAGATTTTGGATCACACATACAATAATTTTGAGTCACCTGTGGATGGAAGTGACCGAAGCCAATGTGTGGGTAATGTGTATGTGTTTCTGTTAGTGTCTAAAAGGGGGGAGTCAGTGTCTGTCAGCCCTTTGCAGTGCTGAGAAGAGTGGGGAGACGGAGGCCGTGATGACATTTACTGGTGGTAAGAGGATGGGCCTGGAGGACGAGAGCCCTTGCCCATAGATTTCTGTGGGCCAGGGAGCAGGCTGCTAGCCCAGCTAGGCTTGATTGTACTTTTGGGGCTATCCCAGTGAAGCAGGGTTTAGACAACTTTGTTTTGAAGATGAAGGTGGCTGCACAAGGGGCTGTGAGGGAAATTGAGTGCTTAAATTGACTAAAGGCAGGGGTTCAGTTTTTACTAATTCTCAGTAAGTGCTGGGTACTTCCTTATAACATGTTGGCCGTCCACAGGATTCCCCCTGCCCCCACGTTTAGACTTACAGAAAGGCCAGGACTCAGAAGACTCCCCGGTAATTTTCATTTTACTTCATCTAACAGTGAATTAGACATAGGTAATGGCAGAAAATTCTCTTTGTTCTCATTTGTGGATTTGTAAAGGCAGACTCCCAGACTTCTAGGAAGCCCCCTTCCCCTCCATTAAAATCTCCAGGATTCTCTGCTGGCTGACTGAGGGCCAGGTGCTGTGTTGTATTGCTTGAATTCTTGCTTTTAGGGACACTGACTAATCTGCTTTTTGTTCTGTCATCTTTTTTTTCTCTTTCCCCTTTCTCCTCTCTAGCCTTCTCCATTGGCCCAGGAAGCCCTCCCTGCCCCACCACGCAGAGCCAGGAAGGAAAGAGAGCCTCATGCCTAAGCCTCGGGGAGCACCATGGATCTGACAAACATGGGCATGATCCAGCTGCAGAACCCCAGCCACCCCACAGGGCTCCTGTGCAAGGCCAACCAGATGCGGCTGGCCGGGACGCTGTGTGATGTGGTCATCATGGTGGACAGCCAGGAGTTCCATGCCCACCGGACTGTGCTGGCCTGCACCAGCAAGATGTTTGAAATCCTCTTCCACCGCAACAGCCAGCACTATACTCTGGACTTCCTCTCCCCAAAGACTTTCCAGCAGATTCTGGAGTACGCATACACAGCCACATTGCAAGCCAAGGCGGAGGACCTGGATGACCTGCTGTATGCGGCCGAGATCTTGGAGATCGAGTACCTGGAGGAGCAGTGCCTGAAGATCCTGGAGACTATCCAGGCCACAGATGACAATGACACAGAGGCCACCATGGCAGACGGTGGGGCAGAGGAAGAAGAGGACCGCAAGGCTCGGTACCTTAAGAACATCTTCATCTCGAAGCATTCCAGTGAGGAGAGTGGCTATGCCAGTGTGGCTGCTCACAGCCTCCCTGGGCCCATGGTGGACCAGAGCCCGTCAGTCTCCACCTCATTTGGTCTTTCAGCCATGAGTCCCACCAAGGCTGCAGTGGACAGTTTGATGACCATAGGACAGTCTCTCCTGCAGGGAACTCTTCAGCCACCTGCAGGGCCCGAGGAGCCAACTCTGACTGGGGGTGGGCGACACCCTGGGGTGACTGAGGTGAAGACAGAGATGATGCAGGTGGATGAGGTGCCCAGCCAGGATAGCCCTGGGACAGCTGAGTCTAGCATTTCTGGTGGGATGGGGGACAAGGTTGAGGAAAGGGGCAAAGAGGGGCCTGGGACCCCGACTCGGAGCAGCGTCATCACCAGTGCTAGGGAACTGCACTATGGGCGTGAGGAGAGTGCTGAGCACCTGCCACCCCCAGCTGAGGCTGGCCAGGGTCCCCCAGGCCGACTGGAACACCCAGTGCCCACAGCTGAGAAACATCTGGGTGTCTACTCTGTGCTGCCCAACCATAAGGCTGACTCTGTGTTGAGCATGCCGTCTTCAGTGTCCTCTGGCCTCCACGTGCAGCCTGCTCTGGCTGTCTCCATGGACTTCAGCACCTATGGGGGTCTGCTTCCACAGGGCTTCATCCAGAGGGAGCTGTTCAACAAGTTGGGTGAGCTGGCTGTGGGCATGAAGTCGGAGAGCCGGACCATCGGGGAGCAGTGCAGCGTGTGTGGGGTGGAGCTTCCTGACAATGAGGCTGTAGAGCAACACAGGTAGGTCCCTCACTGGTCCCACCTGACATCCAGGTCCAACTGCTGGCCCTGGCACCCTGCCTTTGTATCTGGCTACTCCTGAGACTTGGGGCCTGGCTTCCCCATCGTCCCTGCTATTTGTAAAATACTACTTCTTTCTAAGACCTGGAGTTGGGGGTATGCTTTTTAAGTGTGGTAAGGGTGCTGGGATCTTTCCTAAGCATTGGGAACCTATGGGCCCAGCTTCTTACTCGGCCCTTTCCTCTTTCTGCTTTTGGGCTCCCATTTGCTTGTTCTGCTGTTGGGTTTGTTCTCCTTTGTCTGGAGTGACTAATAAGGTGGATGGAGGGAGGAGAGAAAGTGGGATTGAGGATGAAGGTCTCCCACAGCCTAGATTTGGCCATGTTGCCAGGATTCAGGTACCCAGGTTCCCATCAGTGGGATCCTGCCAAGGCAGGCCTGCTGCAGCTTAGGCGAGTGGGAGGGGCTGGTGCTGCTTAGGCTACAAGAGCAGCTGCAGGTTCTGAACGAACATCATTCCTGGTGAACATTGATCACCAGGAGAGGGAGAGTGGCTTCCCCTCTCCCTTCTTACTCTTTCCCTGCAAACACATTCAGAAGGAGCTGATTTAAATTCAGAGGAAGGATGGACATGAGAGTAGGTTTTGCAGCCTGCAGAGCCATATTCTTCTCCCACCTCTGCTCACATTGAATTAATGCCACTTCAAACCAGCATTGGCATCCCTCTGGCCTCTGTCTCCTTCTATGTGAAATTACCATCCACTGAGCTCTTATAGCACAGGTGGCAAACAAAAGGCCCATGGGTTGAATCTGGCCTTCCACCTTGTTTTATCCAGCCTGGCACCTTGTTTCTACCCAGTGGCAGTGCCAAGCTCCTTGCCCCTTGTTGAGGAGTAATTATATTTATATAGTCCTAAATTACATTCAGCCCTTTGAAGGCAACCATGAGGCTGATGTGGCTCCTGGTGAAAATGAGTTTGACACCCTTGTCTTTTGTCATGTCTGGTTCAATACTTGCTTTACATGGAGTTACATTTTTGTTACAACAACCCTCTGAGATAGGTGATGTCCTTTTTTTTTTTTAATGTGGGGAGATACTGAGACCATTACCAGGATCACAGAGAAAGTAGGAGTCAGAGCCGGATTCAAAGTCAGGTCGTAACCCCCCTTGCACTTTGCTGAAGAGGATTGTGCCTATACAACAGAGGGCTTTAGAAACTGCTCATCAGAAGTGGAGTAAATATGGAGGGAATCAGTAGTGGGTTTGGTGTTCACCTGCATCTGTCATAACGACATGCCCATCATTTTACCCTCCAGTCCTTTGGTCTGATGAATGTTGTTGAGCAATCCAGTTTCTGTTATCATCGTGATGACATTTCCTAGTATGTCATCTTGGCTGATCTTGGGGGATTCTCCACTTTTGCACCCCTCTCTGTCTACCCCTTCCCTCCATTTCTCATTTGTATAAGAGAGGATGTAACTGAGGGTGTGGGGCAGAAGGGAGGCATCTGGAGATTTGTCTGATTACCCCAAGCTGAGCCGGAACCTGCTCCGACAGTGCTTAATCGGTGGCTCTCAGACTTACTTACCTTGTGGAAAGTGCTGCTGAGCTAAATGTAGCCGATTTTTTTCTGGCGGGTGTGAAAAACAACCGCCACTAAGGTGTGTCTTGATGCTTGTACAGCTCAGAAATAGACTGAGGTAGTGTTTGTTTTTGCTCAGACTTTCCTAAAGAGGAAACCCCCTCCCCAAAGTTGAGCAGGTAGGTTTATCATCTTCTCCGGATGTGAATTATTTCAGTTATGAACTATGGGAAATGGGCTGTAGTGGAAAGTACATTTTTTCTGGCTCTCCTCAGGTTCTGATTGCTTGTCTTTACCTGAGAGGGCTACAAAAGCAGTCACCCTCCCAGTGGTTCTGTGATCCCCCTCCCATTCTGTGGGACCTTCGGTCCTCTGCAGCGAGGCTAAGGGCTGGCTGTGTGGTACTCCACAGAGCAGGGGTGGTGAAACTGGAGCTCGGGGTAGTTATATAACCTTTCTGGGCCTTGTTTTACACTTTCAACATGGAGGTCATTGGCATGGTGGCGTGCTGAATTAATGAAATAATATCTATTGATAGAAGCCCCCAGAGATGTGACTGGCACATAGTGAAAGTGAAGAGCTAACCCTTCTGTCCCCTATCTTGTTTGGGTTTCATCTCAGCATAACCCTCATTGGCTCCAAGTTCTAGTGTGTGGTGTCTATAGAGCTGCCTCCCATCGTGGTTGTGTTGGCCATCAGGCTTTGCAGAGAATGATTCTGTCTTTGTGGTCCTGGAATCCATGGTGTCACACTGTGGGCTGCTGATTTGGAGAGTGTGCTTTTGACTGAGGGTGGAAAGTAAGCTGCTGCAGCCCAAGAAACTAGAGCCTGGAGCAGTGCGTTAGGTGGAAAGTTCTAAGGGTCTAAAGAAATCAAGGAGGGGACAAAATGTTCCTGTGCGTACTCGGCCCTCGCTCATACTGGCAGTCCCTTGGCCCCTGATCAGAAGCACTTTGTGGGAGGCCTTTCCTCCTCCCTCTCCCTCAAATCACCTGGATTAAGGGGCTACTTACCTATTTCCTGCTGTTCTCTGTTCCTCCCTCCACATCCCAGCTATCAGTAAAAACAAAAAGCCAAGACAAAATCATCAGAGTTGGAGGTTTTGACGTCAGGAGACTATGGAATTGGTTAAATATAACAGTGATGAACACGGTGAAATAACAGGCTATAGGTTTCATTTTTAAGCCCATAGGCTAGAGTGTTGGTAAAGGCTAAGTTCCTTGCAGTTACTGCTGCTTTCTTGGTTAGCAAAAGGGCATGGAGAGGAAGGAAGGGGAGAGCACTGGGAAGTAATGCAGGAAGGAGTTAGTTATGGAATCCCACCAATAGGTTTCTTCATGACTTGTCTCCAAGCTGGTGAGAGAGGAGCCTGTAGGCACAACAGGTAGTTAGAATGAAACTTAGTCAAGCCATGGTCCCTGCAGTGCATGTTGAGATATAAAAGCAATGTCAGAGGTATTATGGATTGACGGAAAAACCAGTCAAAAACACTACTTGAGTAAATCAAATGGGGCTTACTCACCTAAAGGATCCAGAAGAAATCATAACAGTCAGAACGCCTGATCAGTAGCATTCTCCAGGTATGTGGAGGAGCAAGCTCTAGACCCCAATACCTACCTGCATAGGCCCATGTTATAGAAGATAATGACTGAGGGAGGGAGGGTGATGTTGGGAGGGTCATGTTAAACTTCTGGAAGGCTGGACTCTTTAGGCTCAGTCTCTCTTCTTTCCCTTTCTGTCTCTGAAAGGCTGGAGCAGTTCTCCACACAAGCCTGTCTGGATCTACTGCTCTAGGGACCTGCTCAAGTAGACCAGGTGCACCTTCTCATTCTCAGAGTTACATACACATGTGACAAGATTACAGAGAGCCAACTATGTGGTCGACTTCAGTGTGAACACAGTCCTCATTTATAGCCCTCTGTCTCCCTAGGCTTATACAGCCTGGTCATAATATGTTCCTGAATTCATTGCTGCAGGATCAGAGTGGGGTCTGGTTTCCCAGGAGCTTTGGGTCTTCTACAGACAAACCCTCAGAACAGCTGCAGTGTGTGTCCTGCACACACAGAGTAGGACCTCTTGTGTGGTTCTTTACTGGATGCTCAAGAACCATAAGGAGTGGTTCTGGCCAGCTCCCTGGACCCAGTCTAAGCCGTGTAGTTGAGATGTCTGAGTTCTGCCTGGCCCTTTGCCTTGGTCTCTCTCAGGTGGCCAGCAGTTCTCTTTTCAGTGGTTGACCATGTAGAGGGCCAACAGGCACTGACCTTGATTTTTGGCCATTTTTGAGAGTTTAGAAGTTGCGCTGAACTCTTGGTCCCTGCCAGCATTAGGCATCTATGAGGTCAAACCAAGTTCTGTCAGGAAATGAGTATGCTGTGGAATCATGTTAGCAACAGCAATAATATTACTTATGCCTTTTATCAGCTGCAGCACTTTCTCCTTTGCAGGGCATCTTTAATGACTTTATCTTTCTTAATCTCACATCCTCTCCAAAGGGGATACAGGTTTGTCATTCTGTATTTGTGATTCTGAAGTCTGAAAAGCTTTGAAAGCTGATAGGTTCTGTTTAAGTTTGCAGCAAACTCATTTAGTGACAAAACCTGGTCTGAACTGATGTGAGGCTATATTTATCCTGTGTATTTTGAATATTCATGTGTTTTGCTGCAAAAATATTAATGTGTTTGATTACAGAGCGCTTCCTTAGACTCCAGTGGAACTGGGCAAACACTATCAGCCCCATAATTCCTTTCTAAAACATGAACAATTTGGATTTCTGAAGCACCCCAGGGCTTTGGATAAGAGATTGTGGGCCATTATCAGCCCCAATTTACAGACTAGGGAAATGAGCTTTGAAGCCATTAAGTGATGTTGTGCAAGGTCACGTAGTTATAAACAGATAGAGCCAGGAACTCAGCTCGCCTTCTAGTTCACGGCTCCAGGTGCTCCACGCCAGGCCATATAAGAACATGTGCATTGCCATTTTGGGTCGGGTCCATCTGACCTAGTCTTTGGTTGCCAACCCTGTCCCTGAGATGCCACCATAGGAGGCTACAGCTATCTTCTTTGACGTCAATCCTAAAGGTCAGCTGGCGCCCAGGTTCTCTTAGTAGCTATTTATGGCTGCTCTGTCATTCACAGATTTGCCCAAATCCTTTCTGAATCCATTTCTATTTCTAGGAAGTATCCTTTTGGGGGTGATGAATGACTTAGGTCTATAACCTCTTGGGCTCCTGGAGATCTAGTCTTTTGGAGATGACACTGGTTGTAGAGATCAGAAGATGGCCGAAGGCTTTGTGGTGCCGTGCCAGCTGCGGTGAGGGCCAGGCCTCCAGACCCAGCTCGTTTGTTCTTTCTTTTCTCTTCTCTTTTCTTTTCTTCTTTTAGCTCTCATCAGCACTGTTGGTCTTTTTTTCACCTTGAGCTTTAATTTTTTCATTTGTAAACTTAGGGACTTGGACAAACTGTTCCTGGATTTTTGAGCTCTTCAAAAAGTTCTTCATTTACCGCTTGTGCACTCACCTCCATCTTCATGAAGTCCTTTTGGTTCATTGGGTTTTACTCTGTTTTGGAATCTGGATTCCAGCTAAAATAGGGGTCAGTTAGACTTGAGTCTGCCTATAACCTGCTTAGGGTTACTGAGTCGTCTGGGATCTAGGCTGAACTCTTGGAAACTTTGAAGATAATTGATTTTATTTCCAGTGAAGGAAAGTTGCAAACTCTTTCATCTCAGTGTGGACCTCCATTGCGACTTGCTGTCACTACTGGACAGCACTGTTGCTGGTGAGAGGGCCTGGGAAGCAAGCTCTCGTTCAGCAGTGCTTCAACCTCTGGCTCGTTCTAGGAACTCTGAATCTTTAAGACAGTTATTATCCTCAGCTGTTAAAATCAAAGTCCATTCACAACTCTTGATTTGTTGCTAATTCAGAAGAAAAACATTTCCAGTCACTTTAATTTTTTAAATTAATGACTTCAAACCAAGTCCAATGGAAAGCCCGAGTGGGAAGAGCCTTGTCGAATGAATATAGGCATGACATCGTTTGTTTAGTGGGGGATTCCTGGGTTTTCCACGATAACTAAAGGTTTTCTTAGGCAAGTTCAGTGTTGGCGGTGTTAGGTGAGAGCTGACTCAATGGTAGTAATTCTAGTGGAAAGAAAAATTTACCACGACATCCCCACTGCCCCACCTCCGACCCCATGTTTTACACATAATGAATGTATATCTTGAGCAAATGAGACTATTTGGTTTGGATTCCCAATGTGACCACTTGCCAGCTGTGTGACTGTGGTTACGTTACTTGACCTCTCTATGCCACTTGCTTGTTTGTAAAATGGAAATAATAACTGTTTACTCACTTGGTGTGTTACAAGGATCAATTAGTAAATATTTGTCAAGTGCAAGAAATGGTGGCACAAGGTAGGTGCTCCTCCATACGTGTTGCACTTGCATTTTTATTACCTTTGTTGTTGTGAAGCGCAGTGCACTGTGTTTGTGCTGGTCCAAGTCCTGCTTTTCCCCAGAGGCACTGGTTCATACAGCACCGTGACAACTGCTGCCTTGGACGCTGTGTGTCTGGGGCTGATACACAGTGAGCACCGGCATTTGCCTAGAGAAGCTGATCCCTTCCACCTTGGTGGCCAGGGTACTCTATGTGCTATTGACCCGAGGCCTGATGAGTCATTCCAGTTCTCATTTAAATTTAGCTGGGCTGCTCTTCACCATGACCAGTTGCAAATGCCCAGGCGGCTCACTGATGCAGTGTCCTGTTGCTCATGCATGTGGCCAGGCAAGCATGTCCCTGTGGGTGAGGCAGAGATGAGGAGCACCAGCACTTCCTACTGAGGGAAGTCTGGGCTTGTGGATGCTGGGCTTTCCAGGGCTCCTTCCCTTTCCTGGCCCCAGTGCAGAAGGCTTCTAAGGGTGGCTTCAGCAAACTTTGTTTTGAATGCTTGACACATACCAGGTTCTGGGCTACAGTGCACCTGTAATCAGAATCTTTCCAAACCCGCTAGCTACCCTGTCAGGTGGATATTAATTTTACATTCACAGATGGGCAAAGGGAAGCACAAGAAATTAACAAATTTCTCCATGATAAGAGAGTAAAAGGTGGCGCCAGGGTTTGTGCTGAGATCTCCTGGTTCCCTGTTCACTCTTCTTTCCATAATGTCCTGCTCCAGCCCCTGGTGGAATTGGAAGGGAAGGGGGGGATGCAGGAAGTACCAGCTTGTGTTGCCTGCACGTGGTGACCAGGAGGGTCATTGTTTGGCTGCTCTGGCCCAGTTTTCTCTGGTGGCTGCAAAGGAGGAAAGTGGGTTGAGGCTGCTTACTGTGAAGGTTAGGCAGTCGGGGCTAGACGGGTTCAAGGAGAACTACGTCCGCTATACCAGCTCTTACGGACACAGAGACACCATCTTCGAGTGATAGAGGCCTCTGTGCTGACTGAAACAAACAAAAAGGGAGAGAGAAAGAAGCTTTCACTTACAAAAATAAAAATTCCATGCTGCTAATTTTATGCCAGCCTAATCAGAAATTCCCTTTTCTACCATTTCCCCTTAAAAGTCCCGGTGTGCTTATTATGCCGGCTGGTTCTAGGAAAACTATGATTGGGTTTTGCCTACACGAGGCTTACGCTTGCAGCTGCAAGGAGGGGTCTGGTGTACTTTATTGTCAGCATGGACACTCCAGCTGAAAACTTACAGAAACCTGCTTAATTCTAAATTCCTAGCTCACTTTTGACTCTGTCCTCAAGATGTGATTTTCTTCAGCTGGAACACACTGTGTTCAGCTTTGCAGTAGGAAGACTCCAAGTTAGGTGAGAGAAAGAACTTCCCAAAACAGTGGGGTATTACTGGTGAAGTAACTAATTAGGCTTGGTCAAGAAATTTTGATGAAGAGGAGCATTATGGCCAGTTGCAAGTGGTTTTTAGAATTTTCCCTGCTTTAGGGCCATTCAGATCCCCCTGAAATAATAAGTAAGGCCTCATACACACAAACAGACCAGGCATGCCAAGAACAAGACAGATGTACCACCAGACCATTATCTCTGTGGGGGACAAGGTCAGTAGTGCCAGGAAGACTGGCGTTAGACCCACTTCTAACGCGAGAGCTATGTTGTGAATTTGGGCAGTGTTTTCACTTGTCTGAACGTCAGGCTCCTCTCCTGTGAGGTGACATTAGCCCCTGCACCTCCCAACGTGGTTTTAAACGTATTAAATGTGGTACGTGTAATGTAAAGCACACAGCAGGGACTCACATGTGAGGCTCCCTCTCTGCCTCCCTCCTGCTTCTCTTGTGACCCTAGCCTGACAAGGGAGTTGCTCTCTGAGCCCTGTCTCCCTTGCCTGCCTGTTGGTCTCTAAGAGGATTAGCAGAGCGTTGTGATCTTAATGTCATTAGGCCTGTTGGCACAACCCTTCTTGCCATAGTGAGAAGCAGATGTGGCCGACCATAATGGCCCTCGTGATCCATCAGGCCTGGAGTGCTGGGGGAAACATTATTCGTGTTAATTTGGGGGAGTCTCTTATGGTAGCTGGGGGAATGCAGAGGGAGTGTTTGAAATGTATTGATTTAAGCCCTTCAGCAGGTTAGATGGTGCAGGGTCTACTGTGGCTACCCTGCCTGCTCTCCCCACCCCTCTCTTTAGGTAAGGCCCCTCCCCAACCCTGAAGCCTAGGCCTGATTACTTCCAGAGTTGGACAGACAACTTAGCAGGCTCTTGTTTCTTGCCGATGTACCTTATTAGTAGCACCTGGCATCATAATCCACTAATGGGAACCAGCGCTCTCCTCCTGCGTGGCCAGTGACAAGTAGCCCTGTCAGCCGGAGCTCGCCGTGCGAGGAAGTTCCTATTAGCTTTATGGTCAGGAGAACTTGTCCTGTTCAGGAAATGAATGTTGCCGCTAAAGGTCTGCGGCCCTGACCCTGACGGTGTAACCTGTGCAGGCCGGGGAGACCCCGCTCAGGATGCTTGGGATTTCAGCCCCTCTCTGGTTCTTGTCATAGGTAAAGAGGGAATCGCTCTGGTATGTTGCAGCCTTGAACTTTTGATTTATTCACTGAGGGCGACTTAACCATTTCCATGCCTGAATGGCTATGTGTTAACTGTGTCAGTGCCTAGGTATGTGCGTGGAGCCTGGTGGCACAGAGAGACCTCCACATGCTAGCGGGGCTTGTCTGTAGGAGGGGGGGCATTTGGGCGGGTGATTATTTGCTTGCTTTTGCATTCCTGCAGCTTCAACATTTTCTGGGGTTGTTGGTTCAGAATGGTGGGAAGCTGGAAAGCACTGCGTTTGCAGTTGAGCCTGGGTTTGAATTCATCCTCTGCCTCTTGGAAGATCTATGTCTGTGGCAAGATTCCCAAGCACCTGCTTCCTCATCTGTGAGAGGAAGTTAATAACCTCAGCTTCATAGTGTTTCTGTGATATTGTCCATAGGATGAGGCATACGGAATATGTAGCCCAGGGTCAAGCATGCTGCATGCCGTCCGGTTATAGTGTTTGGAAGGACATGCACTTTCTTTCAGTCTCACTGGAAACTTGTTTCAAAAACTGGAAAGTGTGGCATAGCACTTTTTTCCATTTAACTTATTGAGACCATTTTTTTCTTATCATAGCCTAGAATCATTCAAGAAAATCTACTTAAGTTGTTTCTTCTTATTATTCTTTTTTGGCCTGGGAGTAATGTTTCTAAGTGTGAATTTTGTGGAGAACAAAATTCTGGAGAATTTTGTGGAGAACAGCAGTGTTTGACCTTATTCTCGAGGGAAACTTTTGCCTCACTCTTTTTGAGGAGACATGTTTGTGAGTTGTTTGGCAAATGGACACGTTACTTTTACTGCTGTTGCTGTCGCTGCTGCTTTAAAGGGCCCTGGTGTGTGAACTGCACTGCAGATGAAGCTGCAGAGTGTGTCCAGGAAAAATGGGCCTGTGGGGGAATGGGTGGGAGATGATACCTTCTTCAGGAACTTGAAAACAAAGTCTCCAATATTTATGGCATCTTTGACAGTAGTTCGAGGGGGAAAAATGTCCTTATCTGATTGTGGGGTTGGGTGTAAAGAGAAAGGACAGAGAGAGTGGAGGCAGGTGGACCTGGAGTTTTGGTGACTGGGATGCTGGTCCATTTTAGGTGTACAACTCAAAGGAGGCAAGTCCTCACCTCCTCTCAGCCCTTTCTTCATACTCCATGTGAAAAACTGTGCATCTCCGTGAACTAGCAGGTGAAAGCAGCTTTGGAGGCATTGGTGGAGCGGGGCTTGGAAATGTTAGTGCGAAAGCTAAATCGTGACAGTTGTCCCCTAAATGCTCTGCTAAATTAAAGATCCGCTAGCATTTTTTAGTCTACCTCCCTACATACCCCCACTCCCGTCCTTTGGCAGAAAGGATAGAGATGGTACCTAAAAACAATGTGAAGCGGCTGCTAAATCAAATGACTCTAAAAAACATTTTTTTTCCTGTGAGTTGCATGTGGAAAACCTGGGCTGGACTTCTGGGTTCTGTAGACTCATGTAGGGCCCACAGGCATGGCCCCTTTCCTCAATTTTTGGCACAGTGCTTTTCATGGCCACACCTACCCCTCCGCGCCCCCTTCATAATTACCCACTATTTTACTTTTTGTGTCCTGACAGCTACAAGAGTGGTTTTTGTTTTTTGAGCTGAGTAGCTGCTAAATATTCCCCAGCAGTTGATTCAGTGGGGCAGGGAGGGTGGTTGGAGGGGAGAGGCCAAACCTTGGCATCCCCCTGTTACAAAAGTGAAAAATATTTCTGTTTGTAGTTAATTTTAGTGGTGAGCATATCATGTTAACTGGATGTAATTGCTTCCAGATATGGCGGAGGGTTTTGTGTGTTGAGATGAAGGGTCTGGTAAGTGCTTACTTCCTGTGTAAATTAGCCGATTCCATTCAGTCTTTCATTCTCATCAGCCCTGGATTCTGTCATTCTCCCATTTCCCCCTCCCCAGCCTGCAGCCTGGTGTGAGAAGCAGCTTGCTCTGTCCCTCTGGGTGCAAATCTTTTGTCACTTGGAGCCACTCACCTCTTGCTTCTTGATGTGAGTTCGCCTTTAACGTAGTCAGCAGAGTTTGACAAGATGGCCCCGGGACCTACTCTGTCTGAGCAGGGCAGAGCTGCAGAGCTCCAGAGCAGGCAGCCTCCCCTGGTCACGTGGGTCATGTCTCCGAACCCAGGACTCCTGGTTCCCATGGTGTTTTCGCTGCTGCCTTCTGACCCCTACTCCCAGTTTGGAGAATACCTTTTCCTCCCTTTCTGAGCAAAACACATTCCAGCGAGCCTGAAATCCCAGGTAAATGAAATGGCAGTTGCGAGGAGGAGTTTGTAGTCACAGAAAAGAGCTCTTGTCAGTCAGACATGCAGCTACCACTCTCCTTTGCAAAGCAGGTTGGACCTACACTGACACACCTGCCCCTCTGTGTGAGGCAGAAGAGGGAAGTCCACCCAGAGAGTATTCTCTAGGTTCTTTCTGCAGATTTCCAGGGTTGAAACTGAGGAGAAGTGTTAACATTAATATTCTTTCCTAAATTCCAATTTTGTCTTGTGGCCAGTCCCACATTCTTAGTGCTATTTGTGTAAGAGGTTGCTGTTTATCTTTCTGTATCAACTCTACTGATAACCCCTGTGGTCTGTTTAACAATCTATGAGGAGTAGATTACTTGATAAATGCCAGTTTTTCAATATGCAAAGATAAACTGTTGGGGTCAGGGTGAGAGGTGGTATGCTAGGAAGGAGGGACCAGGTGGGGAGACAAGACCCTCTTTCAGACGGGGGTGGAGATGTGTAAAAGCACCTGATGGAAGAAAACAGGTACCTTGTAGAACACAGCAACTACATTTATCGAGCAGTTTATCAGCTTCCTGCCCTCACCTACTTTTGTCCTCCTTCATGCGGACACGCAAAGTCTCTGAGAACGTTTCACTGAGTGGGCTGTGGATGCCTGTGTTAATACAAGAGGGGAAATGCTGTAGGTGATCTTAGCTCCCTTAACCCTCTCTCCCACAAGTTGTTGGCTGGTAAGTAACTAGTGCTTACTAAAAATATGGAAATCTAAAATCTTAAATGGGTGGATTTTTCCCATCTTCCCTGAATTTGCATCTTCAAGCAGTGTGCCCGATTCTGGAAGAGGCTAGGTGAAAAGAAAACTTCTGACCCCATCACCTAGTCAATAAGCTGTCTGAGAATTAAACAAAGGAGTTTGGACTGGCTGCTTAAGCTAGGAGCACAACTGATAGCTTTGTTTTGATGTCCTTGTCATGTTTGCAGATCATAGAGGGTGCTATTTAGAGCAGGAGTATCTTCTGAAGCAGACTTACTAGGAAGTTGAAACAGCTAGCCCAAAGTCCATGAGATGCTGCAGATAGTGAAATACAGCCCAGGAATTGCTTGGGAGGGGGTGCCCTTTGTCAAAGAGGAGGCTATCCGGGAGGTGGTGTTTTCTAGGGAAAGTGTATGTGAAGTGGTAAGAGCTCAGGCTTTAGAGTGAGGCATCCTGGGTGAAAACTCAGGCTCTAGAATGTACTATGTGCTTTGAACAAGGTACTTAGCCTTTCTGAGCCTCTGTTTCCTCGTTCTGTAAAAAATGAGGCCAATGCCTTTAACATGGTTATGTGAATAAAGTATGTATAAGGTGCATAGCACAATGAAGTTTCTTTGTAAACAGGCACTATGAGCTATAGAACCAGTCCTTAGAAGCCTGTTATTTTGGCCCAGTGGAGAAACTATGACAGGAACCAGTGAAATCTTCTGTTTTGGGCACTGTTAAATTGGTAATAGTACTTAACTAATTCTATGCTAGCAGCCAGCAGCTGAAATAATAGATGAATAATGTAAGTGCACTATGAATATAAAGGTCTTAATTTGTGAAGTGTTACTGCTGCTCTAAAGAAGCCTACACATTGCCTGACTGGTGTGGCTTGGTTGGGTGTCTTTCTGAGAAGTGAAAGTTGCTGGTTCGATTCCTGGTCGGAGCATGTGTCTGGGTTTTGGGTTCGGTCCCAGATTGGGGCACCCATGGAAGGCAACCAGTAGATGTTTCTCTCTTTCCCCCTCTCTTCCCCTCTCTCTAAAAATAAATAAATAAATGAGAGTTTTTAAATAATGAGATTATTATCTCATTAATTATTTTTATAATTTTTAAGATAATTTTTGAATAAGAATAAGAATTGTTATTCTTGTTCAAAATATGAATTTTGACTTCTAAAAATATATAAAATAAAGAAGCCTGTATATTTAATAAGCAGTCACTTAATCCTGTGATGTGGCCACAGCCCCACACCTTTGGAAATCTTTTGGAATCCTTTCTGCAGTCTGTGCCATACTCTTTTGACTTGCCTGTTGGGAGCATAGATTTGGCTATTCAAAATGGTCAAAATAAGTCGGTGACAGATCTGGTGAATATAGTGAGTGGTGACATTGGGTGACTGTGTCTGACTGTGAAGGTAGATTCTGGAAAGAATGGGTAGAGAACTGGTCAGCTCAGCCCTGGGGTGAATGTTGACTTCCCTTCTTAGGTGGAGGTGGACAAGGCCAAGGGGCTGGTAACGTCCAACTGCTCCATGTGGAAGGAGTTGCTGCTACTGAGTGCCTGGTCCTGGGGCAGACTCCTTTTATTGCTGAAATGTTTTTTGCATTTGTGGTTTGGCCTCCTGTGAGTTTGGAGTCCTGCGGCACATTTCTGTTGTTAAAAGAAAGTACAGACCACCACCAATAGATGTAGCCTGGGATCAGAAAGAATGGATTGAATTTTGACATGTAGACTCTACGGGAGTAGGCTTGGAAGGCCCAGTGGCCTGTGTTTGAATCCTTTCTTTGTCTCTTGGGAAGTTACTGGAAGGTTAAAAGATCTCCTGTGTTAAAATCTTAGCCAGACACCTTTCATATCCTCAGTGTGTATTAGTCCCCCTTTTTCTAACTTGCCTCGAGTACCTGGAGAGTGGGAGGAGCAATGCTTGCCTTTCCTCTCTATGGAAAGTCTATGGACTACCACCGGGCTGCCTGTTGAGCTCATACTCACCTTGGGATTGTCTGTCAGACTTGGATGTTTTGTGACCTGGCTGTGCAGAGGCCCAGTCACTCAGAATTTCTCTCTCTCTCCCCCTCTCTCTCTCTTCCCTCTTCTCTATTTTCCCCTCTCCCCCTCCCCCTCTCTCCCTCTCTCTCTGCAGTAAACCATATTAGAACAGAGTGTTAATGAGGAAGGATGAGTCATTCCCATTGAAACCATTGATGACATAAATAAAGGCAAAATGCTTACTATGTGTTTTGCACAGTATTTAAGACCAGTTGTGCTAATTTGAATGCTCCCAAACTGGATCTGTGAAAGTAGATGTATATGGGAAAAATTCAGGTTTAACTAGAGGGAGTTTATTTATTGAAAATCCATTTTAGTATCTGCTTTCTCCCTTTTATTTCCTTCAGATACATGTTCAAATCATGGTTGTCATCCTTCCTAATGAGGGGGACTGACTGGCTTATTCACTAGCAGAGGTTTGGAAGGTTGAGGAATAGTGTAAGGGGAGATTGTAAGTGCCCTTTATCTCTGTTCTTGCCACTTGTTGAGGAAGGCACTTACAGTTAGCCACCTGCTTTGCAGGTGTGGGTTCTCAAGGTGACCAAGCACCATGGAATGTTAAAGCTGGAAGGGCTGATAGAAAGGTTTATTTCAACATGCTCATTTAAGGAGGAATAAGTGAAGGTCTGGAGAGCCTCAGTGATTTGCCCAAGGTCACAAAGCAAGCTCGTGGCAAAACCAGGACTAGAACCCATGTCTCTCATTCCCTGCCTACTTTAATTCCTCCTTCACAAACATGGCTTATGACTACACAGGTCTGTTTCCCACTTCCACCAAAGAGGAGGTAAGAATAGAATCTACTTGAAAGCAATTTCAAATCTTCGGGTAAGGGGTGCTGTGCGGATTTTGGCTTGCTGATTTACCTCTTGGGGGATTCATTTGCCTGTCTGCTGCTCACGCTGAGTAGGCTACTGGGCACTGAGTCTTTATATTTGTAGGCGATTTAAGATAGAAAGATGAATTAGACATGGAACTTGCCCTTGTGGAGCTGGTAATTTGAACAAAGTTAAAATACTTGAAATGTATATTTGTATGTTGGTAACTCTGATAGAAAGTAGAAAACGGAAAGCTTATGGTAGATATACAGAAAAAGCACCAGGAAACTCAAGAGATGAAATGCCCTCTACCTGTAGGGATTCCTTTTTAACTAAAAAGTGTTGTTTGGTTCTGGCTGGGTGTCTCATTGGGTTGGAGTGTCATTCCATGCACTACAAGGTTGTGGATTCAATTGCCAGTCAGGGCACACACTTAGCTTGTGGGTTCGATCCCCATTCAGGGCACAAATGGAGACAGCCGATTAATGTTTCTTTCTCACATCCATGTCTCTCTCTCTCCCTCTTTCCCTTTCTCTGTCTCTAAAATCAATGGAAACATGTCCTCGGGTGAAGGTTAAAAAAATTTGTTTAACACTTACTGTGTGCTGGGCGCTGGACATTTGGTAATGAACAAGACAAGCAGAGCCTCTGCCCTGTGGGCTTACCTAGTAGGGGAGAGAGATTTAGCTAGTAATGCCACAAAAGACTATGAAATTGCAGTTACGATAAGGCTGGGATCTCTTTGACTGGAATGAGGATGACTAATCCTGGAAGGGTAGGATGGGGTCAGGTGGAGGTGCCACCGATGCCAGGCCAGGGAGGAGGGATGGCAGCACGGACAAGTAGGGAAATCATGGGCAGATTCTCATGCTGTCACTGGCAAACGGCATGATCTCCGCCCTGTGCCTAAAGCACCGAACCGTGGTTTCCTCACCCCTAAAGCACGTCATTGTGTGGGATATTGTGTGGGATAGCCTGAGGATTTCATACAGTGCATTCAATACATCCTGCCCAGTACCTGGAACAAGGTAGTTGCTCAGGAAGTGTAACTGTTACTAGTTTTTGGACTTTGCTCTGGGGCAGTTCAGAGGCATTGAAGGTGTTTGAGGAGGGACATCAGAGCTCTCCACATTGATCTTGTCCCCTGAGCCTGTCCTGCTGCCCCTGCTTCTTGTCTGCTTTCCAGAGTCTGTCTGAAAATGGGTTTAGAGAGTGATCACCAATCCTTCTTCCTGTGTCTTGTACCTGGCACTCCACCAAGATTTGATGAAATGACACGAAGTGGACCCTTACCATTTCTTTTCATTGGTTGCAGGGACTGGGAGAGGGAGGTGGACTGGGGAGGGGCTTCAACCATCAGGTTCAAAGGAAGTGACTCTATGACGCTGGCCAGCAGGACTGTTACCCGTCTCTCTGACTCTCTTTTAATAGAAAGGCGAATGTCTGCGTGGAGCCTAACCGTCCTGGACGCCCTCTTGCCTCCCTGATAGCAAGTGGAGAGCCGGCTATCTCCCTCAGGCCAGTCTCGGCTGTGGTCGTAGCACCGTGCAATGTCTGCAAACCGGCAGTGGCACGGCGAGATAAGGCTGGCGTTGTGTAACGGGGATCTGGGTCTGTTTGCCGGAGTGGCTCCTGGCCCCTGGGTAACTGCTAACCTCAACGGAGTGGCAGGCTCTGGCTCGGAAAGGCCGTTCCAGGGCCCCTCGCTGGTTCCACTGATGCCTTTTTGTGGTTGGATAAAGGAAACTCATGTCCGCCGCCCACAGCACAGACACGGGCTGGGGCTGTGAGTGTTTGGTTGTTTTGTTTTTCTCTTTTCTTTGTCTTTCTTCAAAAAGAGAAGCTGAAAGGGGGACAGTCTTGCCTGGCACCTACTACCACCCATAACCCCAAACAACATAATACAAACAATTCCTAAATGTCAGTTAAAATTCAAAGGTGGTGGAGCTGCCTTCCTTCTCTGCCTGACACCCACTGGCCCTCAGAGGCCAGCTTGCAGAAACTGGTTTTGGAGCCTCTGGTTCTGACTAGAAGTCCCTGTCCTGGAATGTCAACACTGCGCAGACTTTTCTGATATCCTGGCCCTGGGTACAAAGAGTGGCTGTAAAAAATATGTTGTATTTTGTTTACCCTCTTCCTTCTATCTTTCCTGCTCTCTACCCTTTCAGAATGAATAGATGAGCCATAGCGCTGTGCCCCCTGCCCTTTCAGGGGTGATAGACCAGTACCCTGGCTTTTGGAGTTGCCCTGTCATGATGGATGATGGGTTAAAAGGGACTTCTGTGGCCAGTCCCCATTGTGAGGCTCTCATGTGCCCTGTGCCACCTAGCCTCTGCTTAGAACCCCTCTCATCCTCCCCAAGACAGGGGTGTTACTGTTCACTGAGCAGCTAATTCTGTTTCCCAAAAGTTCTTAATGTCTCCCATTAATTCTCCTCCTTGTAGTCATAGGGACTCTGGGCCACAGTCCTTGAGATATTTGTAAGGAGGCTATGTGCATTCCCATTTAGGCAGTGGTTTCTTCTATCCCATGATTTTAGTTCCTCTCATCATTCTCAAAGCTCTCTCTAGATGCTTCCAGATATGTAAATTTTACACCACTGTCTGATCTGATCACATCAGGGTGATTACATGTTGTGACATAAACAGGTAGGTTTGATCAATCTGGAGAAGAGCCAGACTCTCGCCTCCATTGTTTAAGACATTACACTTCCATTAATAATGTCTTCTGAGTATCTCCTTCCTATTGTATGCTGAGGCTCTCTGATTGCTGTCAGAGATTACAGTGATTTTTATTTTTTTATGTTTTTGCATGGGAAAGGAGCTGTGGGGTGGTAAGAATCAGGAGATGATCACTCTTCAAATTCACCTGAATAGATGGTCATATGCAGGCTTGGGGGTTGATCCATGCCTACTGTAGGGGTCTGGCTTAGGGATGGCCAGAGGAGGGGAAAGGCGGTGATTTGAAAGGTTTGGAGGTGATGGCTTATATTGATTTTAGCTTATCTGACCCTTTAGCTAGATGCTGCTCTTCCCTCAAGGTGTCTAACTAGCTGTGACTTAAAGCAACAGAGAAATGTATATTATCCATTCTTTGCATTAATTGGGGCTGGGAAATTCATTATTTAGAAGGATAAGAGATCCCGAGGAAGGAGTCTTTTGAACCAATTGAGAGGTCTGTGGCCAGACTTTGTGATTCCTGGTTGGTGGGTTGGGGGACGGAGTTGATGAAAGGTGAGTGGAGGGCAGGGGTGATGCCAGGCTGAGGAAGGTGAGACAGGGGAGCATCGCCCCAGAGCCCTGTGCAGCCAAGCCCAGGTCAGATTTCTTTCTCGAAGGGGGGCCCCAAGTTAGCAATCCCGGGACCAGGTTTCCTTGCCCTGGGTCTACCAGGAATGCTGCTTTCTGGGTTTAAAATACAATGTTTAGATTAACTCAGGCATGTGGTCTGGTTGACCAAGGGTAAACCCCTGCATCCCCATAAGTTATGAGAGCTAGTGACAACTTCCACGAGCCCTGTGCCTTCCTGCTTCCATCTGCTAGGTCTAGAGGACATACTGGAATGATCGGCGAGTGAGGGCTCTGGTCTGAATTCCAAAACTCTACCATGATGGTTCTGTTCTGAATGTGAGGTGTCGGCCAATGAACAGAGGAATTCTTTACAAGTTATGTTTTGGGTGAAACTTCTGATAACTTCCCTTTTTAGTTGCTGGTTTACCCTAAAATGGAAGCTGTGGCCCACAGTGAGTGGCATATTCTCATCCTAACCCGGGTCACACACACATCCCTCAAGGCAAAGGTTCAGTGAAACTCTCTTCATTTTTAATATGTGCTGTGGACTCCGACAGTTTCTCTTCTTTTCTGTCTCCTATTTTATTTAAAAATGGTAATCAAAACTCACTAATGATTGCCACCTGTAGTTTGAAGAACACCCAAATACAGTGAGGACTTAGCCATGGGTATTCAGTTCAGAAAACACTTGCTGGTACCTGATATGTGCTAGGTGGTTGCTAAGTGCTGTGGGGTGGTACAGAGATACTTATAAACCCCCTACATATGGCTGTGTGTATATCAGACTGTATGCTCAATTATATAAGTGAGGTACTGGGGCAGCACAAGGAGGAATTCAATGATTCTGATTGAAGCCTCAGGAGGGCTTTATGGAGAAGGTGGCATTTGGCCAGTCCTTGGAGGATGGCTAGGCCTTAGACAAGTGGAGATAGGAGCTGCCATTTCTAGCTAGGAGGTGAGCAAAGGTGTAAGAAGCAGTGTATGAGTTGGGGTGGGAGGCCCATATACAGTGTGGTGGAGTGGGGGATGGACATAGGATGGGTTGGGAGCACAGGCAGGAAAAATGAATTGGGGCCAGATCATGGTGCACTTTGAATGCCATGCTAGTAATTCTGGGCATTTGCAAGGCTTAGTTTGTTGGGGATTGGATAACTGATATTTTAGAGGAAGACAAAGGGGTGGCGGTAAGGCCGTGTGGTTGTTTAGAATGCTACACCTCTCTGTTGTCAGCCAGCCTTCTCTGAGTTTTGGTGGTGAGGGCTGCTAAAGAGCTTTGCAGGCTGCCTGGATTGACTGTGTGCTTGCCCTTTTCCTGAAGTTCTTCCCATCCTAATGCCTGCTCACTTGTCATGCTCCACGTTGGGAGAGGTCGGCAACATTGAAGGAGGACACATTGCACTTGGCATACACCTGTCCTTTTTCACATTCACGCTTTACCTTTGCACACATGATGCAGTTGTGCAGACTCAACCCTGGACCTCTGAGAAGTCAGGACAGTTGCAGAAGAGTAGGGTTGGGATTGACTTCGTTTTTGTTGTTGGCATTTGCCACCTCACCTCCACCCTCCTGGATTGTCTTTCCCCTTCTCCTTGGCCTTCTGGTTCCAACCAGCCTTCAAGACCTACTGGAGTCAAGCTCCTTTGGGAAGCCTGGTCCCACTGCCTTGGAACTCTGGCCTCCCCGTTCATCTCTTGCAGTGTTTATAGTGTGCATCATTTGATTATAAGCTCTGCTGCCTTGTTACTGAACTGTTGGAGCTTATGTTTTGTCTCCCTAACTAGACAAAAGGTTCTGTGAGCATAGCGATCGTGTTTTATCGCTCCTCTCCTCCTGCGCTACCTGCTGGCATGCCGAACACATAGTGGTACTCAGTAAATAATAGCGAGTTGAGCATTCACTGTGTACTAAGCACTTCTTTTGCATGAACACAATTCATTCTCACAGCCACCCATAAGGCATGTCGGGTGCTTACAAATTTACTCTCCCCAACCATGAACTTTAGGTTCATTTGCTCCCAAGGAGCTCCTCAATCCATTGCAATCTGGTTTTCATCAGCGTGAATACGCTGACACTGTTCTTTCAAAGGTTGCTTGTAACCTCCTAGTTCTAGAAAGCAGTGTGCCCTCTTGAACTCTAGCATTTATTCCCCCTGCCCTGCTCCCTGGTACTTCCTGAAACTCCCTCACCAGAGGCCATGTGATCTGACTCGTGGAGCTCTGCGGGATCTGGGTTGGAATCCCAATGTTGCCTCTTTGGAGTGGCAAGCACTTTGGCCCCATTGTGTTTCCGCATCTGCAGAACGCTGGTAATTTCTCTTCCTTGCAGGGAACATGATGAGTTATCGGTGTGCCAATTGACACTGAGTGTGCCCTGTCATCCCACAGTGAGGGCGTTTCCCAGGAAGATGTCCTTGCCATTTCTCCTTTCTTTTTGGGTACTCTCACTGTTTCTGTGCTGACCTCTCTGTGGATGATGTCCAGATCTCTATCTCCAGTTTTTTCTTTTCTTTCTTGTGTTGCACACATTCCTTTCTAACTACCTGCTGCATGCACCAGTCCTGCCGGAAACTAGAACATGGTAGGTGTCAAGTGAGTTCAACACTGTTCCTTTCTCTCTAGTCTTCTGTGTCCTCATGTTCTGCCAGGGGCTCTGCCCTCCTCCCCAGACCCTGATGTCATCTGTGGCATGACCGTACTTTGCCTTCCCCATCGCCATTTGCCTCTCCAGACCCATTTCCTCACTCTCACCTAACCAGATGGTCATCCCGGTCTCCTCATCAGCCTTCCTGCAGTGTCCCTGACTGTGGCTCTCACCACATCCTCCTGAAACGGAGCTCTGATCCTGTTGTTGCCCAACTCAAAAACCTGCCATGGCTCTCTATTACCTCATCTAGAAAATCAAGTAAAACATTCTCAGCTTGGTGTTCAAAGCCATTGAGGAGCCTAGACTCCAGCTGCATTTCTACTCCTGCTCCCTTTCTCAGCACATGCCTTAGGATGTACACCCCTTGAGGACAGGGACCATCTTTTTCACATCTGTGTTTCAACATTTGAGCCCAAATCCAGCACATGGCAGTTCAGTATGTGCTGCTGTTGCGTTGAACTACCATTCTTGCCTTCACTTGCCATATCCTTTTCCACTCATTGAAATGAGGACAAAGCCTTAAAGCTCCAGCATAAATATTCTCTCCTTCTCAAAGCCTCTCTTAATGCATTCCTCCCTTTTGCTTCCAGTCGGAAATAACATGTCCATCCTTTGAACTCTCATGACAAGAGAGGTATAGAGAAAACTCGATCTTTTATTACCGTTACTTCTGTTCATTTCTTTCCTATGTCACAGTACATTTTTGTGGATAGGATCTGTGTTCTACTTGGTCACATAGCCATGCATTCCCCTCCTCTCCCTCCCCAGAGTCCAGCTTAGTGTCCTGAACAATGTTAGTGTTCTGTCAGTCTTGCTGGCTTCGTGAATTGGAAGCTGTCGGAGGGAGAACGGTATTTCTGTGAAGCAGGGTTGGGCTGGGCTCTCTGAGTCTTGGCAGTGTGGTAACCACCAGGGCAAAGGTGATGGTGAGTGGGACCCAGAAGCAGGCCCAGACTCTGGTGTTGTCAAAACAAAGCCATGTTCGCTTTGGAGCTTTTTCTTTTATCTTTCTTTTTTCGGTCCTTTTTTTTTTAATCAGTGGAAAATGTGTTTAAATTGACAAATTTATTAGGGCAGGAATAATCCAGGCAGGAGGTGGCCAGGCAGCCATCCACACAATGCCTTATCATGCAGGCACATGTGTTAACATACCACAGCCTGTGTTTTCCCACCAGGTGACAGTGAGCAGGCTGCCCTGGGCTAAGGACCGAGAGCCCTGCAATGGTTTCCTCCATTCCCTTTTAGCACCTCCAACCCCCCATCCCAGGACTCACCCTACTGGGCCACATCCCAGTGAGAAACAGTCCTTGAAAACTAGTCCTTGAGGAAAAAAGTGCTCTCAGGGAGAGCTTTGCTGGGAGGGGAGGCCTGGCTCAAGGGACTGTGCTGGCTGACTCCACCATCATTTTCCTTGGGGTGAAAGGAATCTGCAGGGAGTGGATCCTGAGGGCAAGGACTCAGACAAGGGCTTTTTCTTGGTTACTGCAGTTACTCTACCACTATATAAGTATATCTATCCATGCCATTCTTCTGTAAGACTGAGAGCTCTTTGAGGCCATGGACTGTGGCCTTTTCTTTATCCCAGTGCCTCTCATGGAAGGTTGAATAGGGTAAGAATGATCCATGATGTGTTCAGTGCGTCGAATTGTAGAGGTGCCCCTGATTTTCAAGACCCAGGGAGGGAATTTGCCCTCTCTAGGCCCCTAGCAATCTTCCCCATCGCAACTTGGGCTTGGATAGAGGAAGACAGTGTCTGCTGTATAAGCTGGTGGGGAAGCAGAGGGGATGATGGTGTAGCTACAGCCCTGAAGTACCCATTGGGAAGCCATCCTTTTGCATCCATGCTTGCCAAAGTGCTATGGGTTTTTTGTAGGATTTGTGAACCTAGTGCAGGTATGAGCTGGATCTGGAGACCAGCGGGGCAAGGAGGCCTGCTGCTCTCCCTTTCTCTCCTCCAGACTTTGCAGGTAGACCCAGTGTTTGCACGTGTACCGGTTATGGGTCCAGGGCTTTCATAGGCATCCAGACAGCAGGCGTGGGTCTGTAACTCTGCTTGGGGCATCCCTGGGGCAGCCAGCCAGGCTCAGGGCAGGAAGTGGCTGATTCTGGGTCACTTGGCCGCTCTTGTTTGCTTCTGAGATTGTTCCTATAATCAAGATCTTAGATTCGGAAGGCACACGAAGGTCATTTAGTTCAGCTTGCAGCTTTTGGGCAAGAAAAGTGGCATTAGCATTCTCATGCCCATTTCATGGACAAGTAACGGAGGCCCAGACAGACAGAGTGGCTCTTCAGATCATTAAATGTGGCTCCCTATGAACTTCTCTGTTTCCTGCCAGGATATTCTGTGGATGGTTAGGGGCATGGTGTCACCTTCCCAGTGAGCTGCGTTTCTCGGGAGGGGGAGGCCACAGCCATTCTTGCTACTCAGGTATCTGAGGCCTGAGAGGGTCAGGCTTTATCCTAGGTGCCTAATGCAGGGAGGGTGGTGGGAAGCCAGAGAAGCCTCTTGAACTTTGGGGTTTCTCTGGGTTGAGGCCTTGTCTGGCTAGCCCTGGGAGACCAAAGTGATGATGAAAAGGCGAAATGAGGATGCCTGGCTTAACCAGAGAGCTCATGGGCTCTCCTTGCCAACCCCAAATTACAGAAATGCCTGGAATTTCTGGGGGAGAGAAGATAGTTTTGGGGTCCGTGCTGCTGAGAGAGACCCAGCTGTTCTGTCCCTCAGTCCTGGGAAACTCATTTTAAAACTTACGAAAGGGCCCTGGCTGGTGTAGCTTAGTGGACTAAGCGCGGGCCTGTGAACCAAGAGATCACGGTTCGATTCCCAGTCAGGGCACATGCCTGGGTTGCAGGCCAGTTCCCAGCAGGGAATGCACAGGAAGCAACCATACATTGATATTTCTCTCCCTCTCTCCTTCCCTTCCCCTCTGAAGATAAATAAATAAAATCTTTAAAAAAAAAAAAAACTTACGAAAGGACTTTATTCTCTTGGATGCTGTGTGGGCCCACCCTGGGCTGCACCGAGAGAGGTCCCAGACCGCTTCTGCTCTTCCAGCAGGAGAGGGTATGTGCCGGTGCTGCTGGCCTGTCCTTCCTCGTGAGATGCCAATATCTGTCTGCAGCAAACTCTCAGATCATTTCTGCCTTTTTTCTGTAGTATTTTACCTTTGTAGGAAATTGAAGAAAAATGTGTGTGGGCTCGTTGTTTTTGCTTATTTGTTTTCTCCTCCAAGTTTCAGATTTCATCCTCCCACTCCCACTCTCCACCCTAAGGTATGTTTGTGAGAATCACAGTGGGTATAATGGGGGGATAAAGGTCCATATATCCTCCCACCTGGCTGTGGAGAAGATGGGCAGTGCACATTTTTAAAGAACCTTTGTCTGTATTCTCATGTCTTTCCCTGCCACCCCCTCAACCCAATAGGATAAACTGATAGACATGAATGCCTGTGCACACCATCCTCTGTAAACACCGGTGCTGGGTGGGCGGGTAGGTGGCTGAGTGGCCCTGGGCGTTTGGCCTATGTTTTCTATATGTATGTGAGTTGAGTTGCTTTTTGTGCATTTCTTTGTACCTTTTTTCTTTCCTTCAATCGTGTTTCTTTCCTTTTTTGTTTAGTAAAAGTATGTGGCTTCACCCAGAGTGACGTAGTTTCTTTCTACTTCTCCAGCTTTCTGGTGCCATGTTCTGTGGCTGCAGTTGAGGGTAGACTTCAATTTCTCAGCCCACTCCCCTTTTCCTTGTTTTTGTCCAGTTGACTGGACGAAGAGAGCAAAACCAAATGACTTCCCCTCCCCCTCTCCTAAACCAGTCAAGCACTGGTGTTCTCAGATGATTTTCCTGGAACCATTTATAAAAGTGCTCAAATGCTTAAAAGTCACTGGGACTGACCAGGCCCAAACACTCTCCACTGTCTCCCCCAAGTCATCCAGGGCCTTATCCTTTTGTCTCCCTGCCCCGAGGTGCCCAGCGGGCGCAGGGTTGAGGGCCTGAGCAGAGCCTCTGGGGTGGTGTTGACCAGCAGCTCTGTTACAGTAGAGTAGAAGGAGGTCTGGGGGGCCAGAGGGGCAGGTCAAACAGGCCTCTTTTATTTACAGTACTCTCTTTCACGGCCCTAGTGAAACAGGAGCCCCCAGAGGCTGCCGTGAAAGGGTACTGTGTTTGTGCATTCAGGCCTTCCAGGGCTTGCTACAGAAGGTGGGGGCACCCAGAGCACTGAAGGGGCTTTTTGTCATTGGCAGTTTGGCTCGGGGTGGAAGAAAGGGCAAGAGTGCAGGGCTGCTGCTGGGATGAGAGCATGTGTGCGTGTAGACAGCCCTAAGGTTCTTCTTAAAACCACTTTTGTGATCTGGAGTTGTGGGGGGCACTCTGTTTTGATCCTCTTATTTTGTTGAAGCAAATGACTCCTTTCTGCCTAATGTTTCTCCTGATGGTCCAGTTGTCCTCACGTGAGCTGTGGTTGGGGGTGAAGAGTAGTGGGGTCCCTACTCTCCTTCCTCATTTTTCTCTCTCCAAAGAGCAGTTTCATGGACAGCGATGTACTTCTGAGGTTTTTTGATCCTTGTAGCTGCTATTTCCTGGTCTCTCTTCTTCCCATATCACCTCTCTGAGCCTTAGTTCACCCATCTCTAAAATGGGAGCGGCAGCACCTACCTCTGACATACGGGGTTGTTGTAAGGATTTGGTCAGATAGCACATGGGATTGGTTTGCACAGGGTTCCTTCCTTTCCAACTGACAGACCACAGCTGCTTTGGAGCCCAAGCAGCCAGAATGGGGACTCCACTTTGTAGTGCTGCTAATCTTTCAGCCTCCCCTGGCTCTTGGGGTTCTTTGTACTCGTCACCCTCTGATCGGCATTATGTGGTAAAGGGCAGAGAAGTTTTCCAGAAGAACATTCAAAGGGTTAACATTTGAAATGTAGAATATATGAAAAACACTCCCATACCACACCATACCCCAAAATTGTCCTTTAAAAGAAGATTAAACCCACCAGTGCCTGCTGGGCATGGGTAAATTCTGACGGGCCCAACAACAGATTCTCCACTGACTCACTCTGACTTCTAGTAGCTGAGTCCCGCTGGGTGTTTTAACACCTCAAGCATTTAGTCTTTGCCCCTTAATTATATCTGTGAGACCATATTTTTAGAACCAAAGGCCAGGGCCACAGATTAGTGGTGGCCCAGAATGATTACATTCCAGCGTATCCTGTTAGAGAGCAGTGGGCCATTTCGAAGCCCTGGGTGGTTGCTGTGGGGAAGTGAACAACTCATGGGTGGGAGTTGCTGTCCCCTAGCTAGAGAGGGGCTGGTCTTCCTTTCCACTTTTTGTTCTCCAGGTCCCGTTTCTGCCTCCCCTACCATTACCTATGGGCAGCCCCCTCCCTTGTCCTTGCCCTTCTTCCAGGGAGGCCGTGAGTAAGCACTGGGACAAGTAGAAGGAGAAGACCCCTGGAAGGACATGAGTGAAAGACCCGAATAATGATGGTGGTGCATTGGCTTGAAGTGCAGCATTAGAAAGAGCCACAGAAAAATCTCTTTATCATGTACTCAACTCAGGCCATTTCTGTGTCCTGTTTCAGTAGCTTGAAGCATCCAGAGCCTATAAAAAGCCCGGGAAGACACAGTAAAGGAAGTTTTCCCTTTTAGCCAGCGCTAATTCCTCTGCTGCCAAGTTTCTCAGAAGGACTAGGAGAATCTGATTTCTACCACTTAACCACTTTCTAGTCCATTTTCTAGGTGGTTTATAGAAAGGACATCAGACCAGCTCTTTGGGACAGTATGTCATATGCAAAGATGGGTTCTGGATGATTCTTGCATTGCCAAAGATACCTTCTGTATTTGTGTGTTTGGAATAGTGATGACATCATTGGTTCAGACTTTGAGTCTTTCCCTGATTCAAGTGTTCAATGTAGGACTTTAAAAAAAATTTTTTTTGGACTCCAGTAAAATGAAACCATCTAAGTCCATTGATAGCCTGAGAGGCAGGTTCATTTACACCTTGGGATATTGGAGCAAGCCACTTGGAAAGGTTCACTCTTTGTGTTGGTGAGGGCTTGGGCCACCCAGTGGATTGCACTGCGCTGGCTTTTTGGGCACCCAGCTGCTGGGGTCATTGGGGCACTTAGACATGTGGACAATGGGAGAGAGGTGGTGGCCTCCAGAGAGAGCCATTGCTGCTCAGGAAGTTTCTGTGTGGGCTCAAGCATGGTTGCTAGTGGTCCACATGGTGCTTTTGTGTCATTTAGAAAAGGTGCCCCTTCTTGTGGGAGGATGCAGCTCCTACCAGGGCCCATGACATGGCTGGTGAGCTGGATGGGG
The DNA here is from genome assembly GCA_028533065.1 of Trachops cirrhosus. Classification (NCBI taxonomy): domain Eukaryota; kingdom Metazoa; phylum Chordata; class Mammalia; order Chiroptera; family Phyllostomidae; genus Trachops; species Trachops cirrhosus. The sequence continues at coordinate 73,350,795 of CM052543.1, forward strand.
CTGGATTTCAGACCTGCTTGCCCCTCAGTCAGGCACACAGTGGTTAGTGAAGCCCTTAAATGAAAGCTGTTCTGGTGAGAAGTTTTGCGCAAATCAGGTCATTGAGTGTGCAACGTTGGGAGCAACAGTTTCCAAAAAGTCAAGGCCTCTCAGCATCTGTTTCACTGGTCCCTCAACCAGCCTGTGCTCTCAGAGCCCCCAGAGCCCTTGCACCAGGCTGCAGGCCACTGTGGCTCAGCCCCACAGAAGCAGGGCCTCTCCATGCGTTCCACCCTCGCTAAAGCTGCCAGAAACATCAGATGGCATTTATGGTGTCCTTTTCACATAGCTGTCTCTTGTGACCAGGGCCAAGAAAAACAGCAGGAAAGGAGTGTGGGTGGTAAAAAGGACAGTGCACGCGCACACACACTCCACAGTCACTGCCACTGCAGTCTTTGGGGTTCAGCTTGGAAAAAGCATAGCATCTTATGCAACCAGTTTCTTCTACATGGATATGGAACAGGGGGAACGAGACCGGTTAACAAGGCAGAATTCAGCCCTTTGCAAGGACACCTGATTCTCTCAGCCCTTTTCTCATAGTTTTGCTTACCAAAGCTGGGTCTTTTTAAAGCAACTGCTAGGTCTAGGCCTGGGAGGTGAGAGGAAACTCTAGGTCCCTGTGGCCTGCGCACATTTGGACACGGTTTTGGAAGTGCCAGTAGTAAGTAGACCAGGGCCTGAGAATAATTTCCACTTAACTGATTATTATTCTTACTCCAATAGATTTGAAATCTATTTAACTTTTCAGGGTCCCAAAGCCTTTTAAATGTTCCAAGTGTATTCTCTCTGATAGGTTACCTTTTCTATCCCTGTAGGCTATAATTAGTGTCCTTTACACAAAATTGGCCTAGAATTGGATTTAGAGAAGATAAGAATCAAATTACGAGTATTTATCTTGTAAATTCCAAAAGATCTACTTAAGTCACTATATTTTTAAAAAAAGGAGTTTAAAAGAAAGTTTATTCTATGAAAAAGTAAATTCCTCATGGTCAAAGCATCCCAGGGACACTGTAATATTAAAGCTGCAGACTTTAATATTACATGGAGGAATGTGAAATTGCCTTTTTTCTATTGTTTCCATTTTTATCTTCCCAACATACGGATATTCGTTTATTTGGATGGTGCAAAGCTGATGTGGTCTTGGTTTTCATTATAATTTGGAGGGTGTAGATTATCTACTTCTGATTTGTGGTAAGAAGTGCCTATCTTAAGGGGCACACGTGCAGTTTTTATCTTGGCATTTTAAGTTATTAAGCAGTTGGGAGATGGGAAAACAGGTCCTTGTGGGCTCCTATGTGTTTGCATGTCCTAAACTGCCAGCCTGCTGGTTTTCACCTGTGGCCTAGCACAGTGAGACCGGACAAGTTTAAAGAAGGTCATGTCAAAAACACGCCTAGGTTTTCAACACTGTTGGCTCATAATGATGCCAGGTAGTAATGGCCTATTTGAACTGTCATTAAGCTGTTCAGCTGCACTCTGTGTACTCCACAGACCATTCCTTTATCCTGGCACACTTCTGGTCCTGAACTCAAAACTCTCACCCCATCCCATGTAGAAGTTGAGGGGTTTCGGCTGCAGCCGCCAGTGAGGGCCTATGTCGCCCTTCACAGGCTGTGTTCCCTGGACCGCACTGTACTCAGACCTGGGTGCACTCTCTGCATGGTTCTCAGCTTCAGCAACATCGTAGATGTTAGTTTTCCAACCTAATTCTGTCTTTTTTCCTTCTTTGGGTCTGATGAAGGTGTTATTTGCCAAAGCACAAACAGTGGGTTCTTTTAAAGGAACCAATATTGTGAGCAATGCCCCTTCTGGGTATGTACCCCAAAGAATTGAAAGTACAGATGTAAACAGATAGCTTACTTGTACACCCATGTTCATAGCAGCAGTATTCACAGTAACAAGAAGGTGGAAACAACCCAAATGTCCATTGATAAATGAATGGATAGATTAAAATGTGGTAAACACATAGAATAGAATATTACTGAGCCTTGAAAAGGCATGAAATTCTGACATGGACACCTGCTATTGCATGGTTAAACCTTGAAGGCATTATGCTGACTGAAATAAGTCAGATGTAAAAATGTAAGTATCATATAGTTCCATTTATATGAGATACCTATGCTTATATGAAGTAAATTCATAGAGATAGAAAGTAGATTGGAGGTCACTAGGGGAATTGATGTTTAATGGGTACAGAGGTTCCGTTTAGGACGATGAAAAAGTCCTGTGGATGGATGGCGGTGATGATTGCACAACAGTGTGAAAGTACTTACTGCTGCTCAGTTGCACACTTAAGAATGGTTAAAACAGTAAGTACATTTTATGTTATGTCTATTTTACCACAAAGAGCATTTTATATTAATTGTGATGCCGTTTCACAAATTTCTTAGAAAATACTTAATATATCACACTGTTAAAAAAAAAAACCTTTGCTAAATTAAAAGAAAAAATAACCAGTTACCTGTGGCCAGTGTGGCTCAGTGGATTGAGTGCCAGCCTGAGAACTGAGAAGTCACTGGTTCGATTCCAAATCAGGGCACAAGCCTGTGTTGCAGGTCTCCAGTTGGGGGCATATGAGAGGAAACTGATGTATCTCTTGCACATCAATGTTTCTCTCCTTCTGTTTTCCCCTCACTTCCCCTCTCTCTAAAAATAAATAAATAAAATCTTAAAAAGAAACCAATTAGTTCCTCTATATAGCCTTGAGTATCAGTCACCAACCCAGCATTACCCTCTAACCATTATTGTTGTTATCACCAGGTAAAATTATTTTCATTAGATGCTGCTTCTCAAGTGGTCTGATTACTTGAGGCCCTGTGTTTTTACCACTCATATGATTCTAGAAAAGTCTCGCCCTTTATGGGGCTGGAGATTTTCGTGTAGTTGACATCTTTCTTCTCAGGGGCAAGTCTGAGGAAAATTTTCCACTCTGATCTTGTTCTACTTAAATCATTTTAAAAATGAGTGTGGCTTTACAGCACAGGGAGGTTTCAGGGAGGAAGGAAATTAATTGCCGGTTTGCAAAATTTCTGAAAATTGTTGAAGAGGTGTTTATGTTTTTAGATTTGGCACCCATGTGATCAAGTGTTGGAGGCTTTATGTTCACTGTCTGCCGTGTGCCCCGTCCCCTGCAGCTGGTTTCCAAGGATTCTGTGAGCTTCGGAGCAGAAACCTTTTCAGCTCTTCTTCCCTTCCTCTCAGTTTGGTTTTTATTGAAATGAAAATGTAAACCCTCCAAAGGAAATTCAGAGCAGAAATCTCTGCCCAAATAAGTTAGAATGTCAAGATCAAAATAGAAGTTTTGGAGCCGGCAGTTTCCTGTGCCTGGTGGTGGCACCACAGCCAGCAGCCTGGGTCTGCGCACAGCCGAGGGCTCTGGGCAGCCTCGGGAGGTGTGGGGCTCACATATATACAGTAGCAGCGTGTGGGCGCCTTGGCACTGATCTGGAAAAGCTTAATTTGGGCATTTCTAGGTTTATTTTAAACCTACAACCTTTAACGCCAGACACAGAGCTTCTTGCCCACTTAATGTAACTATACATCGATTCCTTTTAATTAGTCTTGGCTCTCTTGTGGTGTTTTTGCAGCTTGGGATATATAAAAAGTCTGACTTAAATTTTTAAAAAAAGAAGTAAAAGCAGACTCAACATTCTCACGAATCCTACAGAAACCAGCACGGGGCTTTGAAATTCTAACTTCCCTGTCCTCTTTATTTTTATTTTGAGTCAGGTGGGCCAAGAGGTAAGTGAAGAGTCTGGTTTTTAACCCACAAAACAGATGGAGGTAATATCCTTGTCCTGTTTTGGCAGAAGTTAAACATCTGTATTTAAATAACAGCAGTGGTGAGCTAGGTTTTTCACAGCGTAAACCCAGTTGAAGATCAATATTGCCAGAGTTCTTGGCTGGGGAGAGAGAGGTGGATCTGGCCTTTTCGTTGGGCAGTTTGGAAATGCTAATGATCATTTGTGGTTTCCAACTCAGAGTTCTTCCTGTTTGCTTGCACATCGCTACCCCTTGTGGGAAGCCTCCAGAATTCTCCAGTAAATATTTCAGACGTCCTGGGCCTTGTTCTCCTTTCCTTGCAGTAAATTACATATTAAAGTAGCCTGGTAACTGAGCACTGGTTGCTGTGAGATAAGGGCTGGGAAATCAATATGTTTGCCATGTGGCTGCTTGTTTATGACACCTGCCTCTGGAACAGTTGAGCAATGTTCTGTTTGTTAAGGCTGCATTTCAGAAGCTTGTATCCTCCTTAAACAACAAGATCTCATGGGGGAGGGAGAGAGGAGCTACAACAGATATTGATTTTAGTTTTTCCAAGTGTGGAATTGCACTTCTCAACAGTGGTCTCACAACCTGGGATTTTTTTCCCCTTGGGGAGGGGAGGTGGATACTCTGAGACTCTGAACATACATATAATAAATCTTTTTTCTGATGTTTATGATGTGGTCAGTTAAAGAAGACGTGTAGCCTACAATAAGAAAGTTTAGGTGTTGTTTAGATTTATCTCTTCTCTGGGTACCTGGCTCCCACCAGTTCCATTCTCTTCAAACTGCCGATCGTTCCTGATAAGTGCTTTTCCAACACCAATAAAAAGCAACAAGAAACATAGCTATCACTGCTGGTAAATAAGCATTTTTACCCTAAGTCTGCAGTGGGGTTTTATTTGAACTGATGGGTGGTACTGCTGTCCTGTGACCCAACCCCTGGTGAGTCCGTGGCTCTCAGAGCTGTGCAGTGTCAGCTCCGGTGAGAGCGTGGTGGAGGGTGAGGGGACATGAGGCAGTCAGCTTTGCATGGCCTGGATCCTCTTCACTTGGCTTTTTTGGAAAAGAACAGCAATGATACATTTTATCCCCTTGCCTCAGAGCAGTGCTTTTCAACCGGAGTGCGCTGCAAGAATTTTTAAAACATGCAATACCTGGCTGTTTAGTGAGGGGCACTGACCTCTTTTGCTTTAGGTTGTCAGATAAAAAAAAATGACAACAGCCAACACAACAATAGACATCTGGTGCAAATGGATCAAAGTTATAGCTATTTTTTTGTCAGATGGGCAAAAAAAAGTATTTTTTGGTGTGCTGTAGAGTTTTAGTAATTAATTACATGTGCCTTGAGATAAAAAAAGGTTGACAGTCACTGCCTTGGAGATTCAATAGTGTAAAATAAATTTTCAGACCCATTTGTGTGTGAGGGTGCTGGTGTACTTGGGGGTGCCCGTGGCACACGCTCTCCTTGTGTTTCTGCACCTAAGAGGTAGGTATTCAGCGGTCTCCCTGCCAGTCAGTGTTCCGTGGCTTCAGGTGGGCTTATACATGAACAGTCAGTTCTGCTTTGTTTTTCCAAAAAGTGAGTCAAAGGTTTAAAAGGAAACATGAGCTTGCTTACTGAGCTGAGTGGGTGCCTTGTGCTGGGATTCCCATGAACTGGGGAGGTGATCTCTTAATGACACTGATATATCCTGAGACCTGATTTTTGTTTGTGTGTTTTTAAACCCAGATTGTTGGGCTCTCCTTAATCACTAGCGGCAGACTACTGCTTTTCCTTCCCATTTTCCCTGTGGTGGTAGGAGGCTTATCTAGCCATCGCTTTCTGCAGCCCAGGGTGACACTTAAAATCAGAGGGAAGTAGCTTGGAGGAGTGCGTGGTGAGTTGAGCTGTAGGGGTCCAGACCCAAGGAGACTGGAGCTGTGTCTGCACAGCTGATTGAAAGGCTCCTGATCTAGGAGTTCGAGTGGAAACATTGTTTCGCCACCTTCCACCCGTATTCCTCAATAATATAGCAGGTGTGACAGTTGACTGATTTTGAGGAGGTTAGTCCATATTTGATATTTATTTAATGTTTATGGTTCTGGCCTGGCTGAATGTTAAAACTGTTTAAACCATCCTGCTTGTCAGGGGAGTATGGCCATAGAGCAGTGTGCTAATTTGGGGGTGTTGGCAAACTGGCCTCTTTCCTCTTGAGTTTACTCAACCACAGACAGAAAAAGATGAAACTCGACCAGGACCCTTAAAATAAAATAACCCCTAGTTATTTTAGTTTTCCAGGAGAATTTTCTCATCAAGCAGTGCTGAGAATTGAAGTGACTCTGACCTTTCCAATAGACCCTTTTGCGAGATATGGCACATCTGGCTTTATGAAATTATTAACCTTTTATAAGGCTGAGATAATTATGAACTTAGAAGGAGGCCAGATGATGGCTGTTGGATTCCTTACCTCAAAAGATTGATACAGCCCTGGTTGGTGTGGCTTAGCCAGGGCTAAATGCCAGCCTGCAAACCAAGGGTTTGCTGGTTCGATTCCCAGTCAGGGCACATACCTGGGTTGCAGGCCAGGTTCCCAGTAGGGGGTACGTGAGAAGCAACCACACATTGATGTTTCTTTCCCTCTCTTTCTCCTTCCCTTCCCCTCTCTCTAAAAATAAAAATAAATAAAATCTTTAAAAAATTGGGTATTTAGTGCCTTCACAAAACTTACCACTGACTTGGGGATCTGGAAGGGCCCCTGGGATACTGAGAGGCCCTGGCATGGACTTGAATGAGGTAGTCCCGTGGTGCATCTCAGGGGGTTTGGACAGGCCATTACTGCCAGGGTACTGCAAACCCAGGGCACTGGGTTTTTGTTTTTGTCTGTTTTGGGCAGGTGCCTCCTATAAAGGGATTTAGAATATTCACTCAACTATGATCTAGGCCCTCCTGTGTTCTCCAGTTTGCATCGATGTTCTCTGGGGCCGTAGAGGCATGTTTTCTTTGACTGATTGGTTTGTCTATTTAACCAGATTTATTTGAGAGATTCATTGGGAAGTTGAGTGACTGAAGAGAGGCACATGATGTGATGTGGCAGAAAGAGCTTGAGTTTTGGAATCAAGATAGAACTAGATTGAGAGCTTGGCCACTTTTTTAAACTATGCTCCTATAAAATGGGGCTGATAGCAAGTAACTTGGAAGATGATTGAGAAGATCAATGACAAACATATAGATCTTCTTGCTATTACCATAGTGTCCAATAAATATTAGTTCCCTCATCTTCCTTTCTCTTTTTGAGAAAAGAGGACCTGCTTTTATTTCTTAGTGTTTTTCACATCACTGCACACAGTGGAGGCACATCCCTGTGTCTGTGGCACAGTTCCATGGACGTCGTGGGGGTGAGAGAGGAGTCGGTGCACCCTGGTGGGGCGGGGGAGGGTGAGGCTTTACCAGGGACTTTTAATTTCTCTTCCTTAGGAAACTGGTGCTGCTTTCTGCACTAGAAGTCCCTGGGACGGTCACATCATCCCTTGCCTTTGGCCTCAGCACCAGGGACCTCTTCCTTGGGTTTGGCGGTGTGTCCAGCTCTATTGTGGGCCTCAGGAGCATGTTGGGGTCGGTACTGAACACATGGATGGTGGTTGGACGTGCTCACTCACAGGCCTCTGAGGCAAGGGGTCGTAGCCACTTCACCCTGCAGACTTGCTCTCAGTTGCAATTTCTCTTTCCAGGAAAAAAGAAATCCTTTAAAAGGGTTTTGGGAAGGCTTTCTTACTGTGGCCGTGAGGTGCTGGTGCAGGGTGGGTGGCCAAGTTTGGGTTTGACTCTCCTTGGGGTTCGAGACAGTTCAACTGCTTATCCTAACACGCTCTTGCCTTCTGTGCATGGCCTGTCCTTGGGATCCTTGGTGAATTTTTCACTCTGGGGTTTTCAGGAGAAAGGTTTGTCATTCATCATCACTCTCCTCATCTATCACAGCTGCAGTAAGAATAGTTGGAGGGAACAGGTGGAATCAGTTGTTCACATTTCTTCTGGGTACTTTCTGGAAGTGAAGCATTTGAGAAATGCCTGGGCCATTGTTTCTGGGGTGCTCTTGCATATGTAGGAAGTGGGATGCTTCTTGCAATAGCCCTGGGGTTGGTCCCCTATCCCTCCCTGAGGTGTGGTTGAGTAAGAGGTAAACAGTCATTTAATTATTTATTGGGTGCCTAGAGAATTTTACAGGCATAAGAGCCTAGGGCAGTTCTAGAAACAAAGCCAATCCCAAACTTTTCCTGTGACTCCCTTCTTGGGCTCAAAGCCTTTGATGCTCCCTACATTTTTCACAGCCCCCATTGCCAGCTGCTCTTCAGGCGGGGACAGTGGTCAGTCAGAGTGCTTTCATTTCATGCACCCATATTACCAGATCCAGTCAAATGTGGCTGCCTTTCCAAGCCATTGTGTGTTGTTCCTCTCAGCTGCTGGGAACATTAAAAGTCCTAGTTCAGTCACACCTTACTGTCCTAGTGATGCTGAAACTGGAGATCTGTAAAATGGCACTTTGTTGCATTGATAATCATTCCTGCTTGGAGCCATAACACTATTACTGAGGCCAAAACTAGGCACTGAGAGAGCCTTGACGTCATGGAGAGCATTCTCTTGGCTTTAGCCAGGCCCTGTGTTGAAGGAAGCCGGGAGGCACTAGGTTGTGCAGGGAGGGAAATTAGATAAGGATTGGAATTCAGAGGGAGGTGCCCCCCCCCTCCCCCGCCGCCCCCTTACTCCCTCCCCCTGCCTCCGGCCCTGAGACCGAAGCACAGTTGAAGAATTTGCTTGCTGATGGGCGCAGTGGGTAGGGGCTGCATCAGCACTGCAGGTTGGCTGAACATTCTCCTTAAATACTTTTTCTCCCCATGTCTTTTTTAGTGTGTACCGTCTGCTAGGACCAAACAGGTTTTGGTTGTTGGTTTTTTTTAACTTTGGGACACAGAAGGCTCTACTTGCTTTGAGTTTTGGTAACCACATGTAACAGCCGGTGGAGTCTTTCTTCTCTTTGCTTTCTCTGAACTTTTCAAAGAGTGGGCCCCTATCTTTTGGGGGATTAACTCCTCTTGGCCCCTCTGTCGTTGATGCTCCCCCACCCTGTGTCAGCATCTCAACCTCTGTACACAGGATGTTTTCTCTAGCGCTTATCAGATGGTTTAGGAGATGCTGGGTGGAGATAGAGGTAACGTTTAACCCATCCTGAATTCCTTTCAAGAGCTGTGGCCCAAGATGAACTCAGCCGCACAACAGAGGGAGGGTTTGGCTGGAGCGAATGTGGCTGGGCTTTCTACCTCAAAGGGAGGTGTGGGTGCCTGTGGTGGGGTGGCACAAAGGAGCTTCATTTCGGTGGCTTATTTAACGCCCCTCCCTGACACTAGCGTGCTGGTTTAGAGCCTGGGGAATCAAAGAGAAATTTAACAAATTATTCTTTCTTGTGTGTGGGCTGAATAATTGAATTTGTGGGATAGCTATACCAGTTTCTTTTCTTTTCTCATCCTCTTTCTTTCCTTTCAGACTAGCATTTTGGTCAGGATGCCCCATTTGAGCTCATTTGTCAAGGGTGAGTAGGGACGGGAGCCCAGACCAAGTTGGGTGCCTCTGTGGCAATGTGAACTCTTCTATGGCGATGAGCTTGGGTTAGTAGGGTTTACATTTTCTGACTTATCTCAGGTTGAACATGCACAGAAAACTGGTAACTAACCATGTTCTACTTTTCAGCCCCATAAGAGTTCCTACTTTGAAGGCAGAAATGATGGAACCAAAATAGAGAGTGGTTTAGAATGGCTTTGCAAATAAATAGCAGGCGTGTCTGGCCTGTGGACCGGGCCTAATAGCTGGGAAGGACACAGCTGGTGAAAGACCTCAATCTTCACCTCCAGCACTCAAGATACAAGCATTTCTCACTCTCTCTGGGCCTGGCCATCTCTATTTTGCTCTTTCTTCCTACCTATCCCCTCCCCAAAGCAGGAAGAGAGAGAAAAGTCCATTGGAACAGCCTGCAGTCAGCCCTGTTAGAAGGGTGGAGGGTGAGCAGGGATGGGACAGTGGGTTGGTGCTGTTCTGTTGTGTTTGCTGTGCATTCTCAAAAATCTCTCTAAGCATGACTGTCAGGTTTACTGAAGGGATGGACCTCCTGGAAGCCAAGAGGTAGGAGACCTTGTGGCCTGGGAATAAGGAGGCCTGGTCCCTAGGAGCAGCTCTTTGTGGAATTCAGGCCATTTGGCCTCCAAGACAGAGGACTTCATTCTAGCTTCCACCTCACATTTCCACTGAAAAGCCATTCCATTGAATGAACATGGACTAATTCATGCTTTCCTTCTTGTGGACACCAACGAGAAAGGTGGTGCCTTTTATCATGGGAATGTTCTTGAAGGGGCACCAGAGTAATCTCAACCTCCTTGAGTAAGATGATTGTCTTCTTGGGCATCACAGAGGAGTTTGCATTAATGTTTCCCCTGGCAGCAAAGCTTGACTCTTCCTGACCTGTTTTGCCAAGTGAGCTAGCAGCCTTCCTTGTAGCCATCCACTCACTGGGGAAGGCACATCTGTAAGAAATCAGACCAGTTGGTGTTTTGGCACCTGCTAAGTGGACATAGCAGTACATTTAGGAAGTTCCTCCTGATAACTAATCTTAGTTTCTCTTGTTGTAATCTGAATATATGTCTCCGATTTTTACAAGCCTGTGAACTGAGGCTGACTGGACAACCCAAAACTCTGAATTAATTCTCTATGGCCAAACCCTGGGTGTGGCTGGTTTTGGTGCAGCTGATGAGAAAGATGTATGGCATCTATTTAGGTTTCATTCAGGCAGAGATCTGGCCTCTCTCTGGGTTCCCTTGTTTGTTTATAAACTACGCTGAAACGAATTTTTCCCTTCCCCTTGTTGCCCTGTCCATCTCCTCTTATCCTGACAGTCTCATAGGTAAACTTAGAAGACAAATTCTTCTCCAACTGTCACCCAGGGTTCCATAAAAGAGACATTTGGACAGTGGTGTCGGGAGATCCTTGTCTTTGCTCTATGTTAATACAGAGGGATTGGGATAGCCCAGATCACCAGGGGAAGGCAGTCTTTCTTCATTTAGCTTTTAATTGCTTTCTTTCACTTTTATGTATAAAAGATTGTCCATTTAATTAACTTAAGAATGCAATTTCAAAAACACTAATGCTTTACACATGATGGCTTTTAAAATAAAAGTAGCATTCTAATATTGCATAATGCTTTCCTTTCCTCTCCCTGTCCCGCTCCGCACCCCCACCCCTCCACTTGGTTTTAACCTTTACTGGCTGAGGGGTGTTGGGAGGAAAACACTGGCTGGGTGGGGGGCCTGCCTCACTTTTCCCTGCGTGAGCTCTCAACAGTGATGGAGTGGCCACTCCTATTGAATCATCCTGTCTCGTCGTCCCTTTGCCTTGGCTTGATTCATGGTTGGATTTACCCTCTTTTGAGGTCATGGGGCACCTACAACTGTTGTTATCTTTAAAAAAATCATTTGATGGATTATATAGGAAAATGAGAAAGAAAAGAAAACCCTAACACTTAGCTCTGATTTCCTTTGGCCATTGCATTGGAAGAAGCCTATAGAAATGGGCCTGAGGGTTAATATTTCACCATATTTTCTGACTAAAAAGAACTCTAGTTTTTTTCTCATTCCTTTTTATTCCCTTACCACCACCAAAAATGTTGTAAATTCCTCATGTTTTTGGTCTGTCTGCTTTTCGACTGGAGTTTCCTGAGAGCACAGAATTTTACCCTTCATACTGGCCCTCATAGTCAAGTCCCCAGTAGACAGGTTTTTGAAAGCACAGTTATTTTGACAAGTTTTATGTTCACCAGTTGGGCTTGGGGAAGGGCAGGAGTACACATAGAGGTATGTGCACATGCATTTTGGTGGAAGGGGTTCTGGCGATCACTTTGACTTTGTAGATGAGATAAGGGAAGGGAGCCCCAGAGGGGTCAGTGATTTATTTGCTGGAGGTCTCACTGCCCATGAGGGTCATAGCCTGAATGAGCTGTTTGCCGGGCTAATGTTAGCCTGTGTGGCTAACGCCTTCTTGGATTTTTTCTGGTGGATTATGATCCAGGCCCTAGAAGGGATCTCGGGAGTCATGTGACTCACTCACCTGATGGGAAGCCTGCTTGTGTGTCTCTCATATTTTGTTTATAATGATGTCCAGGGAAGAGCTCTATGGACCTTGGAGGACATACTGTAACACACTTTGTGTTTAGATGCAGTTCTCTTGATCAGCTCTGCTTCTCAGGCTCTGGCCTCCCTGGTGATGAAATAGTCATTTAGAGTGAACAAACCTAGTGAGTCTGCCAAGAGAATGTCTGTATTGCAGTGCAGGTCACTTTTCAAAGGGATCCTCTCTCTCACAATGTCTCTGGTCCAGAGGATATGATTTCTGAGCCTACCAAAGGGATTGCAGTGCTAAAAATTTCTACCCTCAAAAACAGTTGCATAGAAGTGACTAAACAAGTCTAGAAGTGATTAAAGGAGAGTTTCTTTCCTGAGGTTGGGTGTGTAACACTGACTTGTTCTCAGCTGTGTGATGTGGATGTACACATGTGCGTCTTGGGAGAATATACTCTTGATTTTGTACTATGTTGGTAAAAGTGACCTGGGAGGCAGATGTTTCCCAAGGAACAGAGCTATAGTGAGGGCCTGGAGACAGTGTGCAGTGCAACACTCATTTGGTTTTCTATTCTATTTGGGGAGAGAGATTTTCAAATTAACCTAGAATGAATGGAAAATATAGTGGGAGACGTAAGACTAGATTTTTTAAAATTCTGCCTTGTAATAGGTCCCCTTTTCTACCTCTCTCCTTTAATATTGTTATCATTGCTTTGTGCTTAGGAAGCATTTATTGTAGAAGACAGAGCCAGAGGTTTGAATACTCCTTGTGAGAGGAGAGGCTGATGGGGACTGTACGGCTTTATCATTCATTAATTCCTGGGTCCGTTCATTGAGCTATTTAAACTTCTGTGTGTAGGATGGCAGCCCCAGATAGTCTTTTGGTGCCAGCTTGAGCTCTGAGACCCCAGGCCTTGACAAAGAGGGCACAGAGAGCAGCTGAGTGTGCTAAATATTTGCAGCCACTAGCAAGTGGCCCTGGAGTCTTGCATGCAGGAGCTGGAAAACCTGTCATCTCCAGAATCTTAGGAATCCTTTTCTTCGTCTTTTTCCCTTTTTAAAAAAGGCTTGTGTGAATCAGTAAGACAGCTTCTATTATTGCACAGAGGGTCACAGTATCTGACTTTTAGAGTGGAATCGATGTCCACGTGCTTATTCACGGCTCTCCTCAGCCATGGCTGTCGGTTTTCTGTTCTGGAAGAAGTTCTGTAGCATCATGGTGAAACTGAGCTCATCTTCCCCTCTTCATTCCCCTTCTCCGCTGAACTCTTTAAAAAAATAAAGATGTTTTTATTAGGAAATTGCCAGTAGGAGTTGATGAGGATAAGTGGCATGGGGGAGGTGGCTCCTGTGGGTGGACCACCTGTAGTGCGGCAGGCTCGGAGCTTAGCATTGGTCCACATTTCCTCATTCAATCCTCAGGACAGGCCTTTGGCATCCTGGTGTTAGAAATGAGCAGCCTCATTTGGATGCATGAGAAGTTCAAAGAGGTTAGATATTTAGTCCATGCTTTTATGTTAGGTAGCTGGAAATCAAACCCAGGGCTATCTAATTGCTTAGCCTGTGCTCTTAATGCCTTCTTGGATTTTCTCTTGATACTGGGATAGGATGGCTTCAGCGCTGATGGGTAGACAGGGATACCCAGTCAGGACTGGCTTCACCAAATTGGTTATGCCTACCTCCTGTATTTGCTTCTTCAGTGGGTCAGTCCCATGTGGGGGTTGGAGATGGGACACATGGGGTCCTAACCCATCATAGACTTAATTGAATTGAGACCTGGCGCTGTGGGGGCCGAGGCTTTGGGAGGAACTAGGTGGAGGAAGGGAAGCATATGGGGCACCTCCTGGTCTTGGAGATGTCTGTTTCTTTTAGTGGAAGTCCTGTTGGTCTTTCAGCAGCCCTCTATTTGAATGTGGCAGTTGTCTAAGACAGTTCATTCTGGTGCTGGCTAGTCTGGAAAATGCTGGTTCCCCAGAAGTAATACCTGGTCTGTGGCAAGTAAGATTGTGTCTTTGTGCCTTAAGGTGTGACATCTTTGGCTTAGCCAGATCTTTGGCTGGACAGAAAATGTCTGTAGCTTTCCCTGGCATCCTAGACCCCTGAAGCAGGCCCTCTCCCCCACGCCTTGGTGCTGCTCACACTTGGAGAGATCTGGGGGTTAATGGAGTTCCCTAAGGCTGGAGTTGGGAGCCCAGAGAGGCCCAGATGCTTCGCATAGGTTTTTCCATTGCCCTGACCAGGAATGTGTTCCCTTAGGACAGGTTATGGCCTGGAAGTGAGCCTAATGTAAACATCCTTGCTGAGGCCAGCCCCTTTAATCAAATGGATATCAGTTTGGGATAAGTGGGCTTGGAGGTGAGGGGAGGGAGGAAAAAAGAATGGAAGGGAGGGGAGAGATTTATCAATTGAATTAAAGCAGTGGAGATGGGGTTGTGTGGGGGAGCAGTGGAGGACTGTTCTCCCAGTAAGTTCTTGGGCAATGCAGGGCAGGAACTGACTTTGGTGTTGGTGTAGAGCAGACCTGGCAGGCCCCCTAAGGAGACTTGGTTCTCTTAGACAGTGTGGTAGGTATATTGAGGGAAGATGTGGAAATGATGGTTTAGCTAACAGGTGGGCAGAGCAGTGAGGGAAACTGAGGTGTTCAGGAAGAGCCAGGACTTGGGGAAAGAGCTGGTGTGTGCCACACAAAGGCTTCTGGAAAGTGCCTACTAATTTAATTACTTCGGTGGCCTTCCACATCATATTCAATGTTGCACTACTTTGATGCACTGTTTTGAGGGAACTAGACACCAGAGGTGTAGACAGTGGGAGAGTGATGTGTATATGAGTGTGATGGGGTGCTCAGGACCCTTGGTGAGCACCTGGGCGTCACAGAGAGGCTGGCCCTCTTCACTGTGTCCATGTCCCCTTTTCCTCTCCTTTGAGGGGCTCAGACTTTCTGGGAGATTCTGGGTACTTCACCCAGACCCTAAGGTAGAAGATTGGGCATAAATCGGTCTCCTGCAGCAACTTGTGTGCTCACCAAAGCAATAATCCAGGTCGCCAAAAGAAAGTTACCTGTTGTTAGTCTGACTTGGATAGCTTTCTTTTTTGTGGCGGGGGTGGGGGGGGCGGAGTTCAGGTGCACTCCAAGCAAAGCCAGAGCAGCCACTTGTGCCCAGCTAGTAAACTTTTGGAGGCTTTTGTGTGAAGCTGGTTTAAAAGCGTTGGCAGGGATGCCAAAACTGGTGTGTTGGTTTCACTGGTGCAGATTCTAGGAACGAGGGTCGAGCGTCAGGGAAGGGCCAGGGAAGGGCCAGGGAGGTAGCACGAACCTTTCTAATCTGACATCCTGGAATTGTGGTGCTTGAGTGTGTCAAGGACAGGGAAGATGTAAACTCTTTAGTTTGCCTTCAGGATGCAGGATCTAATCTAGACATGATTAAGCTGATCTGATTTTATAGATTGTAATTTCTGAGTGATAGAAACTGGTGAGGTTAATGTGAAATATTTACTTAATAAAAAGCCTCATTACCTGATGCTGAAGGGTAGGAGAAAAAAATATTCTTGGTTATGTGCCTGATCTTTCAGAAATGAAGTTGGGTTCAAGTTTTCTTGCTAAAAACTGAATTCTGTGATCTTGTTTTTACACATGCTGTGCTTAAATATTAACACCAATTGAGCAAATTGCCTTTTAACTGCCTTTATTTGCTTTCATTAACAGTATAATTTAAAAGCTCAAGAATTTGCATGGAACCTGTTGTGCATGTTGGGGGTGGCTATTCATAAATTAATTAATCGTGAGAACATTATCTTTAAGGAAGGTCATGAAACATGAGCATGGTTTCTGAAAGATCGCGACACCCTTTTGCTGTTTCTTGTGGACTTGATGTACTTTTGGCTTAGAGATCTGGGTTTGTGTGCGTACGTGCATGTGTAATAACTTGGCTGGATCAAGAAAAATTTTAATGACTGGACATGTTTTAAGTTAAGTTGAGTGAACCTAATTGTACTGTAGTTTCCAGAGAGCTAAAGCCAGTACCATTGGTATTTAAACATTAGTTTCAAAATTAAAACCAACCTATGTAATTGGCTGTGTTCCTTAGATTGGTTATCTGCTCCCTCTCCATCTCCGACCTGCTGCGCCCCCTTCCCTCTCTCCCTTTCATTTCCTCACCAGCAGGGAGTGGACAGAGGGAGGAGCTGGCCGTGCTGGGAACCACAGACTGTTCTTCCAGTGTGTGACATTAACTGCATTGTCCTTTCATGAAATGACTCCGAATATGTGAAAAGGTTCCAGAATGAGTTCACTGAAATCAGTTGCTTCCTTCTGTACAGATGTTTTTGTGGTTTGGAACCTCAGCCAAGGCAAACATCATGAGTGAGATCCAGAGACCACCGTGTCCTCTGAAGCACAGGGAGTTCCTCCGGGAGTTATTTTACACATGCTATTCTGACACCTCTGCTTCGACAGCTCTTCAGCCCTTCATGCTCCTTCCGTCTCCAGTGCGATTGGTTTGTTGTGGGTGGTTTTCCTAATTAATTTAATCTGTGGTCTAGTTTTTCAGGGCCCATGGATGCCAGATGCTGAATTTATTTATCTGTAGTGTTTTTGTTGGCTACTGTTGAGACACATTTTCCTCTTCCCTTTTTACCCTCTCTGTTCTTTTCTGAGGCTTCCAGACCCACTTCAATAAAGGAAGGATCTCTCTCTAGTGAGCACTTCTCAGGTGTGCTTTCTTGGGTATATCTGGGGAGAAAAAAATGCTTTAAATGATATAATATGTACTTTTTAAAGTCATATAAAAACCCATAGTATACTGAGGAAAAAAGGTAGATAACTTTACATAAAAATTTAAAACATTTTGCTTGGTTTTTTGTTGGGGCTTTGTGTTTTCCTCATATAGTTTTTTTGGCTCTCTTTCTATACAAATCATAAATATTAACCCTTTACCAGTTGGATGTGTAGAAAATATTTTCCCCAGGCTATCATTTGCCTAATAATTCTGATTATGGTTCTTTTTATCATAGGATATTTTTATAATTTATCTAATTTTAAAATGTCACAATGATATCTGTAGAATACATAGTATAAAGCCCTTAATGTCCATATTTTACAGTTTGAATTTGGGGAGAATATTCATAAAATTGAGAGAGAAAGAAGGGGAAAGAATGAATGATGTTTTAGGAAGATTGATTTTTTTCCTTGTAAAAAAATTCACTGTCTTCTGAGAACTCGATTCTTTTCTCTAAGGGGATTATCGTTCTGGTGCTTTTAGCATGTATTTGCAGCACAAAGATTTTCCTATTCTGAAGAGACTTACCCTAAGAGTTATCTGTCCATAGAAGACAGCCTCATCCTCTTCTTTCTGCAGTCCTTCCCAGACCTCGTTGAAATGGAAACTCCATAAAGCCATCCCTATTTCCATATACTTCATGTTTACCCCTCAAAGCTTTCTAGCTCATGGCAGAAACACTTCTGCATGTCTAACCTTCCTTCTTTGAGTTTCTCTAGAGAGCGAAGACCTTGTCATTCCGTCTTACTCTTCTTTGAATTCCACACTGTCTTTAGCAGTCAGTGTGCAGTAACCATTTATGAATAGGTAGTGTACCAGATGATCAACTCCCATACATTTCTATATTCTGCAGACTCTTCTGAAACCACTACATCCTTCAAAGGAGGTATTTGGGGCCTTGAAGTCCAACATTGCATGTATTTTACATAAATAAGGTTGACTTTGTCTTAGAAACTAGTTTGAAGAACAAAGGGGAGAGAACCCGGGAAGAAGGAATTCCAGAGCTGTTAGCATGGATCTCAGAATATTCCCAATCATTTGACCATGACCTTTTCCCAGAGTGAGTTGCTGGCAGCTTATTCAACGGTTATTTATTGAATGCCTGACACGTGTTTTGCTTTGAGTGAGATGATGTAGCATAAATACAAGTAAGTCATGATCTTTGCTCTTGTGAAGTATTCCATAGTTTGGGATTTGTTCAGGAAAAGGGGTTTAAAAAATGCAGACATTCTGTAAATGACTCTTCCATGTTATCCCTTGTTCTATTTGGATTACTCATCCTTTCATATCCTCTTCCTGAATGAAGCTGGTTGGGCTGTCCCTTTTTTTCTTTTAAGATTTTATATATTTTATGTTTAGAGGGAGGGGAAGGGAGGGAGAAAGACAGGGAGAGAAACATCAATGTGTGGTTGCCTCTCACATGCCCCCTACTGGGGACCTGGCCTCCAACCCAGGCATGTGCCCTGACAGGGAATCCAACGAGTGACCCTTTTTGTTTTGCAGGCTGGCGCTCAATCCATTGAGCCACACTAACCAGGGCTGGGGCTGTCCTTTTTAAGACCAACTGTACTGAGTTTTTTGGGGGCAGCCATAAGGTAACCATGTAGCCATCCAGTTAGTTTTTAGCTGAAACCTGGCGTCTCCTGTTTTATTTGTGTATTCATTTATTCATTCAGTTAGTCATTCAACAGAAAATTGTTTAATCAATTTTGGCTAGCTTAGTCAAGGTTTAAGTACATAAGCTCCCACTCTTTTTCTATTACAATGCTGATTTATTAGTGGAAATAATGGATGACAAGGATAAAATTGTTGCTGAATACCTTATCCCATGAAATGTCTTATAACCTCCAGGTGACTCAGTAGAAATAGTACTATTTTTGTCTCCATGACTTATTTTTAGGAAATAAGTAGAAACACTTGGGTTTTTCTCTTAGGGGTCTAGAATAACCTAGACGGAGATGATTTCTGGAGAGTGTGTCCCTGATTCTCAGCACGGTATCTGCCATAAAGTAGGGGACCAAGAAATGTTTGCTAGAACAGAATACTGGATGAAGACTGGAGATAGGAAATTGATGACAGAAGTGACTTTGGGGTGAGGGGATGGCAGGGAAATGTGATTGGGGAGGGTCACACAGGGGCTTCAGAATGTATGGGTGGTTCATGGTGATACATTTAAGACCCTTTAATTTGCTGAAATATTTAACAAATTTCTTACTATTTTCTCACCTGATTGATCAGTGTCTTTGCTGCTGAGTTCTTTCTGCCTTAGCACTATAGAGGGAGCATATTTAAGCTGTAGTGTTTGTTAAAAAAATTTGCTTCAGTTCTTTTTTTTAAATTTTATTATTTTTTTATTTTTAACAGACTTCTTTCTGGCAACAGAACATATGTTACTTTTCAGTACATAGAACAGAAGTCAGGTTGGAAGTTAAGGTGGTCCCTGGAATGTTCCAGACCTGAGCAACAGGGACACAGAAATAAAGACCTCAGGAACTCAGGTTCCTCCCTCTGTTCTCTCCCTTCTTTTGTTTAGGGAGAGGTAGGAGAGGGTCGTATAAGGATGCAATATCGAGATAAACCTGTAGACACCCATTTCATTTCTCTATCTTCTGGGAAAAACCTTCTGGAGAAAGGAACCATTGTTTCTATATGTAGATGTGCCCAGAGTAGAGAGGGAGTACATCCTCAGCACAGTTCCAAGGGGTCTGTCACCTCTCCAGAGGTCAAAGGTGAGATAGACTTTTTGTTGGTGTTGTTTTCCTCCACACTCTTTTTTTTAAACTCCCTTTTCTTGTTATCTCAACTTCCAAACTTTGATGTATTTTGTTGGGACTTCAAGAGGACTTTTAGCACATGGGCAGGTGTTGGTTTTAGTGAGCAGGCGAGAGAGTCCCACATTCTTCTAGGGAGAGGAATGGGTCCCACACATTCCTCCCATGCCTCTGCCCTGGAGCAGCCCCAGGCTGCACTCATTCAGTGGGAGAGTCCCTGATGCCAGGAGGCTTCCTCCCGGGCAATGGGCCTGTGGAGGGCAGGCTGTCTCCCATGGGGTGGTGGGGTGTGCACCAGGACTTTCTCCCGGGGTTTTTAAAGCCTGTTTGGAGGGATCTGTCTCCCTTCAGAACTGCTGAGGAGAGATCTAACAGCCGCATATTAAGGTTTCATTAATCAAAGACACTTCCTCTGCCCCTTTATAGAAACACAACTGCTTTGGCCGTCCTCTTCTGACAGCCCGCTCATTCATCTTTCCTGGAGGAGTGGGGAGCAGAAGGATCGCCACCCCAGCTCCCTGCATCATGCATGCGCTCACACAGTGCCTGTCATGTTCTTGTTCAGTGCAGTGGGCTGAAGCCACATCCACTCAGCCAGGGATTGAAACTACTAAAAGTAGACACTGGAGATGGTCTTATATGGTCTTCTTTTTTTATTTGCCAAGAACATTTTCACTTCTCACCCTTAGCCTCAAGGTTTGATGAAATTGGGGGCAGAAAGTTCAAGAAGAAAGAAGTGAGTGTGGATGCATGCATTTAAGTATGTTTAATAGACTTTCTAGGTGAAGTGAAGGGTGGTGGGACATTAATACTTAGGAGCCAGGACCTGAAATGGTACAATCTTCCTTTTCAGCTTTGCTGAACTTCTCCTCGATCTTAGGTCGGAATCTGACCTCCTGTAACCCTTTGCTCAGAACATATTTGGGTATTTGGAAACCTGTCAGGGCCTCCTAAGTAGGTGATTGAGCAGTGTGTGTGTGTGTGTGTGTGTGTGTGTGTGTGTGTGTAGTAACTTTGAACTCACTTTATTCAGTTCATCAAATATTTACTAAATATCTGCTAGATGTGTTTGGCTCATTTGAGAAGTAGTCATGAGGCATAGCTCTTTTCCTAGCTCTTAATTTGGGGATAGTGCTAATACACAAATAGCTGTAATGAAAGATAGACTCCAGCATGTTCCCTAAGACTATTACAAAATACATTGGAAGCTCCAAGAGGGGTGTGATCATATCTGACTGATTGATTCAACAAGTATTTATTGAGTCCTACTATATACCAGACAGTGGGGATACAGAAAGCCAAAGACATGGTCCTCACCCCCAAGAATCATATAAGCTAATGGGGGAAGCAAATACGGTTTAATATAGGTGGTAATAAAGTGAAGAGCATGTATAGTGAGAAATGGAGGTTAAGCAGTGATTGGCCATGCTTTGGAATGCGCTGCAGACAGGACTTAGCTGAGAAGGTGGCATCTGAGCAGGGTTTTGAAAGCTGAGAGATCACTGGTTAGTCATGAGGGAGAGGCATTCCAGGTAGAAGGAGCAGCTTGTGCAAAGGCCCAGGGGAAGAGGACCAGAGAATTGCAGGCCATTTGGTTTCACTAGAGCTTGAGATGATTGAAGAAGTAGGTAGAGGTGATAGTTGGAGGTGATATTGAACCTATTATGAAGGTTTTGCTTGCTCAGGAAAGAGACCTAAATTTTATTTTGTACATTCGGGCAAGATGTTGAAAGAATTTCTTCAGGCAGGTCAAAGAATAAGTGCATTTCAGAAAGAGCACTCCAGGCGTGGCATTGAGGATGGCTACGTGGGAGTTGCCCTGGAGTCGGGCAGTGCTGAGGAGCCTGTCGCGGTTTGGGTGAGAGATGATTTGGGCTGTATCTTATCAGTAGCAAAGGAAGTGGAGAGGGAGAGATAGATTGTAGAGGTGAGATGGTTAGGTCTTACTGATTGTGGGGGATGATGAGGAAGCAGTTGAGATACACCCCTAAGTTTTGGCTCAGACACTGGGAGATGGAATATAAAAAGTTCTGTAAGGAAAATCATTGAGTTTATGTTTTGGACATGCTGTTTGAGGCGATCTTGGAAAAACTATGTAGAGAGGTGGTCTGTGTATTTTAATGGGTCAGAGCTATTTTGACAAGCAGAAGTTGTCTGTATAGTAATTCCATTGCATTCATTGACTTTTGATGACATTTTACAGTGTACAAGAATCAGGAGTATCTTAATTCCATAGCAGGAAAAAGTATTTTTGGAGTCCCTGAATAATGAAAAGTGTTTTCATCAAAGACCTTTATTGATGTGTGTGCTGGCATCTGGGGAGCAGAGATAGATATTTCTCTTAGGTCTGGGTTTTGGAGCCATGAGCTCTTCCCTCACTCCTGATTAAATCCTTTGCAGTGAGGGACTGATCAAATCATGACTCTATGAAATTTTAATACTTGGCTATGTGGATAAAACTGAATTTATCGTAGGACCCCAGGTGTGTAACTGAAATTAGCATGATGAACTTATTGCATATTTGATTACTTATAAAATTCACAGGATCTAGAGGAAAGAGTCTTAGAGTTTTGGGGAGGATTTGTGGTCTGTGGTAGTCTTGACTAATTCTCAAATATACAGCATGGCATCTTAGAACTTGGAGATCACACAGCTAGCTTCCCTGAGCAAACTTAGGTCCTGAGAATTGAAGTGACTGGAACTTTGGCCCCTTGCTTCATAGTCCATTTTTTCTTTCTTCACCTAGGACAACAGGTTAAAGAGAATCAGTCTCTAGTGAGGGGTTAGGAAGAGAAAGTTTCTAACTGAAGGAGGGTATAGTGTGTGTCCGTGATGAGGCAGAGTATTCTGGTTCTCATAATGTTATTTATTTCAAAGTAACAAATTGTTTGGAGCAGCAAAGAATAGGGGATGCACAGATTGCTCAGATATTTCAGGTTGACCTTTGTGGTGTATGTGAGTGAATGAGTGACAACAATGTGTGTGTGTGTGTGCATGCCAAGTGTGTGAGTGTTGAGTGTGTGTGTGTGTATGATAAAGTCTGTGTATGAGTGTGAATAAGTGTGAGAGTGTGTGAAAATGCATGTGTGTACAGATTCATTCTTCACCACGGCCTTCCCCTTTGGAAACCCTGGATTTCCTGTGAAGGATGCTTATTAAGGATCCTTTATTTCAACAACCATTGCTCTTCTGAATGATGCACAAGTTCCTCTCCCTGTGAAGCTAGAGAGAGAGAACATTAACAGGTGCTGTGTTTGTGTGTGGGGTATGGGACCCAGCAGTTGAGAGTTGGGCAGCATAGTGGAGGACCTCTGTCAGCCTCACCGGGATAGTTTGGGTTTCTTCAGTGAGGCGGAGTGTGGGTTTTACGGCAACAGTTCCCCCCCGTGAGCACTTCTGCTATGTCCTCCTTCTGTTGGTGCTTTAAAAGCCAGGGTTTATGTAATCTTCACAACACGATTGTGGTAAGTATCATAAGTCAGAGTACAGGTAATAAATTGAAGCTCAGAGTGGTTAGGTGCCTTGCCCAGAGTCACATAGCTAGGAAGCGCTGGAGCTGGGTCCTTACCCTGACACCCAGCCTTTCCTGTTGCCTTGGATGCCGCTAGTGAGGAATGTTCTTATTTCTGGGGTTGTTCACTCTAGTGTGAGAAGCACCTCTCTTTGGAGGAAGGATTTCTCCGAAGAAAGCTTAGAGTTTCCTCTAATGGTTATAGGAAGGGCAGAGTCCTGTGGACACAGACAGTTGGAGGATCTGGGAGGCAGAGGAATGAGCGAGGCAGCCTCTTGAGGGCTTTCCAGGAGTAATAGTGTAAAAGGAAAGGTGGGCTTTACATCCAGTCACTTAGAGGCACTTGAGGTGAGCAAGAGTCTTTCCCAGGGACCAGGGAGCCTGTTGCCCAGCTTCACCCCTCAGGCCTCTGTTTCTGATGTTCTCTCAGGACTCTGGGGCAGAGCCAGTGCCTGTAAGGAATGGGGGCAAGGTGCAGGGCAGCAGTGGGGAGCAGGGCGTGAAGAAGCAGGCTCCCCGCTTCCACCAACCTTCATTTCAGCTCTCACGGCTTCATTCACCTTGAACTTCCTTCTCCCCCACTGTTTCATACCATCTCCTTTTCTTCAGTCCATTCTGTATCTCATCCTTTAAAACTGAGTTCTATGAGGCGGAGTGTGGGTTTTACGGCAACAGTTCTCCTCTTGTGAGCACTTCTGCTATGTCCTCCTTCTGTTGGTGCTTTAAAAGCCAGAGTTTATATAATCTTCACAACAGGATTGTGGTATCATAAATCTTTCTTTCTCTGTACCTAGAGGTTGCTATCTTCTCAAATGAGAAGAAGTTCTCTTCTCTTTTGTCCCATTTTCTGCCCCTGCTTTCCTCCTTGACACCAGCTCTGTGTTCACCCCAGGGAACCACTGAGTTTGAGTTCCTTTGCCTGCTTTCTCTGCATCTCTTTAGGTGCTTTATTTATTCAGCTCGATCACAAGCTGCAAGGAGTGGCAGTGTCCCGTTAGAAGTCTAGCCAGGGCCTTCCCAGGGACCTGAAGGCCTTGTCTGAGTCTGTAGATTATAGCCTTGGCAATTGGTCTGCCATTGGGGTGAAGTGCTGGGAGTTGAACAAAAAAGGTGAAGAGAGGAAGGGCCAGCATAGACCCTAGGGTCCCTGTCTCCTCATGTGCGTTTGTCTCTAAATCTTTTGCCGTCCCTCTGGGCTCTTCCCTCTTCTGGGAATTCACTGAGCCTTAGCCTCTCCAAGATGGTACCTCCTCCAATAGGCCCTTGTCAGGGAGCCCGTCTCCACAGGTCAATGGTTGGGAAAATAGAGGGCCAGTCTGGGGTGCCCAGTTGCGGTTCTTGGGTCCTGGGAAATCCTCCCTCACCCACATTCAGAGAAACCTGAGGATTGTCAGGAGTCTTAGGTACAAAATGTTGTCCGGATCCCACTTTCCTGGTGAGGAAGCTCTTCCATTCATGTTCTAGGACATATTAAACTCTAATTCTCTGGGGTAAACATATATAATTTGTAGCACTGTCTAATTTTCATGGTGTAAAACCTCCAACCATGGCTGATTTCCAGCTGCCAGTGTGACATTGCTGAAGGCAGAGTTGGGAAGAGGTACTCACCATGCTGCGGCTGGTTCCCAAGCACCACAGCCTCTGAGCGGGCACTGAAATACAGGGAACCCCAGTCAGGCTCCAGAGTGGAGATCTCGTCCTTGGTTGGGCTGCAGTAACATGAGGAGGCTATTTCCTCACGAAACCCAAACATGAACTCCATGGCCCTGTTCTTTGTCTTTGGTCTTCCCATATGTGGTTCTTTATTCTTGCTAGCACCGTGGGTATTAAGCAAGAATACTGTGTACATTGCTGTCATTCATTGAAAACTTATGTACATTATCTCATCGAATCTTTGCCATGATCCCATGAAATATAGGGACTGTGATTATCTCCATTTTACAGATGAGGAAACAGACACAGAGTGGTGAGTAACTTGCTCGAGGTTACATAGCCTCTAAGTATAGAGCCAGAATTTGAAGCCAGGATTGTCTGATCCCAGATCCCAAACCTTCACCCACTCTATTATACTGCCAGTTTTATAACATTTCACAGATGTCTCCAAATTTGACTTTACACCCAAGAAAGGGTCCTCTAGCAAAACCTTAGCTCCTGATGACAACTCTTCACTTTGCATTTTTGAGATAGATTCTGTGAGATGTGAGGTGTTATGACCCTGTCTTTGGTCAATTTGGTTGCAAGGAACTGACTGTCCTCTAAGACACTTCCTGAGCCCCAAGCTTGCAGACTTTACTGAGGAATGGGATGGCTGCATTCTTCCTAGACTCTGGGTTTTCCTGTTCCAAAAATGGTGATTTCTATAGCAACCATTTATTCTAACAGATGTGTGCCTGGTATGGTTGGCAGAGGGTGGGATCAGAAATGGAAATGGCCTTTTATTCTTCACGTGCTACACGCACAGCCTGTATGAGAGGCACAGCAGAGGGAAACATGGCCTCCTTAGAATCAGTATAAATCTGTGGCCCAGCAAAGAGGTAGTTGTCTCAGACTGGTTTTTGTCTGGAGCTTGAATTGGATTGTCTTTGGTTCCTGGTTCTTTAAGGAACATTTTTGGCAGATGTACCTGTTGGGTTCAGTTCAGTGGGTTCTGTAGAATGTGGACATTTGTGGTGGAGGGTAAGGCAGTTAAATAAACATGGAGAAGACAGTGTTGGCTCTTAAAGATCTCAAAGTCTACATTCATGTGTATTACTCAGAGTGCTTATGGTTGTAAGTAAAAATAATTTGTGCCCAGCTTTAGCTGAATAAGAGGATTTGCTGTCATTATATGGGAGTGTTTCATGGAGCCCAAGGGCAGGCAGGCACACAGCGCAGCTTTGGAAGGTGAGTGAAGGGAACTAAGAACTAGCTGTTAGAAACTCAGGCAGTCTGCCCTTTCTTTTTCTCATCCTTACTCCAGTCCGTGCATCTACTTTTATTTTCATCTCTGCAGACACGACTCTAAAAATGATGACCCCAGGACTCTCAGGTTTACATGTGACAAGAACGGATTGAACTTTGCCTGTGTATGCTCCAAGTTCTAGAAGAGAAGGAACGTGTCTGATGAAGCTTATATAGGTGTCTGCCCTTGGCCAGTCACTCATGGAAGGCTCTTTGGTGAGGGCCCTGTCTTAGCTTGGGCTGCCAGAACAAAATACCACAGGCTGGATGGCTTGGACAACAGAATTTATTTCTCATGATTCCGGAGATTGGAAAGTCCAAGGTCAATATCCAGCATAGTCTGGATGCAGTGAAGGCTGTCTTGCTGGCTTGCAGATGGCTGCCTTCCTGCTGTGTCCTCATGGCCGGCAGGGAGGGTGGATAGGGTCGGGGTGGGGGAGTACATGTGCACAGTTCTCTGGTGTCTCTTCTTATAGGGACACTCACCCTCTTGGGTCAGGACATCACCCTTATGACCTCATTTAACCTTAATTATCTCTTGAATATAGCCACACTGGGCATTAGGTCTTCAATGTATTAATTTAGTGGGGACACAGTGTAGCCCATAGCAGTGCTGTAGTATAAAACGGGTGCTGGGACTCACCCTTGAGTCCTGTCGATTGAAAGGGGCCCCCAGAAGGTGGGAAGGCAGAGCACAATGCCAGGATGACCCTGCATGCCAGGTCAGAGTCTGAACCGTGTTGTTGATGCACTGTGTTTGGGGTGAGTGGCTCTGCAGTGTATGGTGTGTGTGCGTGTGTGTGTATGTGTATATATGTCAGATGATGAATGTATTTTTAGACCTGGAACTCATGAACCATGTATTATTTCTGAGTTAGGAATCAAAACATGAATAATGTCAGCAGGGTTTCAGCTGATGAATTCTGCTTTTAAGGTCACTTTTCTTTGGGGAGATGGTCAGGGGTGATGGGGAGCAAAGTCCATCTTGATTCTCTCTGTGACTCTGAGGACATCCCTGCCACAAGTGCCCAGTTCACTAGTTACTGTAAGTATTGTGCGAGGCCTGTTGCCACGGGGTCAGGGTAACTCAAGGAAGCAAACAACTTTCTTCAGTTTTTAAATGCATCAGTGTCACCAGTGCTTACAGCAGAGGCTGCAAGAGGAAGGTGTTCTCTGGACGGATGTGCCCACGGCTGTGCTGCCTGCAAAGGAAGCATCTACAGCAGAGTTCTCAGGTTTACCCAAATGCCTCTCCCACCTTCTCATGTCTCAGAATCACTACCATCGTCTCTTCCCCAAACCTCCTACCAAACAAGGTCCGGAACTGAGGTGTTCTGGAATTCCACCCTCACTAAGCTCTGGGATTAGGGCCAGTCATTTGGAAATGGTATGGTGGGAGAGGGAAAAACACTCAAACATTAACCCCTGGGGCCCAGAGCATGGAGAAGCCTCACCATTTCAGCCACTGGCAAATCAGCGTCTCTTGGCCACATCCCTGAAACCTGAGCATCCTGCACCAGAAGGAGACAGTTAAGCCAAGCTGGGCCGATGAAAATCTCTCTGTCCTTAATGACTCTGCTGGGCACACCTGTTCCAGTCTCTCATTCATCTTCATTGTCAGTGGGAATTGAATGACCATCAAGTGCAGAGTGAGGGGGCTGTGGAGGGGGAAGAGTCATGAGCTAGTGAGAGGCAGTCTCTTGTCCTCAGGGAGCTTGCATGTGACCGGGAGTGTGGCCCTCTTCCTGCCCACCCAGCACCAAAGGAACAGGCCAGGCCTGTGTGGGCTGGAGAACACTACGGGTTACTGACCTCTTCTGTTTAAGAAATGAAGCAATACAAAGCTATGTGAAGAGCTAACAATATCCCTCACCCCCTGCATGTCAACTCTACTCCAAGGAAACCAGTATGAATTTTATTTTTATGAAAGAATTTCAAACTTACAAAAATGTTTCAAGAAGAATCCAGAACTCTGATTTCACCTTTAGCAGTTTGGGATTTACCGGTTTTTGACATTGGCCCCCGGGTGTCCTCGTGATCTGCACTAACCACACAGCTGCCTTTCCTGGTAGGGGGTAGGTGGTACCTCCTTTCCATTTAAGCCCGAGGAAGCCCTGGCCCAGAGTTGTTGAGCAATGTGCTGAAGGTCACATAACTATCCAATGGCATGGGCAGGGTTCCAGCACACTTCCTCATGATGTCACTTGTGTTTTAGTTTTTGTCTTTCCTCTCAGGACTTCTGGTGGAGCTCATAGAAAGAGCAGAAACATGGTTGCCAAGGACTGGGAAACACAGAGAGGTTGGAAAGAGGGTACAGACTTCCAGCTGTAAGATGAGTAAGGTCTGAGGAGCTGAAGTAGAATGTGGTGACTACAGTTTATAACATCAATGTGTAATTGACGTTTGCTAAGAGAATAGAACTTAAATGGTCTCATTGAAGAGAAAAAAGAAAAATATGTGAAGTGATGAGCATGTTAACTAAATGGGAGGAATTCTTTAATGATGTGTTCAGATATCAAATCATTTCAATGTACACTTTAAATATCTTACAATTGTACTTACACAATTGTATTTTTATACCTTTATGAAGCTGAAAAGAATAAAAGAGAAAAAAGAAAATGAGAAGAACCAAGCCACCTGCATAGCTGGACACTTGGATCTGTGAAATACTGGGCTACTATAAATACATAATTGATATTTAATAAATACTGGTTGACTTAAATAAAAAGGACTATAGAAGGTACATCCATTTCCTTCACGGGAGGGGATGTTACAGGAAAGGAGAAGGTGAAAGTCTTCTCCCCTTGTCCTCCCCAGGCCAGTGACCTCCCCCTTGTCCACTGCTTTGGTTTTCCCTCCATGGGACAGACTGGCTGCGGAGAGGGCGTCCAGGTGCTGCTTGTCTCAGGGAGGGCACCTTGCCTTAGACCCCTTTTGCTTGGACAGCTAGAGGAGGTCTTTCAGGGTCACACTTAAACCACATCAAGGAAATTCCCTTCACAGATGCATCTGTTTTCCATGAGGAGGCAATAGAAAACAAAACAAGCAAAGTGGCCCTTCCCATGGAGAGTTGAAGTTACCGTTGCCTTTTGGCAGTCTGGGTTTGTGCACTCAGACACTTGGGACTGATGTGTTCTCAAAAGGAAAGGACTGAAGTCCTCAGTTATACCCAAGGCTTCCGGCCCCTGCTAAATGTGAACTCCTGGGTAGAAAGGTTAGAACAAGCTGTGCCCAAAGGTTCTGCCATTTGAAGGCTGTTACTGGCTCTGAACTTTTTGCTTTTATGATCTCTCATTGGAATCTGTCCCTTTGCCCAGGCCTGGCTAGTGCTTTTATCTAATGCCAGCTCTGCCCCAGCTGGTCTTAAAACGAGGTGAATCTGCTGTTTTGCATTGAAATATCTACAAGGGAGCCACTGAACAGGAGCCTTATGATCCCCTTCTCTCTGTTGCATTATCCATGCAGAGTTTTCCTGGCAGCTGCACCTTCTGGCCTCATTTCTCTATGAGAGGACATGTCAGGCTATTGGGGTGGTCGTGACCCCAGTGTGCCTGCTCAGCTGGGTCCTGTGGGGATGTCCCAGGAAGTCTGGCTGTAAAGGAGCTGCAGATGTGGTCTAGGATGGGCAAGGGAGTGAGGCCCCTCACTCCCTCAATCGGAGGGAACAGAGTACGGTTGAGAGGCACCCCAGCCTCATCTTCGTCAGGGGTGGGCCTGAGGACCTGGGCTGCTGAGACAGCAGAGAGGCGAGAGCTGTGACAGCGCTCAGACAGTACTGCATCTTGAGAGATGTTCTGAAAGCTACTCCCCAGAGGCTTTTCCCCTGTGTGTGTGTTCTCAGGGGAAACCAGAGGCCCAGGTGACATGACCTTGGCAGGGGTCCACTCCTGGCCTGAAGACCCAGTGGGCTCTTGTCCTTGTGAGGTGCTACTCTGATCTCTTTCCCTCCTAATCCACAGCAGAATCTCTGCCCCCCAAAATTACATTTACTTTGAGACCAGCCGTGGTGTTCCTGGATTGTTCCTGGGTAATAGCCTTATCTCCCCTAGCAGGGTATAAGCATCCTGAAGACGGGGACCCGCCCTTTTTCCTTCCAGTCGAGCAGAGGCAGGGAATGCTGGCTCCTGAATCCTACCTACAGCCCTGGGCAAGTGCCCTCTGGCCTCTGAATCAGGGTTGTACTGAGTTTTCTTACCTGAACCTGCACATCCCTGCACATCCCCTCCTCCAGGAATTCAGCCTACTCCCTTTGGTCACACGACCTGGTGGCAGCACGTCCCATCTCAGGATAATGGTGAGGGTAGGGGTGGGAGAGGAGGGTTGGAATGTGCGTGTGTGATGTGTATATATTTTAAAAGCCCTTCATGTGCAATGTTCCCTCTGGTATAGCTACCCTCGTGAGTATCCCTACCCTAGATGGCTCTTCTCTTCCACTGCAGCCCATAGATCATGGGGTTCCCAAAGTGACCTGCTGATCCACGGGGCTCATGGTAAAATACCTTGGTCCATAGCCTTGGGTTGGAATCAGAATCCCTGGAGTGGGAGCAGAAATATGTATTAAATAAGCTGCTTGGGTCACTCTAATGTTGGACTGAAGTTAGAGAACCACTGTGAAGTAATGATCTGAAGCCCCCACTCTCCCA
The DNA here is from genome assembly GCA_028533065.1 of Trachops cirrhosus. Lineage (NCBI taxonomy): Eukaryota > Metazoa > Chordata > Mammalia > Chiroptera > Phyllostomidae > Trachops > Trachops cirrhosus. Next base: position 73,381,374 of record CM052543.1, read on the forward strand.
TCTCCCACCCGCATGGATGTACACACACACACACACACACACACACACACACCCTGTTCAATGGCTGCTTCTGCTGCTGAGAATACTCTGCCTTCCAGGTGTCTGCGGGTGGGTGGGAGGAGTGTCTGAGTGAGGGGACAGATGGGTTCTCAACTAGGACTTGTGTCAGGGGTTAGAGGAGGGAAGGATTGAAATAGGGTTCTTGTCGGGCTGCTGGGGAGGCAGAAGGGTTCAGGCAGAGGCCTGCTCCATTGCTGGGAAGCCTGAAGCTGCCATCCACGTGGCCAGCCCGTGGCCATGCAGATCTCTGGCTCTTTCTTTTTTAAAGATTTTACATATTTATTTTTAAAAACAAGGTGAAGTGAGGCAGAGAGCAAGGAGGAAACGTCAGTTGATTGCCTCCTGCAGGCCCCCACCCAGGGACCTGGCCTGCAACCCAGGCATGTGCCCTGACTGGGAGTCGAATGATGCCCAACACACGGAGCCTCCCCAGTCAGGGCAGATGTCATCTGTGCTCGCTTAGCAGTCCTAAAGTGGGGCTTGGGGAGGGGTTATGTGATTAATCTTGTGCCCTAGAGAATACAGCTCAGTGCATGTCTTAGAATGGAGCTCTCTCCTCCTCGGAAGGCTGGAGACTGGGTGCTTAGGTTAGTGAAGTCTTCCTTCCATCCCCAGCATCCCAACTGCAGCACTAGTGACGCGAGCCAGTTAATGAAGATCTGCCGGGAAGGTGGCAGGGCTGGACATAGGGCCTGTCAGGATCTAAGCCTTTCTTGCTTACTTTTGATAGGACTTTGGAAAATTTATTTCTCTTTTTGGCAGCTCAATCTCTCCTCACTCCTGTCCCATGTGGCCCCTGGTTTCAGTGCAGTGTCCTTGGCTATAACAAGCAGTGAGAAACCACTAGAGCTGTGTGGCACCCATAGGAAGGCCTGGGGGATCCCAAGTTGTTGGGGATTTGGAGGGTGATGCCTCTGAATGATGCACTGCCAACTCACCCGCGTGCTTGTGCCACACCAGCACGGACACCGAGAAGCACCTTTTCCTGGGACCCTTCCCAGGCTGAGAGAGGGAACTCAGCAACTCAGATGACTCTTGCTTTATCAGCAGGCAGCCTGGATGCCAGCTGGGCAGCCCCCCGGCTGCTGCTGAGAGACCATGTGGAAGATGGCTGAGCCACAGTTCTGAAGAAGGGAGATGCTGTCCACATGGGCACAGTGGGGCCAGCTGAAAAGCTCAGCCTCTGGGACCACACCAGACTGGGTTTGAATCCCAGCTACCACCTCCTAATTGTAGAGCCCTGGTTAGATTACTTCGCCATCTGACCTTTAGTTTTCTCACCTGCAAATGGAGGAATAAAAATAGCAGCTAGTGTCTGTTTATGTTTTGTGTGCTGTATACCTAAAACTAATACAATATCGAATGTAACTGCAGTTGTGGGGGGGCGGAAAACCCAGCAGTTAGCTCGCAGGGTGTGTGAAGAGGTTTGGGTGAGAGGAAGTCAAGAAAACCCTTGTTGGCACCTAGCCCACGGTAAGCACTAAGTGAGCGTCAGCAGTTGTGATCCTGGGTGTGTTTGGAAGACACTCAAGGTCTTATAACATGAAGGTTGGGCCCCCAAAGACACGTGGTGCCTGGTTTGGGTTCTGGCCAGTGGAATCCTGGGCTGCTGTAGGAGGGCTATAAGCTAATGGTGAGTTTGCCTTCCCTAGAAGTGGGCACATGCCTGTCATCTACCCACTGATGGGCCATTTGTCCTACTCAGGCTCCGTTCTTTGGGACATTGGAGCAGCCAAGAGGAAGCTGATATACAACACTAAGGGTAAATAGAGTCTGCAGGCACCTGGAGGCCTGGGGCAGGAGGGGAAGGGACTGGGACAGGCCCCAGGGCGCGGGGGGGAGGAGAGGACCAGGGCCCTGTACGCCAGGAGTCTGTTTCAGTCTGGACTTTGAGCCTTGGGTTGGATGGGAGGAGTTGCACTGCTGTTAGGGCCTGTCCGGACCAGGCACAGAATTCGCTCCTCAACTACGGGGGCTACTCCACTCTCCTTTCTAAACTTTGAAAAGAGTCAGCAAAATCCTTATTTCCATAAACATTTTTTTCTGGCTGTAAAAGCTGACCCCCAAACCTGTTATTATAGCTGTTCATGCTATTTTAATCTGCTCTGTTTAGAGGTAAGAGGGTAGCAATGACTCTGCAATTACTGAGTGCATTTGATCCCTGGCACAGCTACCGGAGCTGGTAGGGAGCCCTCCGAATGGGATGGGGCTGTGTGTGGCGAATCACTTTTGAATTTACTAAAAATATGCCCCTTTGCAGCCATGCAGATATCATAATTTCCCTCCCTGAGGCTTGTTGAAATTTCCGGTTGCCTCCTGCCACACACTTGTTCCCAGCACGTGTCCCTTGGCCCTCCCACCCATTCCCTTTCCATTCTTGGTCGTGGCCTTCTGGGCCAGATTCTGTCTGGCCTCTCTCACTCTCCATTCTACCTTACTCCTCTTTTCTTTCTCCCTCTTCATTTCCTGCTAAAAATACTGATCGGCATAGTACTGAAACCACTTTTTGTCTTCCATAGTCAGAAGAAAAATACTTAGGATTCTAAATCCACTAATAATTCCACATTTAAATAAGCTGGCAAGCTGGACTGACACCGCATCTCCTACATACAGTAATTGTTGCGTCCCCAGGCTCCCTGTTCTATCTCTGTTCCTATTTCATTCACTTTTCTATTTGCAGCCAGTGCAGAACATGGGCTTCTCTCCCTCCCTCCTACCTGCAGCCCACTTCTAACCAGTGACCTTGGCTTCCCTGAGCGCTGCACTGTAAATGAAATGTGGCATTGCCACATGTATCTTGATCAAATATATCAGTGGATAAATTGATTTTCATATTGATTTCCTTGGATGAGCAAGGTGTGTGTGGAAGTCAAGTGTTTCTTAATGATAGTCCTAGAGCGAGTCAGGATGCCCTGGGAGAGGCAGGCCTTGTTTTTCTCTCACTTTGGACAAGTTTCTGCTTGTTGGCTTGGGAGCGAGCCCTCTGCTTTGTAGGCTTCCCCTCTTTCTGGGGGGAAAGAGCATATGTCACCAGGGTGTGACCCAACCTCAGAGAGGGCTGTGCTATCCCGGTGACTGCCTGGATGCCCCCAGCTACTTTGTTGTTGGAGAGGGCTGAGATACTCTCAAGTGCTGTTGGAGGCCGTGTGCACCCAGCATGTGGAGGGTCTTGGATGGGGAGACGAATCTGCACGTGATCTTCGTGCCCTCCCCAGCCACTTGCCACTTTCATTGTCAGGTAAGTTAAGCTGTGCCGTTTGTGAATGCAGGACTGATGCTGTGGCCCGAGGGAGCCAGGGAGATGTGCTTGACCAGGAATATAATTCATATGTGTCAACAGCAGAGGACGGGCGTTTATCAGTGTGTGTACTGGGAAGTACACATGTGTAAAGGTCAGTATGAACCACATATGTGGATTGGCTGTGGAGGCAGGTAGACATCAGTCCCCAGGCTTGCAGTGGCTTTTATTAGGGTGCTCTGGACGACCAGAAGGACAGCACCCAGGGAGATGATCAGAACTTCATTTTCTTTCCTCTGCAATTGCTTTTTCTATTCCCTCTCCCAACTGTTCTTAAATAAAATAGATGCTTTCAGCCTTCTAGTCGATCCAAGAAGTGAGCTGATAGTTGAATCTTTTTATGGGGCTAAATAAGCATAGCTCAAGGTGATGCCAAGTGTGTGTGTGTATCTCATGTAATAAAGCACAGATAACTGGAATATTTGAGGATGAAGCTATGGTAATTCACTACATTTTCTGGCCAACAGAGGCTTAACTGAAAAATTCTCTTGGTTATAAGCTCCGCTGAAATACTTTACAAAACAAAATAGTTTGTTTTCCTGCTTTTGTCGGCACCAGGTAGAGAAATAATTGAATCCTTTGACATTTCATGAGCTTGCAGCACACAAGGGCTGGTTATTTTGATTATCACTTACAGTTGTGCGTACCATGTGGGAGGTGTTGAACTGGCTTGAATTAATGTTCACCCTAAGAAAGTAGTTTTCAAGCAGGGACAGTTTTGTCCCCCAGAACACATGTCTGGAGACATTTTTGTTGTCACAATTGAGGGGGGTTGTTACTGGTAGGTAGTGGGTTGAGGCCATAGATGCTTTTAAATTCCCTAAAATGATCAGGACAGTGCGGCTCCCCAGCCTCACCCCATTACAGATAATCATTGGCCTAAAATGTCAGCAGTGCTGAGATTTAAAAAACCCAATTTCTGTCCAAATTTTTTTACTAAATTATTGCACACAAAATATTTTATGTTCACTGGTCTGGTTTTTCATAAGAGTCAGGTGCTGGAAATGTTCTGAACAAGTGAGGCCTCTAATTCATTGGCATTTATTGTTGCACAGAACAAATAGGGAAGCCTGCCAGTTTGCAGATCGGCAGGCCTGCCCCAGATGGCCTGCCAGTGGATGCCCAGATTCACCGAATCATTTAGGACCATTAAAAACCATTAGGGCCACTGTAAGTTTAAATTGAACTAAGCAGAATAAGTAATCCCAGAGGGGGCTGAAGTTCACTCTTTTCTCTTTGTCTTTGTCACCCAAACTGTATTCTCGGTCTTCCGGCAGAACTTTGTGATGATACAAGGTTTGTTCTGCTTGTGGCAGGTCAGAGACAACCTGGCATAGGCACACTTGAAAGTGCTTCTAGAATCTGTAGACATGTTCATTGGTTTTGAATGAATGGCCCTAAGTGAGCCCTTGGTGAGATCCTTCTGGTTTTGGTGTGATGAGTGTACCTGAGGCCAATTGGAGAGATTTTGCACACTCTGCATCTTTGAGTCTCTTTCTTTGAGGACATCACTGCAAGTCAGGGAATTCACTAAATTCCCTGACTAAAACACTCCTAATCCCTACTAAAACACTCCTTTAAGCAGAGTCTAACTGGTTTGGGGGAGTTTGGAAGACTGGAGAGCCTCCTTTATCAGAGTGAAGGAAAAGCTTTTACTGTGAACTTAATCTGAGATGGAACTTCAGTGTCAAATGCTCTGGGACCATTGGGCATCATTTTATTGACCTACACCTCTTCTGTCCAGAACTCTGTAAAAGAGTCTAGTTAAATGAGGTCTGCGTCTGTGTGTCAGGTGAAGGCATGTGAGCAGTTAGAAAACATTCCGTGCTTGGTTTCATGTCCAAATTACCAAGCCAAGGTAACTCTGGCAGGGGTTCGTTATTTCACACAAACTAAAAAGGGAAAAACTGCTCTGGTAAGGCTGACTGATTTTATAAATCAGTCACAGAGGGTGGAGTTGTAAAGTGAAACATGCTTCATCTCTCAGGTTTTATTGTAGAGTTTTGCCTTACAGTGTGTACCAGCAAAGGTGACTGCTAGGAAGGAAGACTGGAGGTGGATGGAGTCAGATGGCCTAGGTTTAAGCCTGGCTGTGGTGCCTTCTAGCTGTGTGACCTTGGATATACTGCTAACCTCTCTGAGTCTCCTAGGGACTATAGGACCCACCACCCCTCATCCCCCTGCAGGATTGTTTTCAGGATCAAGGGATGGGAAGTCACTCTGTTAACTGCAAAGAGCTGAGTAAATATCAGCACTCTGAATGTGTTCCATTGTTAAGCAAGAGCAGTACCATTTGTAAACCAGGTTTTGGTAACATCCCAAGCGTTGTCTGTGAGAGGAGCTGGAGCTGCTCTGCATGCATCCTTTAAGAACGGGTATCACGATCCCCCCATCTGCTGTTTCCTAGCTGCAGTGCTAAATGGAGTTGTGGGTGTGCCTGGGGTCTTTCCGCTACAGTGCCGACTCTGAGGGTCTGTGTGCATCTCCTCTCCTTTCTCTCAGATAGAAGTGTATTTACAGCCTGGTATAAATACAATCAGAAGGTTCCTATAAAACTCTTGTTATTACTGCAGCACAGAGTTAGAAATGCTTGAGGTTTCGGCTTCTTGACTCTTCCATGCAGCAATGAATATTTTATGGGAAAGGAAATACTTAAGTGTCTGACTCTTTTTATAGTGCAGCTACTCATAGGCTGGTAACCTTCCAGATATCTCCCAAATCAAAATCGTTGCCTGTCTATTTCTCCTTTCTTTACAGAAATCCATTGGTGCCCTGCCTTGCTGAAGTGTCCATGTTCTCATGGTGAATGGGCCCATTTACAAAATGTGTGGGCCACAGTTTGCAAAGCTAATTAATGCCCTGAACAAGAGGAGCTGGCTGCTCACCAGGTCCACCCCATCCTTTCTGGCACCTTGTGGTGCTGGCCAGCCTGGGAGAGGTGTCCTGGCAGAATGCCCCCGGGTTCTCCATTTGAAGGTCTCTGTCTACATTTTTCCGCCAGGCCTTCTTTGTGGGTGCCCAGTAGCCACAGGACGTGGCCCAACCTTTCTAAAGTCCACCCCGATCTTGGAATTGAAAAAAGCAGTAGATGAGTCTGAGGTCCACCAAAGCCCACTGGGCTTTTCCCTTTTGAGGCCTCAGCTTCAGTCTGGCCTTATCCAGAGGAGCCCTAAGAGTCAATGAGATTGCCCTGTCAGGTCCTGCTACTGAAGTCCTTTCAGTGACCACTCGTGCACCACAGGAGAAGGGGGCCTCCACAGTGTTGGCTCTGGCTTGCTAGGTCCGGGACTTTAAGTAGCAGAAGTGGGTGTCCTGGCAGGTCAATAGCCATGGAAATTACTCCTCTAGCAGCACGAGGCCACCCTGGCACAGGTATTCTGCTGGATTGGCCTGCTGGCACCCAGAAACCTGTTGTGACTGTAGCAGTGCCACAGACCAGGTTTACGGCTAGATCACGGTGTCAGAGAACACCCTTGGTTAGGTACCTCGCTCACATGGCTCTCCTTTGAGGCTTCACAAGCTGGCAGAACCCTGGGGCATCCCATGGATGTGGGCCCAGTGGCCTGGTGCCCAAGGAGCCCCAGTGAAGAGAGGATGGCGGCTGTGAAGTGTGGCTTCTGAGACAGAGGGGCAGAGCCACTGTGCCTCAACACTGGCTCAGGACAGTTTTTTTCTTAACAAGGGTGGTCTGTGAACAAACTGTAACTTAATCTGAATATGGAGTCCACACTCCATTCAGTGGGACTCCAGGAGCTCAGCAGTTTCACTGCGTTTGCCTTCTTCTCTGTTTCTGGTGTTTGTCTTGTGTCAGAATAGGTACAGGGGAAAAGGGATTTGCAAGCTTCCAGTGGCTTTATTACTGTTGTTTTTTTGTTTTGTTTTTTTTGTTTGTTTGTTTTAAATTTGTTTATTGATTTGAGAGAGAGAGGAGTGGAGGAGAAGAGAAACATAGCTTTGTTGTTCCACTTATTTATGCACTCATTGGTTGCTTCTTGTATGTGCCCTGATGGTAGGTCAAACCTACAACCTTGGCCTTTTGGGGTGATGCACTAATCAACTGAGCTACCCAGCCAGAACCAGCATCTTCTTCTTCTTCTTCTTTTTTTTTTTTTTTTTGATCTCCCAACTTTGGTTGTGTTACTGCCGAATAGAGCTATATTTCCACACTACAGCTTTCTAGAAAGAGGGCCTTAACGCTGCACCACCTCCCCTCCTCCCCTCACTACTCCCCTCACCGTCCTACCCTACTTCCTTCCTACCTTTTGGTCTTCAAGCTCAGTGGCAGGTAGCACAAGGCACGGCTTTGGTTTTGTAGGCTTACAGGCTCTGTTGTTAAGGCAAGGAGAGGGTTATTTATTATTTTTAATAAATGGAAACAGGAGTAGATGAGACTCACTAGAGAAATCGAGCACAACATTTTATACTTGGGATCGACTACACAGTTAGGGTGCTTAACAAGGCTGACATCTAGGGTTCTTCTGACCACCAAGCTGATTGACATGATGTAGGCAAGGCTTGAAGAATTGAAAATATTCCAGTGTTCTCAAAACTTCATTATTGGTCCTTACTTATATTTTGACTCGCCCTCCTTATGTGAGAAGTAAATGATGAAAATGGATAGAAGTGAAACCAGAGATAGAAGAGAGAAAACTTTTTATTAAGTGCCTGTTGTATGATAGAGACTGCTGTGCTCTTCACTAACTTGCACATTAATTACAAAGCTAAAATTTGGGAGTTCCCTAGTTCTGGGACCGGCACAATACATAGATGGGATTGTTGGTCCTAGGATCAGGTAAGCCACCCATATGGAGTGTCTCATTTGGTGTCTAGAGTTGCATCAGGTCGTTTGGAAGATTCAAGGACAAGTATGCTGTAATTTCTTCTCTCTGGGGTTGAGACCACACACCTGTGAAGGCTATACACCTGTGCAAGTGCACACACACGTGCACACACAGAGGCAGACATAGCTCATGGATCATGCCATTGCAAGCTGTACATTCCAGTGCTCCATAAAGTGCCACAGGGCATGTGCCTGGGGTGTCAGGGAGGTAACATGACACATTCTGCCTCCTTAGCAAAGCCTTGTGGGCTGCCAGGGTGGAAAGGTGGGGGCAGCTTCAGCATCAGGAGGAAGATCAGAACCAAAAAACCTGCTCCTAAACGTGCCTGATTAGTGAGTGTGGTAGGCAGAATCATGGTCCCCAAAGATGCCCCCATCCTACTCCCTGGAACCCGTGACTGTGTTAGGTTACTGGCAGAGGGAAATTAAGATTGGCAATCAGCTGACTTTAAGGTAGAGAGATTATCTGGATTATCCAAGTGGTCCAATGTGATTGATGTAATGACAAAGGTGTTTAAAGGTAACTAAAGAGGGAGGCAGGAGAGTCAGTGTCAGAGTCAGAGAAGGAGATGTGATGTTTGAAGCAGTGAAGCCAAGAGGTGGCAGCCTGGGAGAAACCCAGCCCAGTCCGATCCTGCTGGCTGAAGATGGAGAAGGGGCAGTGGTCCAAGGAGTGAGAGCAGCCTTTAGAAGCTGAAAAAGGTCAGGGAACAGAGGCTCCTCTGGAGCCTCCAGAAGGAATGCAGCACTACCCACACCTTTATTTTAGGCCAGTGAGACCCGCTTTGAACTTTTTTGCCTACAGAACTGTGAGATAATAACATTTGCATTGTTTTAAGCTACTAAATTTGTGGTACTTTGTTACAGCAGCAAGAGGAAACTAATACAGCAAGGTGGAAGAAACCTGAATGGCTGGTCCTCAGGGAAAATGGGAGCCAGTGCTCTTCCTTTTATGGTTCTCAGGAGCTTCTGCAACAGAAATAGCCTGCATGACCCCTCTGAGAAGCACGGCAAGACTCACCCTTATCCCGCCCAGCTTCTTGGTAGCTCTAAGGAAAGCCATCTGCTCTTCCCCGTACCTCAGTTCCTTCTTATGGGATGGCTTCCCTCTTCTCTGCAGTGCTGTGAATTCACTTTGTGGGGGCAGAATCTCACAGCAGGGCTCTGGCTAAATAAGGGAAGAGGGTTGCATGGAGTTCAGTTGAAATCCCTCTGTCTTGGGACGCAGCCGCGGTCTTGGCCCAGGTGAGAGTGATGCCTGAGCCTCGGAAGTCATTCCCCACCTCCCCTTCCTCAGGTCCTTCTTTTAACTTGTCTTCTTTGTGTGAGCGACCCGGGTGAAGTTTTAAAAATAAGTAGGTTCTCTCAGGAGGAGCTAAAAATAGCAATTAGCCTTCAAGTACTATCTTGACATTTTATAAAGGTTCTTTACCACTGTTTGGAGGGTCAGGGTACTCTTTGTGTAGGGCCCCCCAAAGACAACTGTGGAAATAGGGTCTTGCCCCCAAATGGGCGAGGGGCTCATGAGCTCATAGACCACAGATGTGTCTCTAGGCTGTCAAAGTTGGAAAAAACATCCTCATTTCACAGGTGGGAAAACTGAGGCTCGAGAGCTCAGACTACCTGAGAGCTTTTTCCCTTATTGGCTTTGGAATGTTCTAAGTTCTTGGTACTTCGTATTGCCAGTTTGGGGGCTGGGCTGACTTGTGGTGGCAGTTGCAGAGATCAGTGGTTTGAAGTTCCCCAGAAGAGATGAATGACACTAATCAGCCTCCCAGAGGGTTTGGTTTGGGAGGTTTTGCCCCCTGCCTTTGAACCTGAGAATAATATCTACCAAGGATGACTTTGTCTTACGCATTCCAGTTTTGTTTTTAAGATTCAACGTAGATTTAACTGAAGGGCTTCAGCCCCTTTGAAGGGCATGTCATACTGTCTCTGGGGTTTGTGACTTAGCTCTTTTTGCTAGGTAACACATCCTGTACGCTTTCTTATTGTCCTGTTCTCCCACCCCCTAGATGTCTACAACTTCTCCTTGTTCTATGTGGCATATCTTTTCTGGGGACTCACCTAGAATATTTATTCTAGGTGCTCTGTCTGAAATGCTTAAGGACACTTGTTCCTGGATTCATAGAAATCCCCAGGCCCTCCCAGGCCCTCTCAGCCTCTGATTCTTAGAATGTCAAACTACTATGGAAGGAGGCACTGCATCTGTGTCTTCTCTTATTTCTTGCATGCTGGGTGACCTTTGGGGTACACTGTTCAGGAGACCATCCATTATCTACCATTGAAGTCTGTTCTCTCATCTCTCTACCAAAAGAGAATGTAAACCTCATTGTCATGATTAAGGTCACAGCCAATAGCTAGTTACAGAAGCCATTGCCCCTTCTCTCACATTCACTGCTCCCTCTCTCCAAGCTCTCCTGGCCTCTCTAAGATGCAAGTACCTTGGGAAGAAAAGGGAGTGGGGAGTAAATGAGAAAGATGAAAAGTCTGCCCGTGGTACTTTCTATATCTTAGCCTCACTGGAGAAGGGACTTGACCACATACTTGTTGGGTACACTGAAGTGACACAATCTGGATGTTCAGATGGCAGTTTCTATGACTAGACCTGAGGATTCCGGACCATGACACTTCCTAATCTGTTTGTAGAGAGAGGCCTGGAGGCTTCCAGCAAAATAATTAGTGCATGAATTAGACTGTGTCTTTTGGAAGGGAGATGGAGTTCCCTGCCCACTCACTCTGCTTCAGTTTATTTCATTAAGGTTGACCATGTCCCTGTCTCTGGGCAGAGTCTAAGGATGGATTCTGTAGTGAAACCAATGCATCAGCAGCAATGAAGAACTCCTCCACTCTCTCCCTGTCCCCTAGTGAGTGGTATAGAGTTGGAGAAAGGTCCTGCCTGGCAGCTCTGAGCATATTATCTTATTCTGGTGATGAGGGTGGTGAGCCCCATGTTCTGCACAGATCGGAGGGGACATGCAGGTGAGCACTGCTCTCCTAGCTGGCTCAGGAAGAAGGTGGCAAGTGAAAAGTGGCCTGTCAGAGACAGGATGAAAGGGTGCCTAGGAGCTATTGACAAGCCTGCCTATCAGCCCTCTGTCTCCAAGCTTGAAGGGAAAATAGGTGGCATAGTACAGGAGAGGACTCTTAGGGCTGATATGGGGTTTAACACTGAGGGCTGCCATTTGAGAGAAAAAAATAGGCTGTGTGACTGAAAGAGTGGCTAGGATGAGTGTTTCCAGCTTGATAGACTAAGGATTTTACAGTGGAGCCATGAGAGGATAGCAGAGCCACAGAGGGATGCCTGGGGTTTGGACATGGGTGTGGTGTTCCCAGACAGCAATAAACCTTGGATAGGAAGGGGCTATTTTCTGCTTTGTTGCTTGGAGTCTAAATTCAAAACTTTTAGCACTGTTCATCTTGTGTTTAGCCTGCTTGTCCCTTGTTCTTGTTATGTGTTACTAGGTTGCATTGGTTTTCTATCTTTTACATGCACATGCCTTGTGTTTCCTACTAAGTTTTAAGGTCCTTGAGAGTATATCCTGTGCATTACAACTCTTTGAACCATTTCACACTGGCTAACACTATGACTTGCATTGAGTAGGTAGTAATGATTTGTCAACTTTGAATGAATGGAATGGTCGTTCCCTGTCCCCTTCCTTTTAGGGGAACTGCTCCTCACCTGTCCACCCGCCCCCCCAGTTTTCTATTTCAGAAGGAGATTGGCACCAGCCCCTTCCTCCTCCAGAGGTGATTTTGTGAATATTTATAAGATGAAACTCATGGGATGCAAATGGACACATGGGAACGAGGGGTCACTGGAACGTGGACACCACACTTCCGCAGACTGAGGGAAACCTTCTTCAGGCTGTCACTTTGATTTGTGGATTTCCGGTTGCTCGTTGGTCAAGCTGATCCTCTGTCCTGAAAGGGAAGGGGCTGCTGTAATACCCTGGCAGTTCATGACTTCCCCTTTGCCTCCGGTTTTTATATTTATCGTTCTTCCTTCCTTCCTGCTCCTCTTCAGAGCACCTTCGCTTGCCAGCTCTGCCAGTTTATTCAGTGGGATTGCTTCAGCTTTATTTGGAAACTGGAAGCCTCATTTTACTATAATAGTTCCTCAATGACTACCTAAATTAAACCCATATACTTCATCTGCTCCCTCACTTTTCAGATATTAAATATCTCTAAGACACCTTCTTTTCCCCCCCTTGTTTCACACAGCCCAGCAGTTTGCTCAGCCAGATGGTGATGGATGGGATGTGTTGTGGGTATGTGTCTGCTCATCCACCTGTGCGTAAGAAGGAGATTCTTAGGGAGGGTGGTAGTGTCTGTCCAGCATTTCATTGCCTTGCTGGCATCCAGCGATGAGGTGAGACAGAGCACCTGGCAAGTGACCTGACACAGAGTGGGTGGCAGGAAGGCCCCATCACCCTGATATGCCTGTGAGGAATCCACTTGTCTGTGAATGGAGGCTGTGGTGGAGGTCGGAGAGCAAGTGTCTGGCCCATCTCCAAGACCAGCTGTTCTGTAGTACCATATGTCATGTAGGAAGGGTAGGCATCGAGGGCTTTTAGAGCATGTCAGCCCTCTGCTCTTGAACCACCGCAATCCTTATATCCCTTCTCTCTGTCTCAAACCTGTGATGGCCCCTCTGTGCCTGCTTTTCTCCCCTACTAGTGTTCTGGTCTGAAGTCACTTCACATTACTCCCCAATCCTCACCTCAGCCCCAGCCCCCTTGTCTCTGAGCTGGCTGCCCTTGCTCAGGAAGGATGCTCTTCTTGTGCCTCTTTTGCTGTCATCTGAAGTGTCTTCTCTTCTCTCCCTGTGACATCCTTGGTGTCTTCTGAGCACAGCCTTGAGTTTACCTCCTCAGGGAGGCCTTTGAGGTTTGATCCCCACTGACTCTGGGTGTGGTGGTGAGAGGCAAGCCGGCATTTGAGCATATGAGTAAGAACTGGTTTATATGATTTTGTATACTGTCCTCTCTCTTCAACTAGATGGTAAGATTCAGGGGACAAGCTGTTGTCCTCTGCTTTTGTTGTATATTTCATTTTGCCAAGTCAGTATCTAATTGATTCTCAATCTGTCCAAGCTCTTGAGAGAGAAAGGGGACCTGGCTACCCCTGTTCTCCAACCGTCCCAGCTCCAGATGACCAAGGAGAAGAAGTAATGCAGTGTAGCACCTCCACTTCATGTTCTTGTTGTCCTCTGTGCTCTCATCAGTGGATGATGGCCTGTTTAATTGGACGGATGTTGCTGTCAGGAAGCACACAGAAATGCATCACTTCTGAGTTCCCTGCCATAGTGGCTTGTACTCCATGGAGCCAGGCACCTGTGCTGGGCAACAGATCAGATAGGTGGTTTCTTTCAATCTCTCTCTTCTCATACCTTCTTGGGGAACACAAATGTCTTATAGGTGCATGGCAAGGATCTTGTGTTGGCATTTTGTTCTGGAAGACTGACCTAACTACTGTCTTTGGAAATGTCCTCATTCTCAATGCAGAATTTAGACACTTCTCTCCATCCATCTCCTTCCATGGACCCTGCCCATATGGAGCCTTGCACTCCCAGACAGTTTCATTGTTCCAAGGAGGATTTGGGTGCTGCTCAACGACAGCAGTGCTGAGATCAAAGTTAGCTTCTGTTTCAGCCCATTCTGAGACCTCTGTATGCTTATCCCACCCAGATCTCCACCTGACCCTTCTGGATAAACCAGGCCAATCTCCCAATCTCCCAAAGGCTTGTGCAGGATGACTTGCTCGTTCCCAGCAGCAAGTCTTGGCTTCTGTGATGTCTCCATCACCTGGAGCTCTTGCCCTTATCCAAGGCCTTTCTGTTTATATTATCCCCTAACATGAGTAGAATAGATACAGCCCTTTGGAGCTTACATGACTCTTGAAAGGACCAGCTCAGTCTCACTGGGTCTGCAGACCATCTACCTCGGTTCTTTGTTGACATTTGCCACACCACCACATCCTACTTTTGGGATTCTTTCTCTGTCTGTTTCTCACTAGCTAGGTTATAAACTGGCCAGGGGACAAGGGGTTTGTCTTTCTTTTTCTGCAGCCTTATTTCAGCTAATGTTTATTTAACACATGTTCTCAACACTGCTGCCTTTTTACGTGCACAATCTCATTTTTCTACCCTTTGGGAAAACAATGTTATTATCCCACTTGACAGATGAGAAAACTGAGATTTAGATAACCCCTGTCTCATAAGGCTAGTAAATTGTAACCTGGAATTTGCAATCAGGGCTGGCATCAGAGTCTGAGTTCTTAAACTTTTTCCTCTACTCAGTTTGGATCAGGCTCTACCACCTACAAGCTTTATGACCTTGGGCAAGTTGTTTACTTCTTTGTACTTCAGTTCCTTCCTCAGCAAAATGGAAATAACAATAACTGCCTTATAGGGTTGTTCCAAGGATTGGATGAGATAATGCATGAAAATGCAAAGATTGCAGCCCGGTGCATAGTAGGTGCTCAGGTATGTCTTTGCTCACATTTGTTTTTCTAATTCTTCCTCGTTCTCAGTATCACCTTAGTATTGTTGTTTGCATTACTACTGCTGCCTCTGTGTTTCTGGCATCATCTTAACACCTAAACCAATGCTGTGCGCAGGGTTTGTGCTCAGGAAATGCCTAATTAATGAAGGAGCAGGGACTTGAGTTTGCAGAGGTGACCTAGGGACAGATACTTGGTATGATGTTGTCTTAGTGGCAGTTGCTGATTAAAGTTGCCTTTGCCAGTGTAGAGTCTAGGCAGGTTCTTGCACTGGTGTCGTTGGGGTGGCCGGGGAGTGATGACACTGCAGTCAGGAACCTTCCTGTAGCCTAAAAACTTTTTTTCCTTCCTTCCCACCTCTTTCCCCAGTAGCTCTGAGCCCTGCCAAGTCTGTGCAGAAGCCTTGAAATGACAAAGTACCCTTTAGTTAATTGCACAACGGATTGCCTAGAGTTAAAAGTTCTGATTTATATGACTATAGCTCTAACTGCTCAATAACACAGGCCTGTAATCTACTTTCATTTCAAACAGAACGGTGATTTATAGGGCAGCATGCCGCTTTAGCTCAGAAATGAGGTGTTCAACATATGCTCTGTTGACATAAATTTGGAATTTATCGCTGTTGTCAAAACTGCCTGTTGGACAAAGGTGGGTATTAAGGCAATAAATGGCTCCAAATAGTTTTCTGTCACATTTCCTAACCATTGTATTTAGTCTGTTTGAGGAGAAAATATATACTTAAAAGTAATCAAATGTCCAAAATCCATGCATCTTGTTTTGAATGGTGAGAAGGGAGGGGGCAGGGAGGATGGAAGACTTACAGAGAGCTGGGGGTGGGCTGGGGGTGGCATCCAGGAGAAAGCTTTTCATGAAGTTATGGCCCATTTTAAAAAGATTCCACTTTGCTTCCTCTCCCCCATCCCCATTAGGAGGTGGGCTTTCCTTTCTCATTTACTAAGAAGGGGAGGAAAATGAAAGCTCATTAAATAAAAATAGTAAAGGACATTTTTATGTGTGGGCTTAGGGCCAGCAATGTCAGGGAGGAGTTAGTGAGTGTGGCTGTGAGGGAGGCAGGACAGGATTTTGTTTATGGGGAAATAAAGCCACTGGCCTTGTCCATTTCTATGTGGCCTCAAGTGTGGACTTGCTTGTAGGTTCTGAGGCTCCTGTGGCCGCATGAACCTTTGACTGCCTGAGGAGGGTGAGGAGCAGCTGGATACCAGCCTCTGTGCAAGATGCTGTATGGCCCGCACTCAGCAGTGTTGCCCAGAAGCACGCACCAGTGTACTCACCCAAAACATGTCTTGAGAGTCCCCACTGATGGCATGGCCTTTGCTGGGCTTGCAGATACAGAGAAATGAGGCAACACCCTGTCTTCAGGTAGTTTTCCACTGAGTTGGAGAGGCAGACAAGCAAGCAGATGCAGCCCCAGTGTCATCGGCACAGCTGCAGACACACACCATGGGGCTAAAACAGCTTGGGGAGTAGAGGGACCAGGGGAGGCCTCTGGTGATAATATTAACTCTCCTGCCTGGTGAAATGTTCTTTTGTGGGCATGAGGTCCCTTCAGAGAGAATACAGGAAAAATACACTACTGATAGGGTTTTAAAATTTATTATATTATTATTTTTTTTTAATTCTTACCTGAGGACATTTTTTTTTCATTGCTTTGAGAGAGAGAGAGAGAGAAGCATCGATGTGAGAGAGAGGCATCAATTGTCTGCCTTCTCACATGTGCCCCACCTGGGGATCAAAAATGAAATCTGGGTATGTGCCCTGAACAGGAATCGAACCCATGACCTTTTGGTGTACGGGACTCCACTTCAACTGGTTGAGCCATGTAGTCAGGGCCTGATAGGCTTTTTAAAACGATGTGTGATGTTATGGTAAAGTGACCACTGATGTGTGTGTCAGTTTGGTTTTCTGTGTCATGTATTTAAGAGTGAGGCCAGGTCCCTGTGCACCGAGGCTGCCACCTCTGTACTCACGTGCATCAGTTTCATGCTGCGGACTGGCCATCGCATCCCCTGGGGGCACGGGCACCAGGCAGGCGGCACAGAGGATGTAACGAATACAGTCAAAGTCAAGGTTAAGAACCTCCTTTTTTCCCTCCATCCTTTGTTTTGAGGTAACATAGCTTGTGGTATGTGTGTATGTGTCTGTGAGATGAAAAGTCCAAGCATATCCAGAGAGCCGCCTGGGCCTTGGCCAGGCTGGGCCCTAAGTAGCTGGCATTATGCATTTTGTGCACGCCGTCTCGGCAGGCTTACAAGTTAGGGGCTGGTGGAGCGTGCAGGCTGCCTGGTCCTCCTTCCCATGAAAACCAGGCCCAGCAGGGGGAGAGGATGCATATTTGTTGCTTTTATTTTATTTTTTCTTTTATCTCCATGCCCACACTCTTGGAGCCTCTCGGCGTTGATAAATGTGCGCTCTCACCAAACACATGCACACTGTCCCTCTTTCTCTTGCCCGCCTGCGTGCCACACACACACAAACACATGCACCCAGTCCGGAGTACACCGGGTGTGGACACCAATTGTAAGCGTCTTCTGTGTGGCTCTCCCTCCCTTTGCCACCAGCCCCTCTCCTTTTCAAAGCTCCCCGTTGGGAAAACTCGTAATTTTTACACCACACAGTCTTGACTGGCCATTGCTGGAATTACTGTCTCTTTGAAGTGCTTTCTGCTGGGGCATTTACAGGCTGTTTTAATTACCTGCAGCTTGCGAGGGGCCTTGCTCTGTCCCAGCCTTTGTTTGTTTGTTCTTTGCACGGAGTCCGTGCTGAAAGGAATACTGCTGTCTTCTTATACAAAGAAAAAAAGGGGGGAAGAAGTTTGGGGAACCCATCAGAGCTCTTCCTGCAGCCTGCTCTGACACCCTGCCCACTCGAACAAGCTCAGGAAGAGCAGCCAGCCTTGCTCTCGGCTGGCCCATGTTCTCAGCTCCACGGGTCCCTCTCTTAGGGTTTGCCAGGGATATTTTTGTATGTGTTTTTTATTTTAAGTATTATCAAATATACTTTCAAACCTTCCGTCATAGATAGCAGTGCTGTCAAATAGAGCTCCCCTCATTGCTGACCAAATCAAAGTCAGCTGCACTTAAACTGAGATCCTGCTCATATTTTTCCAACCCAATCTATTTAAGGAGTGTATGCGATTAAATTACTGGGTCTAGACATGGGGTGGAGGGAGAGGTTTGAAATCGCATGTGAAGGTAGTGTCCACTTTGAGCTGCCTGGTATTTTACTTTCCTGTGTTCATTTTTCATTTGATTCTCTCCCTAGAATGAACTAAATATAAATATCTTTCTTTGGGGTTTCTGTTAAACACGAGTGTGGCATGTCATGTCTACAGATGAAGATGCCAGTTTATCAGAGGAGTCAAGAAATTTATCCCCTTCTCTGTGGGCAGCAGAATCTTCATTCATTTATTCATTTAGTTCAAAAATGTATTGAGCAATCAGGACCCTCATACATTGCCGATGGGAATGTAAAAGGGTGCAGCCGCCTCAGAGAACAGGATGGCAGTTTCTTAAAAGGTGAAATATAGAGTTACCATTGACCCAGCAACTGCCCAGGGGATGTGGAAACAAGCCCACAGATAAAACTTGTAAACAAATGGTTATAGCCGCTTTATTCATATTGCCAAAAGGTGGAAACAACCACATGTTCATTGACTGATGAGTGGATAAATTAAATATGGTATATGCCCATACAATGGAATATTATTTCACAATAAAAAGGAATGCAGTACTGATACAAGTTACAACATGGATAAATCTGGAAAACATTATGTTAAGTGAAAGAAGGCAGACACAAAAGGCCACATACTGTACGACTACATTTATATGCAATATTCAGAATAGGCAAACCCGGAGAGGGAGATAAATGAGTGGTTGTCAGAGACTGGTAATAGGTATGGGGATGATGAGAATGTTCTGGTGTCAGATGGCTACACAGCTCTGTGAATACACTGAAGACCACAGGATGGTGCATTTTAAAAGGCTGACTTTCATGATACGGATAATACCTCAATAAACCTGCTACTTAAAAATGTGTATTGAATGCGTACTCTACACCAGGCACTGTTCCAGACTCTGAGGATGTAGCAGATGGTTTCTACCTTCATGTAGATTACGATCTAGGAGAGATAAAGAATACTAGTAATATATATATATGTGTGTGTGTATGTATATATACACATACATATATAAAAATTGTGTTATGTGCTAGAAAGGAAATCAATAAAATGCAGTAAAGGAGGATAGTGTTGATATACAACCCACTTAGGTAGACTGCGGTTCAAGGGCAGTCTTAGTATCCCACAGCCTGGTGCACAGTAGGGGCTTAACAGATAGAGAGTAAATAGCAGTAGGAGATGAGGCAGTGAGTCTTCCCTGTAGGAGGTTATAAAGTCCTTTGGAGACCCAGTCTAACTGTGGACACCAGGTGCCATCATTCGGCCTACCTGTCTCCTGGGCTCTTCGTTTTTCCTTCTGTCTGATTAGGATCAGGGGAATCCCAGGTGTGCTCTCTCTATCTCTCAGTATATCCCTTCTTGCTGGCGATTTTCCTGCTACTTTCAGGAGGCACCTCTGCGAGGATGTTTATGGGCAGGGTGAATAGTCTCTCCTCAGGTGGGTAAATGTGAATGGGGATCCCGAGGTGAGATATCTGAAGGCTTCTACCTGCTTACGTGGGGCAGTAAGTCCATTAGTCTCAGTTTTCCTTATCTACAAAATGGGGACAGCTCTCTCTTCCTCAGCCCAGGGTGGTTGAGATGATCCTTAGGAGGCACTTTCAGAGTCACATGCGATATAGAAATGTTAGTGTTATTATTATAAAGCCTCAATTAACTAGATTTATTTGTTTTTTTAAATTTTTGATAGAAGAAAAAGAAGAACTGTCAATGAAATCGCTATGTATTTGGTTTTTGCCTTTTCCTTTCATTAAAATGGCAACTTTCACAATGTGATTTGGTGTCCGACAGGTTAATCTGCCCAGTCTCTTATTCTGTGTTCATGACTAATGTTTAGAATGATGGCCCTACAGAATCCTCATAGAAAAGTAATTTAATTTTCAGTGTACTAAGGCAGAAAGAATGAGGCAATATGCATTACGAAGGTTTTCGAAGGGTTTAATTCCATAGGAACTTTCTTCTTAGGTCCTTAATAAGCCTCAGTTATTTTCAGCATTCTCTGAGGATCCATGGCTGGTCTGTGGGTTGTGAAGGTAGCATTTTGGCTTCCTGGCTAAAGTGAGAACATGCAAAAATGAGCCTGATAAGCAGGAGACAACATTGCCTGCTCACACCCAGACAAAAGGGGAAGATAAAGGAGGAATCTGTAGCTTTTTGCAACCTGTTTTCTCAGAAGTTGGCTATTTGTGCTCATTTAATGCCTCATATGGGTGTGAGAGAGAAAAACCAAAAACCCTGTTCCCACATAACTGTAGTTCATTTCCCTTATAGGGAGGGCCTTTCAATATCTGGAGAGAATATTTTGGGTTTATTTTTTGTTTCCCTTGGGCTGACATCATCAAACATGCATCATGGTGCCCTGCTTTGGGTTTGGAAAAAGCTCTGAGAAGCTATAAATCTTAAGGCATTTTACTATTTTTCCTCCTCCCTTTTCTCAAAGCACAACCTTTCTGGTTTCTTTAGAAAAGAAAAAGAAAGAAAACTACAAAAGTGTGTATTGATCCCTTTCCCTCAGATCTTAACTGCCCAGGCTGTAATACCTTGCTTACATCTGCCAGGTTTTTGTGCAGTTTTGCAACATCTCCTTAATCCAGTGAACATAAATAGAACGTTTCAATCATATTTGGCTACCAGGAACTTCACAGATAAGCACACTAAAACCTTGTTGAAAGAGACTGTATGAGATTGTTTGCGATAAGATCATCCTAAAGCCCAGCACACAAATGAAAAACTTTTGTTCTTGGTGAAATTTGTTGATAGAGATATTTCAAATAAATGACTTAGGAGAACTTGGTATTTTAAAACAAAGGACCCGTTACGTAACAGCCAGAAGCCCTGGCCTCCTGGTGCTCAGCAGCCGTGAAGACCCTTCTCAGAGCAGTTGCTGTGGGGAGCTTAGAATGCCCCTTTGTCATTTCTGACACCATATTTGAACACTCTCAGCAGCCTTATCGGAAGGCACTGTACTCGGTACGGTTATGGCTATGGGGAATGCCATTGTCCTTCCTCATATTTTCAAAGCTCAGGACAGCTCCTTCCACTCTCCAGTCAGCACCAGGTTGGGCTTGATCCCAGGCCAAGGCAGGATGCGTGGCTTTCTTTCTGAAAACCCCGTAGAGCCCCTTGCTTTTGGACAATAGGGACAACTGTTCTTGCATTGTTGTGTGTGTGTGTGTGTGTGTGTGTGCGTGTGCGTTTGTGTTGTGGTTTTCTTACCCCTCCATTTTTCTCTTTGAATTCCCTTTCATGTTTGTTTATTCATTCAACAAAAATGCACTGAATCCCTCCTCTTTCCTGGGCTCAATGACAGAAGTCGTGGGGAGGACTCCAGTTAAAGGTTCCTTCATGAAGGAGGCTATCGTCTGGGTAGCACAGGCCCGTGTCAGCCCCACAGCCTTTCTGTGTCATATGGACCCAATTGGAAGGGACCTAAGAAATCATCTAACTCAACCCTTATGTTGCAGCAAAGGTGTGAAGTGAGTGAGGGTGAGTGATTTGACCGAGGTCAGTGGATGGTCACTGACAGAGCTGCAGTGAAAACCAAGTCACCTGCGCTCGGTCCAGTATGCCAGTTATGGTGCCATATCTTTAATGTAGATGAGCCTTGAGAAAATGTGCCTTCTTTGGTTTTCTTTTCCCCTCCTTTAAAAGGCTCCAAAACCAGCAAATAGCCACCATCTTCCATAGCTCCATTAGTCTGGGTGCCCAGCAGAGGGGTACTTGCTGTGTCTACCCCTCACCCATAAGCACTGCAGCACGGAGGGTGTTAACTAGCACTCTGTTAGTTCTTGGTTGCTTTTTTAATCCCATGTTTGAAATCCTTGCCTTTTATTGGTATATTTACTTTATGGCATACATAAAGAGCTGTATTAAAAAATAAATTGTGTTGTAAATGCATTTGGTAATGTTTATTAATATTGACTAGTCAGAGAGCAATGAACTCTATTGCCAGAAGGATAATTTGTGGTAATACCAGCTAAGCACTCACAGCTTGTCAAATGACTATTTAATCTCAACATTTTAAAAAAGTGGGCAAAAGGATCATTTCCCTTATGCCTTGAGAAAATGAAAGTGACCCATTCTGCAGCCAAGATCAGAAACAGCCCTCGTCTTTTCTTCTGGACGGTGGCAGGCCTCCTCGCTGATTCCAGGCAGCCCCAGAGCAGGGTTGCACGGTCAGGTCTCGCTCTGTCCTGGGGAGGCTGACAGCGGCTTCACCAGCAATAGCCTCTCCTGTGTCGGCTCTGTCTGCCTGCGTCTGTGCTGAGGGGTTGGGAGGCAGAAATAAATTCATGGTTCCTGTCCTCAAGGAGCTTCTAGTTTGGAAGAATTTGTAATTGGCTTAGTCCTGAATTGCGAACTTGATATTCCAAGAAAGTACATAAGGAGAATGATACTGGGTATATCTAATGTCATCGATTGCCTGGCCTCCCTCTTGTTTCAATGAAAGGTAAACAGACACTGCAGGTACCTTTTGAACTTAAGGGTCTTGGGAAAAAGAGTAAGCCCATTGCTGAAGTACATACATATGCTAGTCCCTTTTCCAGTTCTGTTTCTACTTTGAGAGGTGAGTGAGACCAGGGGAAGTTTCTCTTCCCACTGGGTTTAGGAGTCCTTGGTTGCTTTGGAGACTGAGAGCGTTTCGAGAGGCTGAGTGCCGTGAAGGGACCCGCCTCACACCATGACTATGACATGCGGAGACAAGGCAGCAAGTCAGTGCCACTCGGCCAGGTCCCACTCAGGAGAGGGGCAGGAGGCTTGTGTGGTGGTTGGGTTCCAATGGTAAGTAGAAGATCGTGCAGCATATTGGCCCCATGTGGGCAGCAGCAGGCTTTTGAGAGACAGGGGTTATTTAGACCTCGGTTTGCATCTGATTCACCGAATCTCCTGTCTTGTCCTTGCCTGGTCTGAGTATCCCTAGAAGCCCTGCAGAAGTCAGGTTGATGGTCATGGGATCAGAAAGCAAAAGCCCTAGGCATCAAGGTGACTTCTGCGTGTGAAACAGCTCTGACCAAGGAGGGGGTGAGTTGGAAGGACCTACAGGGCCACAGGGACCAGAGCTGAATGTTGGTTTGGGGGATGGAGTCTGTTAAATTGAGAATAAGGAGAACATCACCTCATCCCAGCCCTTATAGGATGGATTCCCTACTTTATTTTTCCTCACTCAAAGGTGGGTGGTCCAGCTATGGAGGTCCCCCCCACTCACTTGCCCTGGTGACAGATCCTAGTTCTCAGTGCTGGTCTGCCAGCAGAGCTCCCAGGTCAGACAACTTGAGCTCCCAGGAAGAGACTGAGGGAGTGCAGTCCTTAGGCTGCTGGAATAGAATTTCCTCTCTGAATGTCTGCTGCCTATTGGTCTGCTTGGACTATGTTTGTCTCCGGGCAGAGGACCTTGGGAAGAACTAGAGCTTTGGTGGTACTGAGCTTTGAACCCCTCCCTCTCAGGCACACAGTGCTGCTGTCCTTTCTCTTAGCATTGTCCTCTTGATCCTTGGCTGCGTGTAACAAGAGGTGAGCCAAGCTTCTTCTGGTCCCTTAGGGGACAGCTGTGATGGTCAGCTATGCCTGGAGCCTGAAGGTAAGGAAGACGGGTCTCCCCTTGCTCCCGCTTTCTCTGCTGTTGTGTTCCAGGTGGCCTGGGGGAGGTGAAGGCTGATCCTGAGGGATGAGAGATTGGTCTGAGGCTCAGACTTCATGCAGCTATGAAAGAGCCATTGGCTTTCTTGTGTGGACCTAGGGAGCCAGAGGACAAGACCCAGCACTGGGTTGGAGGCTGCCCGTGAATCATCTTTTGTACTTGGAATATTATTAGGATGAGAGGAGGGATGGCCTAGACCCCCAACCTTAGACAGAGGAACTTCTTTAAGAAAAAAAGGAAAAATAAACATTATGCTATATATATATATATATTAACATTATATGTTGCCATTATGTGCTGCTAGTATATCATTTACAGGCTAAGGCAGATGAACTCCTAACATTTTCAGACTCACAGTAGTACAAAAAGGGTTTGCATGAACGTGTACTTGCTAGCCTGGTGAGAATTGTGTGGTTGAGAATCTGTGAGAAGGAATGAGTCTCTCTCTGTTGTTGCTTGTTAAAAGGTTCAGATTTACTTAGCTTTAATTTCTAATAATGATTCAGTTTTCTTGAGCAAATAGCTGGAAACCTGTTATAGAGGTTACTTTTTTTCTTTGTCTTTTTGGACAGAAATGAAAATCTGTTAAATTCAAGGTGAGTTTACCCAGTGGGCCAGGTGTCGTCTGTGGTGGAGCAGAGCTGGGGGTGGGGGAGGACGTGGGCCTGCTTCCCAAAAATGGATGGCCTGAAGCCTGTGGGGGAGACCGTTCCTCTGCTGAGCACGAGTGGAGACGCGTGGGCCGTGCTGGAACTGGGTCACTTGCAAAACTGTGCTCAGCAACATCGCTTCTTCTTAGAGTAGAGAGTGTGAAAACCAAGGCAATGTTCGGCAAGATGCAAAAATGTCTCCCTCCTCCTTCTTCCCTAGTGGCCTCAGGTGGCCAGGAGCAGTTAGACCATGTGAAAAGACAGGACCAAGCTGGGAGAAGAGGAGTGTGTGCAACAAGAAGAAAGGAGGTGGACAAATTTCCATTTTAGTCAAAATGTTTGGCTGTTGCCTATGGTGGTAGTGGTGGTGGAGGTTGTGGTCTCATACAGACATGAGCTCATACAAATGTGTACTTTACTCCCAAAACCAGCTGGAATTCTATTTCCACATTGACCATTCTGCAGACTGTGCCATAGAGAGTCTCTTGGTCACCAAGTGCCTGAATGCACTCAAATTCGTTTCTTTTTGATTACAAGAAGGCTCTACTTTTTCACAGTCTTCCCTTGGTATCTGAACAGTAATTAAAGATATGGGCTGACCAGTGCTGGGCTCTGTTGAACTACCAGGCCTGCGAGGTGCTCCCTTTTACTCTTCCAAACTTTGTGCTTTGCCCTGGTCTCTCTGCAGTGGAAGGGACCTTTGTTCTTGTACTCCTGTGGGGTCACATGGATACCTGTGGTAACCTGTGCAGGACACTGAGTTAGTGGGTCAGGTACGGGCCAGTGTCCTTACGACAAGCATTGAAGAGGATAGGACACCTGTGTCTCTGAAGGCCGGGTAGTGCATAGCACCAGACGAGAGCCTGGTGATGAGTTCTGGAAGATTCTTTCACTGAAAGATAGACCACAGGTGAGAAAAGGAGGAGATTCATGTTATGTGTATTAGAATGTGTTTAAATGAATAGATTTCTCAGATCAGATGCCGATCTTTGCTTGGGCTACCCTAGCTTGATTGCATGGTGTCGTGGGACATCACCCAAGTGGAAATGTGGCTCAGGGGGAATAAATAGTGTTCCTAAGGAATTCCTTGGAGGCCAGGTACAAGGATAAGGGTAAGACTTTAAAAAAAAAAAAGATTTTATTTATTTATTTTTAGAGAGAGGGGAAGGGAGGGAGAAAGAGAGAGAAACATCGATTGGTTGCTTCTCATATGCACCCAGACTGGGGACTGAACCTGCAACCCAGGCATGTGCCCTGACCAGGAATTGAATGCCGGTACAGCCTTTCACTTTGTGGGACGATGCCCAACCAACTGAGCTGCACTAGTCAAGGCTATATGGGTAAGACTTTTCAATAATAAAATTTTGGCTCCAGACAGGGCCAAAACCTTAGATATCACCCCCATCAGTTTACAGGTGAAAAAAGGTAGAGATATTATGACAGTATAATTTGTCCAAGGTCATAAAGCAAATTAATGGCTGAGTCAGGATAAGGATCCAGGATCCAGGTCTTCTGGCTGCTCACCCAGCATCCTCCCCTGCGCCCTACCACCTCTGTAGCAGAGGGCTAGGGTACGTACACCACCTTTCACACCACACCAGTGCAGTTGGCCAAGAAAGCCACTTCCACCAATTGCCAGGCAAATCATTCTCACGTAGGAAAAAGACAGAGAGGTTACCCAGAAAGTGTTCATTTTGGTGAAAAACTTAATGTGCAATCTGTAGGAAGAAGAGATGGGAGTCCCAGGGCAAGTTGGGGATGTTAATCCTGGTGGTGGCTGCTGGACCCAGAAGACTGGTCACTCCATAGTCCTGTTGGAAAACAAATCTGAATGGGTGTTTGTCCCCCTATTCCTTCTGACAGTCACCTCCTGAGAAGTAGGCACCCCTGGGAGTTAAGAAATCACTAGTGAAGAAAAGGGTGAAAATAAATAAGACTGAAACTCGTACACTGCCAGCCACCAGCTGTGACCATGAATGTGGGCAAGAGTTTCACTTGCTGAACAAGTTGTGAATAGAGCTTTGCCACTCCTGGACCATCTAACAGAAAGCAAATATCAGTCACGCCTGGCAAGTGACAGGAATATTCAGCTGTTATGCATGTGCATGCTCATGTGCATTCACACAGACTCACATGCCTGGGTACATAGTCTCTGCCCCCTTGACTACAGTTTCACCTTCCAAGGTTTCGGTTGCCTGCAGTCAATCATGGTCCTAAAATACCAAGTTTCCCCACCCATTGACATCACCTGCTCCTGACATCCAGTTGTTGATGTTGTCAAAGCTGGATGGTCCAGAACCATCTGATGCAGATGATCCTCCTTCTGACCTATCTTCAGAAGGTCAGTAGTAGCCCAGTGCTATGTCACATGTGATCTCACTTCATCTTATCACGTAGGGACTGTGTCATCTCATGGCATCCTGAGAAGAAGGGTGAGTGTAGTACAGTAAGCTATTTTGAAAGAGGGAGACCACATTCACATAATTGTTGTTATAGTATATTGTTATAATTGTTCTATTTTATTATTAGTTCTTAGTTTGCCTAATTTATAAATTAAACTTTATTATAGGTAGGTAGGCATATCTAGTAAAAAACATAGTATATATATAGGGTTTGGTGCTACTTGGAGTATTGGTCATCTGCTAGAATGTGTCCCTGATGGATAAGGGGCCCCCTGTGTTTAAAAACACGGTTTGCCCAGAATGCTGTTAAGACATGTCCAAGTGCCTAGCATTGTGAAATATATTTAGAGTTAAGAATGTTCAGTTAAAATGTTCTGTACTGTTACTATTTCTCAATTAGATTGGATCATCCATGGCCAGGAGTAAGATAACATGGGGGTGGGGTTCACTATGGTGTCATGGATGAGGGTGTGTGTTTGTGTGATTGAGAAATCATTTGTTGTCTTTGGCAAGGAGGTAAAGGGAAAGCCAGCAAACAAAACTGTGATTGAGAAAGAGCTCTACTTTGGGGACCGGGTGTGATGGCTCTCAGAGGCCATGCACACCGGACACCATATGCTGTCTTCAGGCTGCTGTGGCCCAGAGACTGCAGAGCTGAGGAGGCCCACCTGTGGGCCTGCATGATTTTCACACACTGCTGGGTCCTCATTGTGGGGCTTTGAAGGTGATGGCAGTGGGTGGCTTAGTTTAGTTGTCATGACCTGGGCACTAAGGCCTGGACCTGGGTGCCGCTGGCTTCAGTGTATAATATTCCCTCTTGCCGCCTGTGTTTGCCTATCAATAGCAGCTGCTCTCCAAACTTTTACTGTGGTCTTAACACATCAACATTCTGATTGCAATAGAATGTTGTCTGCAAGGGAGGCTTGTATGTCTTCTGCCTGCCCCACCATTCTTGGCTCCTGCCCTTGGCTGCCATTGCCCAGCCTATTCCCCAGGCCAAGAGCCTGGGAGGTGGTGGGTGAGGTGCAGAGGTGGGTAGAGATGGATGCTGGATCTGGCAGACACATGTAAGGGCCTGAGAACAGGATGTGGGTGGGAGGAGAGTCAGTGCTCCGGGCCAGGTGGCCCACACGCCAGCCAGCTGTTCAGAGCCTTGATCATGTGCACTTGACCCTCTTCTCAGTGCTCAGCTCCCCACTGGCCCACCTGCTTCCCTGCACTTACTGGCTCCATTGCTGGCTCCTGACCAAGCAGTGGGGTCTGGTGGGAAAGGCCCTGGGTTTGGGGGTTAGGGGTCAGAGCATTATTGTAGGCTGGGCCCATGGTTACTTGTGAACAGGGCCTCTGTCTTCCTGGGGTGATCATATGTGCCCAACCCTCCTCTCAGAGTTGCAGTGATGGTAAAGTGAGGAAACGTGTGTGAAGATACTTGGGAAAACAAAAATGACTACTACCACCTTTCACTTAGGGAATATGGCCTGGGTTCCTGAAGCCTTTCTTTCTGTTAAGGCTCACCCTGCAGCAAGAAATAGAGGGAAGACGTCTATTTCTTAGCTGGGCCTTAGGGGAAGGTGTGTGTGTTGGGGAGTCACTGTGGTTCTGAGAAGCCCAGAGAGAGAGATGTCTCGTGTCCATGCAGTTCATTAATAAGCTTATTCAATGGCTGCTAGTTACCACTAGAATGGGAGCTGAGGATATGAGAGTAAGGGCACAGGTACAGCCCTCCTGCACCCAGCGGTCTCCTGGGGGGGCCAGGTGTGTGCACAGCCACAGTACACAGGGGTCTTGCTGTGACTGAGCTAAGCAGAGGCCCAGTGGCTTCCACGTACAATTTTTGCTGGTCTGACTCGGAGCCAGTCTGACATTATGTTTCTCTGACGGTCCTGGTGCTTCTTCCTTCCTCTCTGAAATTGGATCTGATTTTTGTTGTTGTTTTTTGGTTTTTAGTATGTGTGCCAGGGAGTGAAGCATTAGGAGGTGCCCTGTTCTTCTCACTCCTGGACAAGACCAGAAATAGATGCTTCTTTGGCAGGGGTCCATAGGAAAAAGGGGTGCTCTAGGCAGTCAGGGGCCCAGGATATGTTTCCATCAGTGCTCATCTCCAGCTCCCATGCCCTCCATCTCCCTTCACCAGCCGAAGGGATGGCTGCAAAGCCCCCAGATAGGGGTGGGCCTGCCTTCTGTCCAGCCAGCACAGCCTCAACTTCTGTTTTTCTTTCCCCTACAGGAAGCTGCACAGTGGAATGAAGACGTACGGGTGTGAGCTCTGTGGAAAGCGGTTCCTGGATAGTTTGCGACTGAGGATGCACTTACTGGCTCATTCAGGTAGGGAAGGACGCCTTGACCAGTCCCTCTGAGCACAGACAACCACCTCCTGCCCCCACTCAGAGCATGCATGTCCCCACTGCCAGTTGGGGCCTTGCTCCATCTTGTCTCTCGGGTGCTCCTTCCAGGTTCATGAAGCTAAAAGTCCATCCTGATGGTGTGATCTGACTTCTAAAGCAGACTGTGGTTTCATTAGCAAAACAGCTTTGGAATTAGGTTCTCGCTCTCTAATGAATCTGACTATTGGGTTCACATTATACAGAAGCCTTTAATTAAATAGATATAGAAAGGTTGGAACACAAAGCTAGTTACACCGTGCTGTCTTTTGCAAGTTAATTTTACCCTGTTCTAGTGGGGTTGACTAGGCACTGCCGGGGTTTTTGCTCATGTTTGGGCAAAGCTGCTCTGCCCCATTAGGTGTGAAAAGGGAAGAAGCGCCTGACGTGCAGTGTGCCTGGATGGTCTTGATGGAAGGAAGGACACCGCAGGCCTTGTGGTGCTGCTTCAAGGCCCAGGGGTCACCTAGCTTCCATTGTAGAGCCCCTCCCTGCTTTCTGTCAGGGCCTGTGCACTCTTTCTGCTTGTCCCCTTGCCCTTCAGCCTTGGCATCACATTTTGGGGGAGAAGAGAGGACTGTCTTCTTATTTGGTCTTCCTCTCCCCTCATACCAACTGTCAGCGTCTGCCAGTTCTTTCCCCAGATTGCTTCCAGCATCTGGCCCTCCAGACAGTTTTGTGTTTGTGAAATGAACATGGGCTTTGGGTTTGGGCAAGCGAAGGTTCAGCTCTTGTCTGTGATATATGCTGTGTGACCTTGGGCAGATTTGCCTTCTGAACTGAACCCCAGTTTCTGCATCTATAAAGTGCAGGTGTTACTAGCTCATACCATTTTTTTTCTTTTTTAGTATTAGGTGACAGAATATATGTTAAAGGTATCTGTAGTTCACTCCCTGGCATACAGGTGATGTTTAATGAATGTTGATTGCTTCTGCTTTCACCTTCCTCTCTTCGCCCCAGTTTTGATGTTGTCGCCCTAGGGTGTGTTCCTTTCACTGAACTCCATAGCTTCCGGTCTGGCTGGTGGGCGGTTGCCGTCTGTCCTGACTCCATCCACTGCCCATATGGTATGTAAATGCCACTGGGTGGTTTCTAATACGTTAGCTCACCACTGCCTTGCTGCAGAGCAAGGGGTAGAAGTGGATCTACACTGCATTGAATGCTTGAACTCTCTCTCTCTCCTTGGCTTTTAGAGCCCTTTCTCAAGTGCCCTAAGCCCTTCTTGCTTCTCATCCTTCCCTCCTCCAGATCCAGGGATGGGGCCTCACCAGGTGGCTGTCTGTGTTGGCATGTTCGCTCCACCTGCTTGTCTTTGTGTGTTCCGTCCCTCCTTCCTGTCAGGTCTTTTCACCCCACACCTGGCTCCACTGACCACCCTCGTCCTGTCTGCCTGTCCCACATGGGCCAGCATCCTGCACCCAGGCGTTCCAGCATTCACTGTCTGCTTGGTACTCAGGTACTGCTTTTGTTCTGTTCTTATTACTTGCACCATCTTCATGCTTCCCTTCAGCTTTTTATGCTGTTTAGGGTTCAGCATGGGGTTTTATGAACTGTCTGCCAACAAGGCTAGCCAGCCCCCAACCAAGTGCAGAGTGTGGGTCTTCCATTTCATTTGTTCCCTGCTCCGGGCCCCTGCGTGGTCTCTGACCATGTGGTATTGGACACTTGTGTGCAGGTAACACACTTTCAGTCTGTGGTTACAGCATCCTCAACCCTCCCCACTTAGCTTAAGTAAGCATCCTTTCTCCTTACTCCTCCTAGTCCAGTTCTCTGGCAGGCTCTTCTACCTGTGGGTTTGCACTGAGTGTGTGGAATAACCCTTCCCCAGTCTTCCCAGATAATCAAGGTCCCTTCCGCAATACCATCCTTGACAGTGCCCCACCTCCAGCAGGTAGCAGGCGTGCCTTCTGGGTGTCCATGTTTTCTTTATCTGAAGTGTCTTTGGACACAATGTTTCTTCTTTGTGTCATGGTTATTTGTAGACTTGCCTTATCTCTTCTACTTCAGAGTCCAGATTAGGAGTTTGGGCACCTTCCCCCCGACTGTGTGGCTTTGGGTGAGAAATGTAAGCTCTCTGAGCCTCTGTATCCTTATCTATCAGAGGAGAGCGTCACCCTGCCTCAGAGAAGTTGTGAGGCTTACATCAGACACTTAGCACTGTGCCTGAGACATGATAGGTGCTCAGCCTGTGTAACGTTCCTTTCCCTCTGCTCCTCTAATTGACTGTGAGCTGCTTGGAGACGGGGTCTGGCTCCATTATGTGCAGCACACTGCCTGGTACGCCAGTGCAGTCAGTAGACACTGGCTGAATGAACGAACGAATGCAGCCTGGGACACCTGTGGACAACCTCAGGGAAACTAGTCTTTCTCCTGGTCTCTTCTGTGATGGAAACTGCTTAGACTGTGTCTCAGGGGTTCACTGGGGGGCAGCCAGGAGCCCACTGGCTCTTATGGGCTGAATGCAAGTTAGCCACTGTCTCCACTGAGAAGCACACTTCAGCAGTGTTGGTGGGGCCAGTGAGGAGTGGCAGAGAGGGAAGAAGCTTCTTACACGCTTTGAGAGGCCCAGAGCCCCCTCTTCAGACAAGATGAGTGACTCTGCAACACCCCCTGACTGAGCTCTACTTCAGGGTCTCCTAGGAATGCCCTGGCAGCTGTGGGAGTGGCGTCCTGGTTCCTGGGTTTTCCTTCTGTGCCTGAAGTCTCATTGTGCAAATGGTCTGTCCCTCTGACACTCACTAGCCAGTGCCCTTGTAAAGGAGGATTTGGTGATGGGGATAGTGTGATGGGTCAAAACAGTGCTTCCATTCCATCTTGCAGATAGCTCATAACCTGCTTAGAATGATATTTCTGTTCCCTGCTTTTTCTGTCTGTTGTTTCTCAGACTGCTCACCTCTGGGCTGGGATGCCTTGAAAATAAAATAGCAACAAGGCCTTGTGAGGCTAGACCACTTCCTAAATTGTTTGCCCCCCTGTTAAACAGTGAAGGCCTGGGGCCTCTGGAGAGACCTGGCACTGTGGGGTGTAGGGCTGGAGGGCTGGCCTGGTGGTGCCAGATCTGCTGTCAGATTCTAGCAGTACTAGCTGGGCTTTACACCTTTTGCCTCCTCTTCCAGTTGCTGGATCACAGAACCGTGGGACATTTAGAGGAGAGAGGAGATGCACGAGGTTTTTTTGCTGCTCTGCTTGGAAGGCTCCATGCAGGAAGCTGACAGCAAGGAAGTCACCTAAGGGTCTTCGGTGTAGACTCATTTTGCAGAAGATCACCAAGGGTTGGAGCAGCAGTGAAGAGCCTAAAAGCAGCATTTGCTCCAGAATCCTGGGGACTAGTTTTTTAAAGGGGGCAGGCTGTGGAGAAGTGAGTCTAGGACCTGGTTTGGGGTCATGGTGCTACCTGCCATCCCTTGCACAGGCACATTCCTGCTGTTGTCTCCTGTTCAGTGGAGCCAAACGGCACTCACTTCCTTGCTCCCTCCCTTGCTGGGCCTGCTAGCTGCCCCCACCCCCTCTTGGCTAGCATGGCCTGTGTTTGTTATTGTAGCACTGGCACAGGGCCAGGCCTGGCCAGGAGCCAGCCTTGTGGGTACAGTGTGTACAGTGAGTGCTGAGCCAAGTTTGTCATCATACACGATTAGTTTTTTTTTTTCTAATCTGGTAGGGGTGGGGTGAAGGAGGAGGCAAGGAGAGTTTCTCCCATGCTTGAGAACAGCCCACATTTAATTCTGCAGAGATGTTATTTACGAAGGATAAACTGCTTTTGCTTGTTTATCCCTCTCAGTGGTTCCCTCTTTCCATCCTCTTCTCTCCATTTCCTTATGCAAGGAAATCAGCCTGTGTGAGAGCAACAATGTGAGGTCTTATTTTCAGTGACCAGAGTACTAAATTTACACTCCTAAATCAGTTTTAATTGTGTTAAAATTGATCATTTGTTTGCTTTGTAGGAGTCTCTTCCTAGAGATGATTCTTTCTTTTTTTAAGTTATTTTTAAAATTTTTAAGACCCTCTTGGGGGTATCCAACCCACGGCCGCACATGGCTCAGGATGGCTGTGAATGCGGCCCAACAGAAACTTGTAAATTTTCTTAAAACATGTATGAGATTTTTTGTGATTACAGATTTTTTTGTGATTACTTGTCACAATGTATGTAATGTGTGGCCCAGGACAAGTCTTCTTCTTTCAGTGTGGCCCAGAGACGCCCAAAGGTGGGGCAGTCCTGCGGCCTAAATGGTAGTAGTGAATGTTTAATTGAAGTAGTTAATTGAAGTTTTGGTTTCGATTTGAGTGTGTAAACTAATCAAGTAAGTGTTTATGAGCTATACCTGATGATAACAAGTTTAAATTAACAAACAGTAACCTAAGCCATTGACTAATGAGATTGACCTGGCCAGGCCCTGCATTCTGAGAGGCAGTTTTGGGAGTCTAGGAGGGCTCAAGGATTGGGAAAGAGGCTGGGGCCAGACGACTGACCACCTCTGATTCTTTGTAAAGCTGCCCCTTCTGGAGCATGAACCTGGAGGATAGGGTTGCGGCAGCGAGCAGGGGAGGAGCCCCGACCCCTTTGGGTCCCAGGCTCACTCCAAAGTCTCCTTCCTTACCCTTTGCTGCCCCATCCTTTATGGAAGCACCAGGGATGGACTGCTTCTCTTTGGCACTCCTCGTTGTTACTTTAGAGGTGATTCCTAGCTCTGGGGTGTTCATGCAGAAACCACAGCCGTGGGCTGTGACTCCAGTCAGTTCTGCAATTTGCTAGTGTATGGCTTCCCATTAGGTAGTATTTCCCACAGCTTGGCTTAACATACTTAACATACTGGTGGATTATAAGTGAGCACACCCAGAATTGCCTGCCCCTATTTTTGACTTGGCTGGGTACTGTTGAGAGGTTTGCATATTTCCGTGGCCTGCTCATATTCTGAAAGTGTCATTTATTTTTGGAGCCAGCGGACATTTACTAAGCACTAATTATGCTCCAGGCTCTATGTACTTTACACTGGAGAATGCCACAGCATCCCTGCCCTCAAGGAGCTTAAGTCAAGTGGGAGAGGTGTTTGACTATAAAGTAATGGGAAAAGAAGGTAGTAGAGTGTGCAAAGCACCAAGAAGTTCTAGGAGGAATTCAGAGGAGGTGTTCTAGAGGACGGTAGAACTTCAATTAATGGTGGGAAGGGAATTCTGAAAGGAAGTGGTAGAGGAAGCCCAAGTTGCCTATAGTGATACACAGTGTAGCTGGGGTGTGTGGGCTGTGCATTAGGGGAGGGGAGAAGGGAGGGATAGGGCAAGATTGTGGAGGGCCTTGAATAGTAAAAATGAGTTTTACTTCCATCACTCAGTGGAAAGTCACTGGAAGATTAAATAAGGGATTAACAAATACTTTTTCCCTCTCAATAGAAAGGACTGTGGGCTTTTTGATGTAGACCGGACAGGAATATAGGATTTATAAGACTCCCTGGAGAAATGGCATGACTGGCGGTCAATTTTGGGGCATGGATGGCGTGTAGAGAGGCTGGTGCCTCTTGCACTGGTGAGGCTCACACAACCTGCCTCTGAGAGCCTAGTTCTGTTAGAGGCCTGTCCTCTACACTCACTCCTCCTTGCCCTTCTAATTGAGAAATCTCCCTTAATACCCTCTTCCCCGCGGTCAGAGCCACTGGGAAAGAATGGTCTTTGGCTGATGATTTTCTGATTCCAGCAGCATCATGGGCTGGCCAGGGCACATCATCTGGGGCCCAGGTCATCCATCTGGCAGGAAGGGGCTGGAGGGATTGGGGCCGAAAACCAGATTGATTTTCCCCGGTCCTGATTGGATAGAAGAAAAGAAAATTGTGAGATGTCAAAGATCTTTGGATTGTACTTGTTGCCTTTTTTTCTTATATTTGCAACAGTAAGCTTTGGGGTTCAAGATTCTTCTTCCCAAAGTCAGAGAAGGTAGAGGAACAACATAGCTGGAAAATTCCCTGTGACTTCAAGGCAAGGAAATGAGCTGGGTGGCCCCCATGCCAATGATGGGAGAGGCATCTTAGGATTCAGAGATGGCTCTCAGGTGGCTTCTCCTGACCTTGCAGCTTCCTCTCCTCGTTCACCTCTCTTCTCCCTGGTCAGGTATAGCTCCTAGGAGCAGGGCCACTTCATTCTCTCTCTGCCATGAATGTCCCTTCTTGTTCTCCCTCTGTCACCAGGGCAAAACCAAGAGATAACCAGGGAGAAACTTAGAGGTCCTTTCACTCTCTCAACATGCCCTCAGGAGTGGGCCTGTGGAAGGCTTGAGAGGTGACAGAGAAGATCAGATGTGCGTGGCTCAGAGGCCCTACTGCCTTCCCTGTGGTCCGTGTGGGTGCCAGGGGTGTGGAAAGAGGACACAGAGTGAAGAGAAGCCACTTTCCTGGGCTCTCTCTTGAACACACTTCTCTCTCTCTCTCTCTCTCTCTCTCTCTCTCTCTCTCTCTCTCTCTCCCTACTCCGAATTTGGCCTGCTTCCCGAACTCTTTCCCAGAGCGGTGTCGTCACTGGCCTGCCTGCAGGTCTGGATGTTCTGCCAGCATTCCAGAGAGTTTATGATCGCTTGCAGATGTGCCTCCAAGAACACACTGTACCCAAAGCAGAAATTAATGCAGGCTTGACTGCTGTCCAAGCCCATACACGGGAGAGAGAAAAAAGAAAACAAAAACTGTTTAATGCTGTTTATAAATTATACACTGGCTGATGAAAAATACATTTCTTCCCCCATCTCCCCCCTTTCTCACTACCCCCACCCCTCTCACTTTCTGCCTAAGAGCCTAAACTGAGACCAGAAGAATATGGTTTTGCTTTTTAGCTCCTGTTTTGGCTGGGATCCGAAACCTTGCTGCTGATTCACAGCCAGAGTATTTTTCCCCTTTACCTGATGAAATATACTGATTTTTCCAGCCCAGATGGGGTGTTTTAGGTTTTGTTGTCTGGGTTTTTATTTTTTAACTTTTCTTCTTTGGCCAGGGATTTTGTTTACAGCTAGTGGCAGGTTTTGTGCTGGTGCTGGGTGCAGTGCTGGCCCCCAGGCGGATAGAGTCCCCACATCTGTCTGCCTCAGATGTGGGGTCTAGTCTCCCAGCCCTGAAGATGTCACTCCCGTCAGGCCAGCGGAACAGAGAAAGTTTGGCAAGTTCACCGCAGGTCATTGTATTAAACAGTGTTTTCACTACTTCCCTCCTACCCCTTCACCTCCAGCCCCTGTGGGAAGAGGGGTTCACATAGTACCCCCCACCCCCATACATGTCTCTGCCTCCATATGGTGCCTTAGCAGGGGTTTGGGAAGCTCGTTACGTCTACCCCTCTGGATCCCAGCCTTTCTCCCTACACTCAAGTCCCCCATCCCAATTTATTCTATAAATTCGTTTCCACATTATGTCTATCCATTTACATGGCTTTTGTGTTTTTTTAATACTGCTAATGTTTATCATTTGCCCAACAGGCTCGACAGATTTTGCTTCCTGTAGAGCATCGAGGCTTTAGAGCCCCCTCGTTGCTAAGTAGCAGTCTCCCTGTACTGTAATGGGCTGATTTTGTATTCTGTTCAGCGCTGTATCTTATTTTTGTATGCAAGACAAAGTGTTTTGATGGAGGACGATTGCAGCAGTGTCTGGAGGCTGTTTGGAGTTTTATGGGCTGTACAGTACACTGTGTGCTCTCTGAACAGAACACAGGCTGTTGAATTTTGGATTGGATTTGTCATTTTCCCCCCTCAGAGAGGAGCCTGTCAGATAGAACATTACTTTAAGGGTGGAGGGAAGAAAGTGGAAATTATGTAATAACCTCCTCTTCTTTCTCTCTGTCTCTCTGTGTGTCTCCCTCTGCATGTCTCTCTCTCTCTCCTCTCTTGATTTTTCCGTCCCCAAATAGGGTGGTTTGTCCCCACCCACCCCCTTTCATACCACCATATGATTTTGTGGAGCTAGACAGTGACATTCTTATCAGGAAATGATTGGCTCTAGAGAAGTGGATATCAGAAGATCCTGTGTGTCTTGCTGTGCATTCTCCTCTGTCTTCTCTCCTCTGCATCACCCTTTCCATCTTCCAAGTTGAGGGCTGCTTTGCTGGCCTCTGTTTTTGGGGGGCTTTTTTTGGAGGCTCTAGATAGGGATGTTGTGTGGGACCCACCCAAAGGCAGTGTCATTTCCTTGTTTCCGGGTCCTTCCTTTTTTGCTTCCCAGACATGCACCCTACCAGGACTCTTAGCTGGTCCTCTGCTGTCCTCTTCTCCCCATGGCCCTTGTGCCCTGGCTCTCTATCTAACCAAGCTGAGCTGGGGTCCCAGTGCTGGGGCTGTGCCAGAGACCCCTGGGCCATGCTGTCTGGGCACTGTCATTCTCAGCACTCTCTTTGAGCTCTGTGATGGCAGGTGCTTATTTTTCAGTTTTGCTCCTCTGTCTTTGCATTTCACTCCATCTCTTTGTCCCTGTTTTGCATTTGTATTGGCCTCAGCCTTTCCTTGTATGCCTTGTGTTTTCCATCTTCCTTCTTAGGCCTTTACCTGTTGTTGTCTCCATCCATCAAGGTTGGTCTTCTTGGTCTCTGGCACCCCTCAGAGTTTCTTAGCTTGGAAGCTGGGTGGGGGTTGGGATGGGGAACAAAATGTCCCTGTGGCCCAGAAGGCCTGGGGAGGACTCCAGAGCGGATGCCCCGAGAGCACTCCCAGCCTCTGCAACCTGTGTGCTCCTGTCCCTTGCCTCTTGGGGACCAGAGTGGGGCTCTTTAGCGTGGCTCCTATTTTCCTGGGTCCCTACTTAAGGTGAGCTGGGTGTGGGCACATGGATGAGCAGGATTAATAAGGTTTGCAAGGACCTCGCTACTAAACAGTGCGTCTGACTGGCACGGTGCTCGCAGAGGTCTGCCCAAGCACCTGAGTGCTGAGCCTGCCGGCGCCGTATGGTTTGCTCACCCCCACATTCCATGGCCTGTCTGGCATACTGCCTGGCATTCGGAAGGCTCTTGGATAAGTTTTTGTTGAATAAGTGAGTAACCTTTTACTAAAGTGTTTGTGATTCTGGGACCCATCAGGATTTGGTAGGGTCCAAGACATACACAATTTCTGGTGCCCTCTCTCAGGAAAAGATAATGAATAGCAAGGGTTAGAGCTTCTCCCAGGGAATGGGCCAGTGTAAGGGATGGGCCTGGAGCTTCAGCTTTATTACCTTCAGGGAGAACCGACCTTTGTGAACCCCCATGAGGAGCTGCCAGGAAAGGGCCCCACAGTCGGGGCAACTGAGTGGGGAGAGTCAAGGATAGGACTGTGACACCTGCTCAGCCCCAGGGACCCTTGGAGCATGGGGCAGCCATGTTCACAGGCCTCAGGTCTGCATTCTGCAAGGGTCAGGACAAGTCATCCCACCTGTGGTGGACTGCCAAGGTTCACGGTGGACCTGGAAACCTCTCTGTATCTCATGCTGTCTCCTAAACGAAGCCCATTTGCATGGCTAGGCCCAAAGTCCCATCTTGCCAGAGCCCCCAGGTGGATAGATACACATGGTAGCGTCCAGGCCTTCACACTGACCTTCAGTAACTCTTAGAGGAATGATCTGACATCCACCCCTCTGCTAGCACTTCATTTACCTAGGTCTGTGGCTTTGGCTCTCCTACCTCCCTGGGGCAGTAGAGTAGCATCCAATGGGGGCAGAGCACTGGTCTCCTCCTGGTGTGTGGGGGGGGGTGTCTTGGAGAGGAACCATGAGAGCAAGCAGTCCCAGAGGTGATGGGAAGTGTACATAGACGTCTAAGGGTCTGTTACATCAAAGGGTCTGTTCAGTCAGTGGAGGTCAGTGGAGGAAGCAAGATTGGACATGTCTTTCAGAAAGACACTACTTACTTCCTGGAAGGTGTGGAAAAGCTGCAGTATATGTTCCTAGCAATGAGGGTGGCTGTGTGCACACACATGTTGTATATGCATGCATGAGAAAAAAGGGATTGTGAAGAAGTGTTTACTTGAAATACTCAAAATCGTTCCTTTGCTGTAAGGGCGCACACAGACCATTACCTTGCAGATTTAAAACTAAATGAGCTCATCATATCTATCTAGTGACTTCAACTGACATTCATGCTTGATTGCAAAGCCCGAGTTCCCTTTACATTTCAACTTCATTGTTTGTTATTAATTCTCGTGTATCGGCGGTGTGGTTCCCCTTCTTGGATTCCACCACAAACACGTTGATTTTATGTGATAGATGGGAAGGTTTCAACAGGACCCCGCTGAGAAACCTTTTCATTTTAAAAATAGCCGTATGACCTCTAGGGCTGAGTCTGGAGTTTCTGAGGAATCCAGCGTGCTGAGGTGAACAGGAGTCGACTTTGGAGGGGGCTGACATTTTGCATTTTTTAATTTAATGATTCAAGTTTCATGTGAATGACTCTGTGTTCCATGCAGTACTCTGCATTTTCATAACTGTCTCTTCCACTTTGGGTAAAGGAAGGGAGGGAAGAAATAGCAGCAGCAGCATTCTGTGGGCAAAGGAAGAAAACAAGAGAATGGGGCAGAGAACAGGCTAAATTTAAAATTGTAATTGGCTGACTTCCACTGGCTTGCGGGTGTTTTAATGACTCATAATAACTTCATTTAAAACCAGCTGAGCAGAAAATAGATTGGAGAGGAGCCTCGGGCCATTATGGATTTGTTTTTTTTGACAAGCTCGGTTTTCAGCAGCCAGGAAGGCTCTCAGAGGGCTTGGCTCAGTTCTCTCTCCCTCTCTCAGGGTTGGTGGTCTGCCTGGGAGAGATTGTATAGAAACCAGGGCTTCTTTTTTTCACCCCACCCCCCCTTTTTTAACTGATTATAAATAGATGCCTTGAGGTATTATTTTAGCATCAGTAGGATTTTTTTTTTTTACTTTTGATTTGGTAAATGGAACATAAATAAAATTGTTTTTGAAATTGCTGAATTAATTAGGTAATAAAGCATCTACGATGCATTCATTTCCTTTGCTTGTTGCCCCGATTCATATTTGAGGGGTGTTTTTTGTTTTTCCCAGTCCGTCTATCTCTCCCCCACCAGCCCCACCTTCTTCCCAGTGTGGACCCGACCTTTGAATGGCAAGTTTCTGTTAGCATTCGATCTGTAGGACTTTGACAGGATTGGTTCTGTCCAGCTACCCAGTAAGTTCGAGGAAGCAAGAGTTTTGGGAATTGCCAGAAAAGGTTCTAACTGCCTCTAGTCGTTCTAAATAGATCCTGCCTGTTTCCGGTGCTAGGACGGGTGCCAGCCGCGTGAGCACTCCTTTTTCTCTTCTCTTTTTAAAGTCAGTCGGCTCAGCCAATGGAGGCATCTGTCTGGGCAGAAGACGAGGCTGCCCCCATCTGATAGCTCATAGCCATTTATCTATCTGCTCTTATGGCACCTGTCACCTTCTTTGTGTTACAGCTATTTATTTGCTTGTCCTTTTTCACCTACTATGTCTAAGCTTCTTCAGAACATGCGATTTATTTCCATGTGCCCCATACTGAGTAACCTGCAAGGAGGTTATAACTTGGTTGTTTTTTTAACAAACTAATGGGTGAGTGGATGAGGGTTTGGATAGGTTCCTGAAAGGGAACACCCCAGAGCACTCCCCTATTTCCTTCCAACCCTGAGAGTCAGCAGTCTGGATGAGAAGACAAAGATCAGAGGCAAGACCTTACTGGTAGTGTGTTCTGTTGCATCTCCACAGCCTAACACATAGCAGACTCTCAGTAAATATCTGTGGGTTAAATGAATGGCTCAAGATGGACGATAGGGATAAGGGAGGGAGGAAGTGTACTTACGTTTATTGGATGCCTGCTCTGTTCCAGGCGTGGTGCTTGGTGCTCTGCATGTCTGAACTAACTTAATCTGACATTGACCTTAGAAGGTAGAGATTCTGATATTATTTTGCAGGTGAGGACACTAGGCTTAAAGAGTTGAAGTAACATCCTTAAGGTCATAGCCAAGGCTGTCTGTGCACCGCCCCCACCCCTCACATGCACACACATACACACACACTTACTTTTCAAGTATACCGTGCTGCTGTACCCAGCCTGAATGCTTGCTTTTAAGTATGTAGAGATAACTAATGCCTCAGAGACTGGGGAGCTGATATAGGGAGAATAGAGAAGGCTATGTTGCCAGAGGTCCTGGGGATGGGACAGGGCAGCACAGTAAGTAGATAATGTTCAGGGCCCGATACCTGGGCCACCAGGAACAGGTGTGTAGCTTATTAGCCTCTTCCTGCTCTGCCAGAGTCCCATGTGTTTGCTTATAGCTTGCATTGTGCTCATTACTTCCCCCCATTGCCTTGTAGAGCTGGGGGTAGGATGGTTCTGGGTACATTGTTCAAGGGCCTGTGGGTGAGTATTTGACCCTCCCACCCTGCCAAGAGCTTGGCTGTGTCATTTCCCCACTCCTGCTCCCTACCATGGTCCCACGCGAGGTGGAGGGGCAGGACCAGATTGCTTCCTATGGTCCCTCCTGCATGGTGACTCAGCTGGGTGCTGTGCCAGGTGTATGTGTGTGTGTGCCTGTGATGCTGAGTCAGGAGTGAAAGGGGCCACAGGTCAGTGGTGCTGCATCCCAGAAACATGGGAGCGGGTGCAACTTGGATTGTTACTAGCTCCTAAGATTTCTAGTGTCTCAGAGTGTGACATGTCAGAAAGATTGTGGCCTTTCTGACCTTTTGGATGCTGTCCAATGAAGCTGGACCCCTTGGCATGAGGCTCATTATGTGGTCATTTCTCCAATAATTGCATCTTCCCCAGGCAACTGCTGGGGATGCTGGAGCCTTCTCTGGGGACTGAAACATTGACCAAATGGGAACCAGATGGTGAAGGTTGGGCAGCAGAGAAACCTCAATGACTGTTCTGGGTCACTACATGTGGCTCTCTTGGGAGAAAATTGTCCATGAATGAATTCATCAGTTAGTAGTAATGGACTGAGAGCCAGAAGCAGTCAGGACTGGGCAGGACAAACAGGGGCTGCAGCCAGCCAGGGGCCTTACCTGAAAGGGGCTGTGGTCTGGCTGAGTAGATGATATAAGCCCTCCCACAAGGCTGGGTGTGCTCACCATCCTCAGAAGGGGGAAAGAGTGAGTGCGGCAGAGTTTATAGGAGGGACAAACTTCCAGGGATGGGGGTAATGAGGACCGGAAGGGGCTTCTTGTGGTTTTGATGGGCTCTTTCCTGCTGGAATGTCCATCTGGAACTTCATGGTGGGAAAGAGGCTTGCTTTTCCTCTGGTCAAGAGGAAGCAAGAACTTTGAGCTAGAGAATCAGCCAGGCAGGTGTCTCTTCCTTTCTCCTCCTCTGCCCATGTAGAGCCCAGTTTCTCATACTTGAGAACCCTCAGAGCTCTAAGGATGTTATGACCCTCCTGGGCCTCCAGGTGGAGAAACACTGCATTAAAAATGAACAGCGGGCACTTTAGCTGGTCCCTTCATTTTGAAGTATCCACAAAACAAACCCAATTGTGAAAATGAGGTCTAAAATTGAATCCAGATTGAGAGTATTATGCCTTTCTCATCTATGACTTGATGAACCCCAACACATGTCTTGAGTGTCCAGGGCTCCCCAAAGCCCAGGGGGAAGCACTTTGGTGAGGGAAGCACCTTGGTGAGGCTGAGACTGAGACTTGTCTATTCTGGAGGGAAATGAGGAACAGGGAGGACACACCCAGAGCCCAAGCCTGTGTCCTTGGGCCACACAAATGAAGCCCCCGTGTTTGTCTTTCATGAAGGAACTCTCCCCATAGATGGGAAGCCAGGGAAAGAGGGGCTGATGCTTCTGTATTTAGGGGCTCCTTTTGTACACTCTCCAGGATTCAAGCTGACAATGACATCTCTTCTAGACTTTTCCCCTGTAGTTAACATACTCCCTCCTCCTTCCTCCTAACATCCACTTTTATTGGAATTCTTTCACTTGCCAGGGAAAAGGAGAAAAAAAACAAGTCCTAAACTTTTCATTAGGTAGTTGGAATAAGAAGTCTTCTGGGGTAGTTGGATGAAACCTCTACAGCTCTCATTGACTATTACAAGCTAATTGAGCACTGAGAGCTCATTGGTGGCTGCAATGAACATTTGCTGGAGTAATTATGCAAGGCCACAGTCGTTTTCAGTAACAAGGTAACTCCAGGTATAGAGAGAACTCCCTGAAATTCTTGATTTGCTGAAGTTTTCCTTAGTTGTCTCATTAATATGAGCCCAGGACAGACAAAGGCCCTGAGACCAGATCTTTTGGGAGGCTGCTGTCCATCAGAGATTTCTGCCTGAATGGCCCAGACCTCCTGGACCCTCTTTTGAGGCCTGATAGGAATGGCCCAGTCCAGCTGGGAGAGCCCTGCTGGGTCACATTTGCATTGATTGAGATTTGGGGTCCAGAGTCAGGCACTCTGAGATATAGGATAAAGAGGAACAGGTTTAGGCTTTAGAAGCCTGGGGATAGCTGACCCAGGGGGTAAGGAGACGAGCCAGTGTTGTCATTCCTGACAATGTGCTGAAAGCAAGGCTTGACCACAGGTAACAAGGCCAGACTTATCTCCTCTGTCTCCACTGGGATCTGTCTGTCCTGGGTGGGCGAGGGGTGGGCCTGCATAAATGGGACCAGGACAACAACTCCTGGTGCCCTTTTCTTTTCCAAAGGATTCTTTTTTTAATTCTCAGCTGAGGATATGTTTATTGATTTTTTTAAAGAGGGGAAGTGGGGAGGGAGAGAAAGGGAGAGAGATGTGAGAGAGAAACATGGATCAGTTACCTCCCATACACACCTCAACCGGGATTGAACCCAAAACCTAGGTATATGCCCTGACCAGGAATCAAACCCGCAGTTTTTCTGTGCATGGAACAATGCTCCAACCAACTGAGCCACCTGGCCAGAGCTATCCCAGAGGATTCTTTTTTATTTTTAAATTGATTATGCCATTATAGTTGTCCCAATTTTTCCCTCTTTGCCCCCTTCTATCTGGTACTCCCCATTCCCTCCCTTAGTTCATGTCTATGGGTCATGCATATAAGTTCTTAGGCTACTCCATTACCTACACTCTTCTCAACATCCCCCTCTCTATTCTATACCTACCAATTTGTACTTAGTAATCCCTGTACCTTCTCCCCCATTATCATCCTTTCCCTTCCCAACCGATAACCTGCAAATGATCTCCATATCTATGATTCTGTTCCTGTTCTAGTTGTTTGCTTTTTAGATTCAATTGTTGATAGTTGTGAATTTATTACCATTTTAATTTTGATCTTCTTTTTCTTAAATAAGTCCTTTTAACATTTCATATAATAAGGGCTTGGTGATGATAAACTCCTTTACTTGACCTTATCTGGGAAGCACGTCGTCTGCCCTTCCATCTAAATGATAGTAGGTTTGCTGGATAGAGTC
The DNA here is from genome assembly GCA_028533065.1 of Trachops cirrhosus. NCBI lineage: Eukaryota > Metazoa > Chordata > Mammalia > Chiroptera > Phyllostomidae > Trachops > Trachops cirrhosus. Next base: position 73,425,685 of record CM052543.1, read on the forward strand.
ATCTAGGTTGTAGGTCCTTGCTTTTCAGCACTTTGAATACTTCTTGCCAGTCCTTTCTATCTTGCAAAGCTCCTTTTGAGAAAGCAGATGATGGTGTAATGGACCCTTCTTTATAGGTAACTCTCTGATTTTCTCTTGCTTCTTTTAAGATCCTTTCTTTATCTTTAACCTTTGGCATTTTAATTATGATGTGGCCCAGTGTGGTCCTCTTTGTGTCCAACTTATTTGGGACTCTATGCTTCCTCGATTTGTATGTTTATTTTCTTCACCAAATAAGGGAAGTTTTCTTTCATTATTCCTTCAGGTAAGTTTTCAGTTCTTGTTCTTTCTCTTCTCCTTCCAGCACGCCCATCTATGATTCAATGTTGGTACATTTGAAGTTGTCCCAGAGGCTCCTTAGCCTATCTTTGTTTTTATGGATTTTCTTTCTTGTTTTTCTGATTGAATGTTTTTTTCTTCCTTATGTGTCAAATCATTGATTTGATTCTCACCTTCATCCACTCCACTGTTGATTCCATGTAAATATTTCTTTATTTCATTTAATGTAATCTTCATTTCTGCCTGGGTCTTTTTTATGCTGTTGAAGTAGCCATTGAGCATCCTAATAACCAATGTTTTGAGCTCCGCATCTGATATACTGCTTATTTCCATTTTGTTTAGTTCTTTTTCTGGACTTTTGTTCTGTTCTTTCATTTGGGCCATGTTTCTTTGTCTTCTCATTTTGGCAACATCCCTGTTTATTTCTGTATATTAGACCTGCTTTGACTCCATGTTTTAGTAGTGTGGCCCATTGTAGAAAAGCGCACCTGTAAGTTGGAAGGGGCAGAGCCTTCGGTAATCACCAGGGTGGGCCAGCCTGTGTGAACCAGGTTGATGAAGTCTCTGACATGGTGTCACCGCTCTGTGGCTCTGTGTGTGGGAGGGCTCAGAAAGAGGACAATGCTCCTGTCTGGCCTCTGGAGTTTTGTTCAGGAGGAAGTTATCCCAGGCACTTGCCTTGATGCTAGATACCTCAATTTCTCCCCATATGCCACTGGTGTCTTTCCAGCTGCTGCCCTAGTGCTGGAGCCCAGAGGGAGTGAGTCTGCATAAATCCTAAGTCTGTTGTGGGCCTTTTAAAAGGAGAGATTCCTGCAGTTTCTTCTGCTGCCCCACCCTCCACTGGTTTTTACAGACAGAAGTATCTTTTTGGTGCTGGAACCCTGGGCTGGGTGGCCTGGTGGGGGGCTGGCATCCATCTCTCCCGAGGTATCCCTCTCGATTTTTATCCACCACACATGAGTGTAGGGCCACCAGTTCCACGCCTCTGCACCTTTCCACCCCAACTACTGATCTAGATGAATGTGACTTCTTTAATTCCTTGGTTGTTGGACTTGCATATAGCTTGATTTTCTGATGAATCTAGGTGATACTTGTTTTGTAGTCTAGTTGTAATTTTTGCTGTGGTTGTGCAGGGAGGTGAGCTGTGCTTATCTATGCCTCCATCTTCTCCAGAAGTCTCCTAACCCAGAGAATTCTTTATGGTAAAACTCTTTTAGAAGTACCTCCTTCCCCCAACCCCCACCACCAGACGGAATCACATAATGAGGAGTAGGAGCCTGAACCTACCATCTGCAGGACCTAGGTAGGCTAAGTGGGCTGGGAAAGGGCCTCTCAGCTTCCTCTGGCAGAAGCCCTTGGGCCTTGCCAAGCCAACGTGTCCTCTGGGTGGCCCTGCCTGGCCTCTGGCCTGCCGCCCATCAGCATTGAATCATGTCCCTTAGAGGACAGCATGTAACTGTGCTTCCAGATATAGCCCCTGGCCCCCTGGGGTGACAGGAAGAGTCATTGTCACAGAGTACTCCATCTTTCTGACACCACATGCCTTGCATAGCTTTCTTTCCTCACTGTTCAGTCCTGCACAACCTAGAATTCTGCTCTATAACCAATGTGGAATGTTGTTTAAAAAGTGTGACTCTTTTAAAAAGTCTTCTCTAACTCCCACTTTAATTTCCAAGGCTCTGTCTTCAGTCTTTGGCCTGGACCATCTTCTACTTCTACCTCACAGCTATAGAAGTTTGTCACAGTCAGAAGCTGGTTGCATTGAGGCAGGAATGTGGTGTTCAGAGTAAATTGTGAAATTAGCTAGGAAAGTTAATGAGGCATCCTGCTTCTGCCTTCCGCAGAGCAGAAGTTTCTGAAGGTGTTTTGAAAGCACCTTGCTGAGAAGGGAGGAGAGGGAGCAAAAGGTGCTGGCCAGGACTATGGGGTAGCTTCATGCAGGTAAGTGTGCAGGCCTGGGACCCAGCTGTGGCCTGCTTATCTGGAAGGGACCTGAGAAGTCATCTCCTCTAAGCTTCTGCTTTGGGACAGCCTCCATCACCCACTTCGAATCCATAGGAGCACCCTCCTTGTGTCCAAGGACATCCCAAGATTGTACACAACTGGATATGGTTAGCCGTTATAGCCACAAATTTCTTTTTTATCTTGTGTAAGGCTGCAGAGACAAAGACTAAACACTTTGTCTTAGACGGCTTCCATGCCAAAAAGACCGAAGACAACAACGGTTATAACGGCTAATGTTTATGGAGGGCTGGCGAGGGCCAGACACTTTACTCCAGGGTTTCATTTCATCCCCATGAGGCTCTGTGAGGTTGGTATTATTATTATGTCCCTTTGACAGATGAGGAATCTTAGTTTACTTGCCCAGGATCACCCACATAGTAAGAGGCAGAGTTGGTCTGCCTACTTCTAACGCCCTTGGTCTCCACTTCAAGGCAAAGTTGTTTCCATTCCTTTTCCAGGCAGCCCACCTCTCTCATCCCTTCGTTCCTGCACAGATTGCACACTTTCGGATACTCACCTGAAGGCTTTGGAAGCCATGGCCTCAAAGGTGCATGCAGAAGACCTGCCAACAGTCTGTATTCTACGTATGTCAGATTCTCAGGTCCTGAAATGATATCAAACCAACCTCAAGCAGCAATTTGATGTCATTTTAGTTGTCAGATATACTTTAATAATGTTTAACATAGGAAAGTTATCCCACCTGGACCTTTTGCCTGAGATCAACCAGAAAAGGTGTTTTTGTTTTTGTTTTTTCTGAGAACAGGATGGGTCATGCTAAGGCTGGGCATTAAGCGAGGCAGGCAATATTCCTGTATTGAAAAGTGTGGAGTCTTAAGCCTTCTGAATTTTGAGCCTGAAAATGCCAGTGCTGTAGTTGTAATGTAACACCTCAATTATGGTGTAGGGGGTAAGAAAGAACAACTCTGAAACCTGCAAGGTTCTTTAGATCCACAGCCTGTACCACAATTAAGGTTTCAGAAACACCAAAGGCAAGCCAATGAGTGTCATTTTTAACCAGTTTGAACATTTTACTACTTCCTAACATCAGAAGCGCCCAGGCTGCAGAGCCTGCTTTTTGCCCTCAATAAAGTGATTAAGCTGAATGGGTGTGGGGAGTATTATTGGGCTGAGAAGGGCTAAAAATAGAAGTGCTCTGTTTTCAGAAAGCCACAGCAGGCCTGGAGAGACTGACAGCCTCAAGGTGCCACTGAGGAAGGGAAGGGAAGGTGGCAGTCCCCTGGGTATGAATTGGGGTGTTTGGTAGATGTGACGGCAAGCCAGGTGACCAGCCTCTTTCACCACTGTCATCAAGAACAGAGTATCAGTGGGAGCTGTGGATTGCTTGTTCTGCTTTGGTCTGAAGAAACCTTCAGCCTGTGTGTGTGTGTGTGTATTAATGAACATAAAGTAACTGACAATGCAGGAGCCTAGGATAGACACCTCAGCCTAAAGTTTAAATATTTCAGCCCCAAAGTAATTGGATTTACTTGCTGTTCTCAGGGAGCAGGAGTCCAATTTGGGCAGTGAGTGAAGGCAAGTTATAAGGGGCACATACAGAGACAGGTGGGAAAGGGAAGAGACCCTCAGAGCCAAAAGTGAGCTGCTGCTCTGTAAATCCTTGATTAACTAGGATATTCAAGGAGAGTGGAATAAAGGGACTTTTTGGTTAACCAAAGGTGATCCAAGAACCTTGTCTATTTCGTTCTTTGTAGTTTGCTGCTGTTCATCTATGTGAAAGTCTAATTTTTCCACTTTAGGTGAATACAATTGTTTTTTTTTATGATAGAATATCTTCTTGCTTAGAAGTCAAAAGGAGAATGCTCAGGAAGTGAGTCGATCACAGAAGGATATTCTTTTGTTTCCATTTTTTAAATTTTGTTGTTCAAGTACAGTTGTCTGCTTTTCCCCCCATCTCTTCCCCCCACCCCAGCCATTCCCAACTCCCTCCCCTGATTCCGCCCCTCCTTACACAGTGATGCATGTCAGTTATTTCTCGATAAAATTGGGGAACTATATTTCCAAAGCAAAACATAATAAATTCTTTTTTTGTGCATACATGCACACACACAGACTGACTTAACAATAAAACCCCAATTAAGAATAGAAGGATATATTTTTCCCATTTTTATTGAGAAGTAATTGACATACATCACTGTATAAGTTTAAGGTATATAGCATATTTTGATTTACATATGTTGTGAAATGATTATCACAATAGTTTCAGCTAACATCCATCATTTCATATAGGTACAATATAAAGAAAGAACAAAACAAAAACATTTTTCTCCTTATGATGAGCACTCTTAAAATTTACTCTCTTAACAGCTTCCTTATATTCCATGTAAGAATGTTAACTGTAGTCATTATGTGGTACGTGACATCCCTTAGTACTTATTTGTTATATAACTGGAAATTTTTACCTTTTGACTACCTTTCTCCAATTCTCCCTTTCCTCGTCCTCCACTTCTGGTAACCACGAGTCTGTTATCTTTTTCTGTGAGTTTATTTGTTTTTTAGATTCCACATTTTGGTGAGATCATACAGCATTTGTCTTTCTCTCTCTGACTTATTAACACTTAGTATAATGCCTTCAAGTTCCATCAGTGTTGTCGAGAATGATAGGATTTTTTTATTTTTATGGACTAATAGTATTCTAATGTGTGTATATGTATGTATGTATACACCACAACCTCCCTATATACTCATTCACTGATAGACACTTAGGCTGTTTCTGTCTCTTGGCTATAGTAAATAATCCTGCAGTGAACATGGGAGTGAAGATACCTTTTTAAGTTAGTGGTTTTGTTTCATTTGGATATATCGCCACAAGTGGGACTGCTGGATCATATGGTAATTCTATTTTTGATTTTTTGAGGAGCCTGCATATTGTTTTCCATAGGGACTGCACCAATTTACTTCCAAACCAATCGTTCACAAGGGGCTTCCCTTTTCTCCACATCCATGCCATCGTTTTTTACCTCTTATCTTTTTGATGATGGCCATTCTAACAGGCATGAGGTGCTATCTCCCTGTGGTTTTAATTTGCATTTCCCTAATAACTATTGATGCCGAACATCTTTTCAGGTACCTGTTCACCTTTACATATCTTCTGTGGAAAAATATCTATTTAGGTCATTTGTCCATTAAAAAATTTTTTTTGGCTATGAGTTGTATGAGTTCTTTGTATATTTTGATATTATTACCTATCAGATATATGGTTTGCAAATATTTTTTTATTCTGTAGGTTGCTTTTCACTTTGTTGATGGTTTCTTTTGCTATCTGTGCATTAGCTTTTTAGTCTGATATTTTCCCACTTGTTTGTTTATGTTTTTTTTTTTTGGTTGTGCTTTAGGTGTCGTATGCAAAAATTATTTCCCAGGCCCATGTCAAGGAGTTTTATTCCTGTTTTGTTTCAGGAGTTTTATGGTTTCAGGTTTTCCATTTGTCTTAATCCATTTTGAGTTAATTTTTGTGAATGGTGTAAGCCCAGGGATCTAGTTCCATTCTTTTACATGTGAATATCCAGTGATCTCAGCACCATTTATTGAAGAGACATTGAGTATTCTTGGCTGCCTTGTCAAACCTTAGTAGACCATATATGCTTGGGTTTATTTCTGGGTTCTTAGTGCTGTTCCATTGATCTATTTGTCTGTTTTTGGAGTGTAATGCCTCCTGTTTTGTTCTTTCTTGGGATTTCTTTGGCTGTTCAGGGTCTTTTGTGGTCCATATAAATTTTAGAAGGTTTTTTTTTCTACCTCTGTAAAAATTGCCATTGGGATCTTGATAGCGATTGCATTGAATCTATAGATGTCTTTTGGTATTACTGACATTTTAATAATATTAAGTCTTCTAATCCATTAACACAGGATATCTTTTCATTTATTTGTGTCTTCAATTTCTTTCATTAATGCCTTACAGTTCTTAGAGTAGAGATCTTTCACCTCCTTGGTGAAACTTACTCCTAAGTATTTTATTTTATTTTTTTTTTAAAGATTTTATTTATTTATCTTCAGAGGGGAAGGGAAGGAGAGAGGGAGAGAAATATCAATGTATGGTTGCTTCCTGTGCATTCCCTGCTGAGACTGGCCTGCAACCCAGGCATGTGCCCTGACTGGGAATCGAACCGTGATCTCTTGGTTCACAGGCCCGCGCTTAATCCACTAAGCTACACCAGCCAGGGCTAAGTATTTTATTTTTTTATGCTATTGTAAATGGGATTGATTTGTTTCTTTTTCAGAAAATTCATTGTTAGTGAATAGAAACACTACTGATTTTGTATGTTAATTTCATATCCTGCAACTTTACTGAATTTATTGATTAGATCTAACAATTTTTAATTTTTGGTTGTGTCTTTAAGATTTCCTATATATAAAATCATATGATCTGCAAATAAAGAAAATTTTACTTCTTTCTTTCCATTTCTGATAACCTTTATTTATTTTTCTTTCCTAATTGCTTTGGCTAGGACTTCCAGTACTGTGTCAAATAGGAATGATTGAAGAGGCTGCCCTTGTCTTGTTCCGGATCTTTAAAGGGAAGCCTTCGATCATTTGCTGTTGAGTATGATATAAACTTGGGCTTGTTATATATGGCCTTTATTATGTTATGTTCTTTCTATGCCTAATTTGTTTAAGAGTTTTCATTGTGAGTGGATGTTGACTTTTGTCAAATGCTTTTTCTGTATCTGTGAAGATGATTGTATGATTCTTTTCTTTATTCTATTAATGTGATATATCACATTGATTGACTTGCATATGTTGGATCATCCTTGCATCCCAGGAATAAATTCCACTTGATGATGGTGAGTGATCATTTTAATGTATGGTTGAATTCAGTTTGTTAGTATTTTATGGAGAACTTTTGCATCTATTGTATATTCATCAGGGATATTGGCCAGTAGTTTCCTTTTCTAGTAGTATACTCTTCTGGTTTTGGTATCAGAACAGTGGCCTCATAATATGAGTTTGGGAATGTTTCTTCCTCTTCAAATTTCTGAAGTTTGAGAAGGATTGGTGTTAATTTTCCCTTAAATGTTTGGTAAAAATTACCCGTGAAACCATTTTGTCCTGGACTTCTCTTCATTGGGAGATTTTTGATTATTGAAACAGTCTCCTTATCAGTAATTGGTTTATTCATATTTTCTATTTTTTCCTGAATCAGTCTTAGTAAGTTGTATGTTTCTAAGGAGTTTTTTCATTTTTTCCTACTTAGTCCAGTCTGTGGGCATTTCGTTATTTACAGCATGCTTTAACAGTCATTTGTAGTCCTGTGCTATCAGTTGTCATGTCTCGTCTTTCATTCTTGTTGATTGTGTTTTCCAAGAAGCAGCTCTAGTTTGGTTAATCTTTTCTATTCTATATTTAATTTATTTCTGCTTTAGTATTTACTATTGCTTTTCTTCCGCCAACTTTGGGCTTGGTTTGGGCTCTTTTTCTAGTTCCTTATAGCAATGAGCTAGGTTGTTTAATGGGGGTCTTTCTTGCTTCATAATGTAGGCATTCATTGCTATGATATTTTTCTCTTAAAACTGCTTTTACTGCATCCCATAACTTCTAGAATGTTGCATTTCCATTTTTGTTTGTTTCCAGAAACTTTTTTATTTCTCTTTAATCTCCTCTTTGGTTCATTGGTTGTCCATAAGAGTATTATTTAATTTCCATGTGTTTGTGGATTTGCCCGTTTTTCTCTTGTGATTGATTTCTAGTTTCACACCATCATGGTCAGAGAAGATATTGGTATGATTTCAATCTTCTTGAATTTTCTAAGACTTATTTTGTGGCCTAACATGTGGTCTATCTTAGAAAATATTCTGTGTGCGCTTAAGAAGAATGTGTATTCTGTTCTTGTTGGATCGAGTATCCTGTATATGTCTGTTAGGTTCACTCAATCTGTAGTGTTGTTCAAATCTGCTATTTCCTTATTGCTTCTCTATCTGGATAATCTATCCATTGTTGAGAGTGATGAAGTCAGTTTTGAAGATCAGTTGTGCCTTTTTTTTTCTGTAAAGCCCTACATGTTTTCATGTTCTGGAACTCATTCCTCTTCATAACAGCTTTAGGTGGTAGGAAGGAGGTAGAAAAATGATGGCCAATTTACAGGTGGCTAAAGGGAGGCCAAGCAAATCAGGATCTAGAATACACCAAAGTGCACAGCAGAGCCAGATCTAGACCCTCGTGTTGCTGGCTTCCAGTCCAGACTCTCTGATACACAATGATGTTACATTCCTGGGCTGAGGGGTGTGTGTTGTTCTTAATTGTGGAGTGCTCAGAGAAGAGTGTATGAACTGAGGAGTGGCCTCAGAGCTTGTGAATGATCCCCCGAACTCCAAGGAGTGAGCTGGAGTATAGAAAATAGCAGAGGACTCGGGCACACTGTCTTTGGGACTTTTTTTCTACATCTCTTAATGCAAACTTATTACACTTTAACCTTTTATGTAATTAAAGGCCCTTCTAGTTAGGTGGGCTTTCCATGCTCCCACCCTATTTGAGTTAGTTTGTTTATTGTTGACACTTACTAGCTCTGAGACCTTGGACAAGTGAACTAAGCTTTTCAAACATCAATTTTCACACCTATAAAATGAGGATAATCTTAATTAAATGGCATATAGCATGTAAAGTAGTGCAGTTCTCATTTCATAATAAAATTATTAATATTCTTACTATTATTACCATGCAGCAACCGCATTATTGTTCTTCATTGTAGGGCAGCCGTTGCAGGACCCATAGGACCCTGGGAAGGGAGGAGAGGAGTTAGGGTGCAGTTGCCAAGTGCCAGTTACTGTTGTTAGGCACCTTCATGTGCTTCACCTTATTTAAACCTCCTAACAACCTTGTGGCCTCATTTCTGAGTGAGCAATGCTTCCTGGAATTGTGCAACTTCAAAGTTTCACTTGTAGGATAGGAGAAGTATGTCATTACCTCTTTAGCAGTGAGGAAACCGAGTCACAGCAAGGTTAGATTGCTAATGCTATTGTTGTATTGATAGCTGGTGGGTACCTGAGATGAAGTCTCAGATCTGTTGACATCACAGCCAGGGATAGGCTTGACCATGAGGCTCATTTGCTGACTGAACCCTGCCTAGTCCCAGCAGCCTGGCCTGGACGTGTGGGAGGGCTGTGGTGTGGCTTCCTGGTGGAGCTATCAGAAGAACAGGAGCTCCTGTCTGCAGGGGTTGCACTGCTCACGGCCAGAGGAATAGTCAACAGACTATGCAGAGCCTGGCTCACAGCTTTTTGGGGAATGCAGTGGTTATCCCACGTGTGACAGCATTTGAAACCCTCCAAAATGTTTTGTTTCTTGTCACTTGTTCAAATGTGATATGAAATAGGAGATCACTTTGTACACTTTATAAATGTCTAACCACTATGCTGGACACCTGAAACTAACATAAAATTATATTGAGTGAATTGAAAAATAAAATTTAAAAAAAGAAATAAGATTACCTATGGTAACTTAAGAACAAAGGGCACATACAAATGCGTATTTGGAAGTGAGTTGGTGAGAGATGCTAGGGGTAGGGAGAGAACAGAGGGGATAAGGGGATTGCAACTATAGGGATCGCAAAGAGATCCCAGTGTTTTGAGAAGACTTGGTGTACTTTTCAGTCAGTGAACAATGAGGAAGAAGTTTCATGCTAGGAGAAAGAGGAGGACCAGAATGCAAATAGGGCTGAGGGAGCCTGGCCTCCCTTCTCTCTGAAAATACCTCAAGTGAAAATTTAATTGGCAAGAGTGTTGAGGGATGTTAGGAGACCAGGTAGTGGCCAACATTAGCTTGAAATTTGTGAGTAGGCAGGGTTTTGATTCTGGCCACTGTCCCCCTGCCCATGCCCCCGCCCAGCCCCCTGCCACTCCACAATCCACCCTGGGAGCAGCCTGGTGTTGCTTTTCTCCATTGTTGAGTTGGTATTCACAAATCTTGTCCTGGGGAGGTGTGTGTGGGAGGGTCCCCCACACCAGGGGCCTTTCAGGTGAAGGCCTGTGACAGGTCTCTGAAGGTACTTCAGGAGAAAGGCATAGGGTAATTGAGGTTGAGAGGAGGAGGCCAAAGGCTCAGGTAGCAGAGTTTGGAGGCTGCTACATGCTGACAGAAACCCCCCTTTCCATTCTGAACTCTCACCTGAGAATCTTCAAGTGGGGACCAGGGAGGAAGATGATTATTGGTGTCCAAGGGTTGAGGGGACATCCCAGTAAATCATGGCAGAAATCCCCACTGGGGTCTTTCTGGCCTTTTAATCTAGTCCCCTTCTCACAAATGCCAAGGCTTCAGTGCCACCTCTGTTAGACAAACAAAGCTGTGAAAACCTGAAAGCTTCAGTGTTCCTTGGAACGAAGGGGTCAGCCTCTGCCTCAACCTCACTGGCTCAGCTTGACTTTGTCTGGAGTCTGTTCCACTTTGCCTGCCTCATGGAGCAAGGTGTTCCCCCTGAGAAGGAATCGGAGCCCAGCTCCAGCTTGGTCCGGCCAGCACCTTCCTATCACCAAGAGTTATAAGCCTTTGAGCTCACTGCACAGCCACATTTAGCTGCTTTTGTCATCTGCTTCCAGCTGCTTCTCACACAGCACCATTCAGCTTTTCTTCTTTAGAGTGGTCCTGATTTAATAGTTGTCCTTTATAGATGGAGAGATGAAGTGACTCACCCAAGGCCACACAGCCCAGGCAGGGACAGTCAGGACACTGAGAGCATTTCTCTTTGTGGTGCTTCAGGAATGCCTGGGCACTTTTGGGGAGCAGGACCCTTCTGGAGCCAGTTATCTACCTGCCTCCTCTACTGGTGGCCCCTTCTGTCATCTCAAACAGCTGAGTACCACGTGTACAAGAGCCCTAGAGAATGCGGTCTCACCTCTCTAGGCCACTTACTCATTGCAGCTGGGCCTTCCCCCAGGAACTGTGGGGCAGGAATATTGTGGACTGGAGTTTGGAAGGCTCAGGCCAGAGGCTGGCCTCCTGGAGCTTACCAACTTGATGAACTGAGATTAATTCATCATCATAACTATTTGGGCACCTAGAATGTGCCAAGAACTTCATATAGGTTCTTGTTTAAATTGTCTTGTAACAATCAATCACCCCAGTTTAAGGAGGGAAGTGAGGCTACAAAGTTGATGCCAGGGCCATCCCACTAGTGGGGGAAGAACCCCAAAGCCGCCACGGGGCTTCGCTTCAGGCGATCTCCACATTGGCCCAGCATATCTGGAAGGCAGTCTAGTCCATCCCAGCAGGGGCTGACATCCCCTTTGTAAGAGAGGTTTTTGTGCCATTGCATGGATTTGCACCACACCCAGATTGGCCAGTCATGGAAGAGGCTGGGGGAAGATACTGGTTAAAAGCAGTGGTAAGGCGAACCCCTGAGAGTCAGCACTCTTAGACCTGAGGAGATTTGTATGTTGCTATTGCTGTCACTGCAACAAATTTACCATCCTCCTTGTATTTTATTTAAATAAGTTTGTATTCATCTCCGGAGGAGAATGGTAATGCCACCATCAAAACTTGGCCCTGAGTTTTGGGAGCTGCCTGGAGAGGTGTCATTTCTTTGATCTTCTCCCAGGGCAGAGGGATTGGCCCTGTTTTCACTCATGCATTGTTGGTTTGCATGCAGGTTTCTTGGAGGTGCACAGTCATTAGTGGCCTCTGCCTTTCTTTATCTTCCAGTCCCTACAGAAAATCTGCTGAAGACTTGTCCACAATGGATGCCTCTCCTTTCTTCTTTTTCTCTTTGTGTTTTGGCTGGGGTTGCAAGAATATTTTAAATATTATGTTTATGGCATGCATTTGATGTCTGCGTGGGTCTCAGACCTTGGCATATGGGGAGGAAGTAATGGTTTTGATGATCTTAATGAAAACTAGCACTTAATCGAGCAGTTATTCTATGCTAGGCATGGTGTTAAGGACTTTACATATGCTATTGATATTAATCATTACTCAACCCTGTGAAGTAGCTACTGTGTGCTCGATTTTACAAGTGAAGAAACAGGCCCAGAGAAGATAATTAGCTTGCTCAGGGTGGTAGCTAGAAATGGTGGAACCAGGACTTGAACTCAGGTGTGTCTGACTGAAGGATTCGCAGCTTCTTGTGTGCAGCTGTGTAGTGAGTATATGTTTATACTGGCCAGCGGCTGTGTGTTTAAGCGTGTTGGTTACTGCTGGTGCTAAAAATGGTAACAAAGGAACTTTCCAAGGTTCTCTTGGCTGAGAATTGAGTTGCCGGAATAAGGGACGAGGTGGACCTCTGTTTTCTCTGTGGGACATAAGAACAGGACCACAGGATCCCAGTGAAAGCCAGGGGGACTGGGCAGCATGGAACCTTCTGATAGAATGAGGTTTATTAGGTGGGACCAGAAATGTTTTCTCACACTCGAGATGCCTCAGCTTTGCCTTTTCATCCATTCCAAGGTCTTACTCTTCTACAGAATGGACATTTCGCCAAATGGAAAGTGTCCAGCCACTTACCAGGTCACTGATGGGAAAATGACTCTGGAGATCTGAAACCCTGCCGCCTGCAGTCCCTACCTACTCCTCTATCTCTGTTGTCTGGCCTGGGAGACTGTCCTGGCAGCTTTCTCAACCCTCCGTTTGGTTGAGGCCCTGCATCATTAGTTCATTCATCTTCCCGTGCTGGAGTGAGGCCGGGCCCGGGGACCTCTCTCCCACTTCACTGTTACTTAGAGCTACCCTCAAACCATATCCTGGGCCAATTGATAGGGCTGGTTGTTCTCCATTCAGTCCACATCTGCCTACCTGCTTTCCCTCTTCCCTCTCCCCTGAACGTGTGTACCTTGCAGAGATTCTGGTTCCGTATCAGTTTTTGTTTTGTTGATAAAGGAGAAAAAGAGAGCGAGAAGAGGGTGTTGGAGGGAGCACGCCTCCCAGCTCCTCTGGGGGAGCACACATCTCCTTGAGTGAAAGAACACGCAGTGCTGGCCTTTGGAATTGGCAGCCAGTGTACTGTTCTCTGTCTGATAAGAGGTACTGTAAATAAAACTGTACACTATGGTCCGTTGTAAAATGCCCCGCGTCTGCACTCATTGTTCTGACAGCTTATGCTTTTTTTGGGTCTGCTGTTTTGGTACACTCTGTACTTCCTTGTGTAAGCAGGCATGCATATCTCATCAGAACATTCAAGATGTTTATTTTAAAATCTCAAGGAATTAAAAGAAAAAGGACATATTACTCAACATTAGATGCTGGCAAATGTTAGGTGTTTATGTTGTGGTTCCTTTCCCTCCCTTTCTTATTAGCATGGGGGTGGGATTGTGGAGAGGGAGGGATTTTGAATTTTTTTCTTCTTTCATTGGCTTCTGCCTCATTTACTTTACAGAGACACCAGCCCACATCTGATTGCATTCAGTGTCTTCACCCTTCCTAGATGCTTAGGAACCCCCAGCCCATTTTCTAATAGGGAAGGCAAGTAGGGAGGAAGACTCTGTACTTGGCCAAGAAGGAGAGGCCCGGTGGAGGTGGTGAGGGGAGGGCAGCTGCTGGGAGCCCAACACGCCTCCGCTTCTGCTGGATTTCAGTTATGTTGTCGTTGGAATGTTGGCCATTGAGAGAAAGCCCTTCAGCTTTGAAAGTGCTTTCCTGGCATGTCCCTTTTTTGATTCCTGAAAATCAGGGTGATCCTTAGCCTGGAGTGAAAGCAGCTTCTACACAAGGAGGCCTGAGGCCAGCTCCAGCCTCCATGTGGGCTGAGGCGACTGCTACCTTTCTTTTCACCAATCCTCAGCCTGCTTTGGACCTCCCTCCTTCTTCTAGCCCCTGTCTACTTTCTGGAAGCAGCAGGAAGTCAGGAGGAAGAGGAGCAGTAGAGGTCTGGGAAATTCAGAATGGTCAGGCAGCTCCTAAGACATCCTTGAGCCCTTACCCTCATGCTGCCTGAGACTGGCTCCCTGAGAGGGGCGAAGATGTCTGTCTGTCTCTTTAACGCTGACTTTTAGATAAACTTAGTGCCTGGGCTGGGAGTGGGGTCAATCAGTAGATCTCTGCCAGCCAGTGGAGGGTCCACTCTGACTACTGGAGGGCTCCTTGGACAGGTGGTCCCTGAGTGTGCTAGAGGGAGGGGTTACGCCGTTGCTGCAGGGTGTTGGTCCTGGGCAGCTGGGTGGGAGCAGAGGGCTGATGAGAGGGAGACCTTGCTCCAGAGGAGGCAGACAGCCCACTTCCTACCCTTTCCTTTCTTTTCCCCACAAGTGCCCAGGTTCCAGCAGAGACCAGTGTGAAAAGGGGGCAATAGAGAACCCAGTAGAGAGAGTAGAATAAGGACTCTGCCATCTTCCAGGGGACAGCCCAGTAGTGCCCTGAATGGCCCCTTCCCCTTCCCAGGTCAGTTCCTCGACTGGGAACCTGGATGAGGGTTCCTTTGGTTATCGCACATTTAGTGAACACCCAGGGTACTGAGAATAGAGTGGAGACCCAGACAGATGCCCAGCCCTGCTCTCACAGAACTTATGGTTGCTGGGGAAGATGGAACAGAGCCCAGCAGCACAGGCTTGCAGAACAGGGCTCCTGGGGCTCGTCTGGGAAGATTTAAAGGCTGGGTGCTGAATAGCTGCCCATACTGACAGGTTGGTCCTATGACAGATACTCCTGCTCCCTGAACAAGACAATCACTCACCTTTAAAAATCAGAGGGACAAGGTGTATGTGTGAGATTATAGTGAAGTATGTCTTTACAAATGTGGGACTTATTTTTCCCTCAAGATAAATGACCCCTAAATAACTGTACATTGAATTTCAGTAAAATCAATCATACTCTGCACAAAGGAGTTCTTTAAAGGAATTGTGACCCCAAGCCTGACTGGTGATGAAGTGCCTGCCCCCCAGACATGGGGCCAAGCACTTCACCCACCTTGTCACAACTCTCTGTGGGCCTTACCCCTGCTGTTCCCAGAGGAAGTGACAGGCTTGTTGAAATTAGGTGACTTGCTGAGGGTCACAACTGGTGATCAGCTTGGCTGGGATTTGAACTCTGATCTGTTTGACCTGAATCTTGAGCTCTTAAGCACATGTTACTGATTCTTGAGGTGGAAGTAACATCAGTGATCTCCTATATCTGCAGAGTGCTTGGTGATTAACAAAGAGCTGTATGTTTGTTAGTATTCGTTATGTCCTCCCACCCTTACAACAGCCTTGGGTGAGGCAGACGGACACGGCCGTCCCATCTCACAGACTGGAAATAGGTTTGTGGGAGTGTAATGACGTGTGTGACATCCGCAGCAGTGTGTGGCTGAGCCTGACCGGGCCGGCTCTCCGGGCCCTGGGTCTTGCTTTGTTTCCTTTAGTTCACTAAGGTCTGTAATTGCCAGGGAGAAGAGCAAGGGTCTAGCCCACTTCATCTTGTGGTTCTCCCTCTTTGCTCTTTAATTTCTCTCCTTGCAACCCATCCCCTTACTTGACCCATCTGTCACTCTCCCCGCTGACTCCGTTCCTACCTGCCGGCCACCTCATGCTTCCTGTGCCAGTGATGGGCCTTGCCACGCAGTGGCGCTGCTTCTTCGCCCCTCAGCTCTGCCGTTCTCCACTCCCCTGGCAGCTCCTCAGGGAGGCCTTCCTGGCTGCTCATATAAAATAGCACTCTTGATCTCTCTTCACTTACTCTATTTCTCTTTTTATCACTTATCACCACCTATTTTGTATTTATTTTACTTTCTAAAATGTGCCTTCTTCTCTAGAATGTAAGCTCCTTGAAGGCAAGGATTTGTCTCTTTTATTCATTTGCTGTAACTCCCCCTTGGCATATACTTGGTGGACAGCCCGAACACGGCTTCCGTTTATGGGAAGGAAGTGGTGCGGCGTGGTCATCACTGAGCTGTGCCCGGAGTTCCTCCCACTCCAGAGTGAGCCCTGGGGAATACTGTGGGCGTAAATGTTGCTGATGTCTTCACTTGTACCTGCTGGTTTACTGGTGTGAGCTCCTCCCTTCCCCCTCCCCCTCCTTTGCAGGGATGCTTTATAAATGTATCAGTGGCTGGATGATGTCATCGTAATGCATTTTGGGAACAGCCATGTGGTTTATACACACTTGAGTTGCTTTGAATGCAAACCTGACATCATAGTGAAGGCAGCAGTGAACAACATATGCACAGTAAACAGGCAGAGACTGTCTTATTGATTAACAGATGAGGCCTCTGTTATCGATCAAAGCTTGGCGGAGAAATTTATCACTTTTAATTTCAGGGCTGCCAAATATTTCTGCCTCTGAGCCAGCTATTATAGACACAATTTAAAGGCACATGCCTCTTTGAGAGAGAGTGGTTTCCGCCCCTTTCTGTTGGCTTTTGTGTCCTGGAACTGCCTGTCTTTGCAGTCGGTCTCAACCTGGGGGGAATTTGACCTGGGGTGGGGGCATCTTGGGCTTCATGAATGGCAGCTGATGCCCATGGTGCCCATGTATGATGAAGGTTCTGACCCGAGTGACTGAGGACAGGGTACTTTCACACACTCAGCTCAAGGCTGTGACTTCAGCAAGGCGAACATAGAGTGGGGAGGACTTTGAGGACAACACGACGTGGTCAGGCTTGGGCTCAGCCAGCAACCTTGCCCAGATAGTGTATGTGAACCTGTTTTATCTTCCTGTGAACTTGTCTGGGGGCACACATCTGGCCCTTTATTTCCTGCCTGCCCTCCTTCCGTTCTCTCTGCACCTCAGGCATTAAAGCAGACACTGAGACAGCCACATCCATGGCTGTTCTCTAAGAACTCTTCAGGCCTCCTCACCCTAGTGCTCAGCACGATAGTGGGGTATCGGATAGTGGAGTCCCAGGGCATCCTCCCCTCTCAGTCCCCACTTCTGTCCTCGGGCCTCCCTTCTTTTTTCTTTGGTGAGTTGTGAGAACTGATAGAACCAAAGAAAGAAATACAATGAAAATAAGATCCCTTACAGATCTGCAGAAAATCATTGCTGGCTAATGATCTGGGACTGGGGAGTTTCTCTTCGTGAGGGGCTGGGCCTCACCTGCCTCAGTCTTCCTACCATGGCCCTGCCTGCTTTTTGAGGCTCATGCTGCATTTCCAGCAGAAATGGATGAAAAGTGGTTCAGGCTGCCACCTGTATGCCACAGTGTGACGGCTTGGGCATCGAGGTCCTTGGCTTTCTTCAAAGCTCTGTAAGCTCCTTTTAGGTCCTTGGCCACAGGGAGGCCCTGCAACTTGAAGCCCAGAGGGACTGAGCTGTTTTTCTTGCCTCCCCGCAGAATTCAGCTCCAACCACCTAAAACAAATGACAATATTTGCTTTCAAAACACTTAAGGAAAAGTGATTTCATATCTTTCCCAGGGCATTTTGTCACTCATTCATTCAGTCTGTCCACTAATATTTAGAGTACCTGCTCTTCACAGGAATATAGACAAGGCCAGTGCCCTCACGGGAACTGACATTCCAGATCTCCTCTGGGGTTCTCATACTCTTCACTGGCAAGAACTGCTTCTTGGTGTTCAATTTAAGTCTATAATGGTTCAACTTATATTCTGAGTTCTAGTCCTTAAGGGTGTGCTAATACACCAAGACAGAGGCTTTAAACTTTTAAAAAGTAGTGGAACCATTTTTCCAAATAGAATTTTATGCAAAACCTTGATGTATACAAGGGGTAAATTGGATTTTCACTTTATTTATTTGAGAGAAAGAAGCCTGGAGCTTACCTTCTTATCCAGGAAACATCTCTGCAGACGGAACCCTACGGAGGCCGAAGGGTACAGGAATGGAGAGCCAAGGTTCTGATGTCTGGCTGCCGGTCTTTGAATCCACCTCTACTGTTAGCCACCTGTAACACTGGGCAAGCTATTTACCTGTCTGAGCTTCAGTTTTCTCATATACTAAATGGGGGCAGGAATAGTTTGTACTTTAAAAGATTTTTAGAAGCAACTAAAATGATATATCCTAAATACTTAGCGCCCTGCAGTATATAATAAAAACTCAGGAAATCTGAGCTACTTTGAAAAGAGCACTAGACTGTTTTCTACTACAATATGTGTTAAGAAGGAATTCTGCCTCTTATGAACTCTGATACAAAACTAAAATGCAGGCATACTTAAAGAAGTGCTAAGACATGTTGAAAGGAATAAAGTGCAGCATGGCACTGAATACAGTGCAGACTGGGAAGGGCGGAGCAGTGAGAGGCTGGAGTGCTTGGTGCATGTATATTCCAGCTTTGAAAATAGAATGGGACTGGAATAGACTGAGGAATGAGACCAGGCATTACTCAAGCCCAAAGCCTCAGGGAGGGTCGGGTGGCACTCACGAGGGCCAGTGAGGACAACTCCCTGTGGAGCTGGACTGCTCACTGGACTAGGTTGTGGGAGGCCTTGAAGCTAAGCAGAAGAATTTAGAATCCGTGCAAACCGTGAGCCATTGTATCATCTTGAGCAAGGAGGTGTGAGGAGTCAAGTGGCCTTCAAGGCCTCTGCCTGTGTTGGTTGGATCAGAGGGCTGCTGGTGGTGTGACAACCATGCTTGAGTCTTCCAGTGTGCCAGGCATGACTCCGCAAGAGCCTGGATAGGGACAGTGGTTAATGACATGCAGTGGAACAGAGCCATCTAGAAGACATTTTGAAAGCAAACCTCCAAGGCTTACAACAGGTGCTCCCTGGATGAGATAACATATGAGAGCCTTGGAGACTATTAGCAAGCAGTAAAAAGTCCTGTTTATCTTGACATTGTGACATTGTTGCTTTGAGCCTTGTAAATAATGGTTCTAAAAAAGGTTATTAAATTGAATTGCCCTGAATGGATTTCGCTTATTCCCCAAAAATGTACAGTAATAGGTTCCCACTGGGAGCCAGGCAGATACAGCTGTGCATGTGATGACATTCTCTTCACGCTGGCTCCCTCTGGAGCTTACTGTGGGTCCACAGGCATTCATAAGAGAGCATGGTGCTGCTATGACCAGGAACATATACAGTGCTGTGGTTGCAAAAAAAGGGCCCCTCCCCCAGGCAGTGGGACAAGGGTAAGGAAGCTGATGCATAAATAGTGAACAGAAGCTGGCTGTACTGTGGGCCAGGGAGAGGGGCAAGAGTGTTGGAGACAGAGGAGGTACAGGAGGATGTGCAGAGACCTTGCAGTGAAGAAGGACATAGCTCCTCTAGGGAACCAGAGAAGCTCAGTAGGGCTGGAGACTCGGGAGCAAGGGTGAGGAAGGAGAGACGAAGGAAAGATAAGCACACCAGGGAGCACTCTGTGAGTCACCGTGAGGAGTGTGTCTTGACCCTGAAGACACTATGGAGCCATTCAGGTTTCTTCGATGGTCAGCAGCAGGAGGGGGCTGGAGTAAACTGTGGGTTTCGTTTTAGACACAGAGTCAAGGGTGTGTCTAAGCAACAGTATGTCAGTCATTTCTATTCTCCCATAAAGTATAACCTAGGCAACAGAGCACGTTTCCCTTCATTGTATCATCCCTCACTTGGAGCCAGCCCACCAAAGTCCCCTTCTTATTGGGCCATCTCATCTGGGGTCCATATATGTTTGTTTCGGTTACTCTCATTTCATTTCCTCTTGTTGGTGGAGGCATTTGGAGTTCATTTGGATGGGTAGACACATCTTAGAGGAGGGTCTGGGCTGGCTTCTGGGACCGTGGATTCCCCCTGACTCTCTTCATAGGAGTTTGTTCCCCTTCCTTGGTGTCCATCTGCACAATTTTGGCCCAGGACCCCACCTCCTAATGGAATATCACTCTTGGGAATAAGTAACCACCTCCCCTTTCTTTCAGCGGGTGCCAAAGCCTTTGTCTGTGATCAGTGCGGTGCCCAGTTTTCGAAGGAGGACGCCCTGGAGACGCACAGGCAGACCCACACTGGTGAGTGGACTTTGATTCGCATTCTCTCGGTCCTCCACAGTGTGACAGCACATGGACAGGGGGTATCTCGGTAGCACCCCCTTTCAACAAAATGATATCCAGTCTTTTCCTGGAGGCTGTGAGTGGGGATCGCTATGCCAGGTTCAGCTACTCTTGCATGTGGGGCTGGTTAGGAAAGTGTAGCTTTGCCCCATAAGCACAGCTGCCCTGGATTAGGCCAAGGTGTCTGTCTCTAATAGGCCACTGAGGTCCCATCTTTGCAGAGACCTCTCTTACTCTTGTCAAGACCTTAGAAAGTCCGTACCATTGTCTGAGCATCCACCGCCCTCTGAAGGCTCAGGAAGCTCCTGTATCCCACATGACTAACTCTGAAACGCTTGTGGCCTGGTCCCCCTCTGCAAGGGTAGTCATTGTTCAAAAGCAAGCACGCTGTACACAGGATGCCTGTGAGCAGTATTCACAACGACAGGATCACTTTATTCCAAGCCTTGATTTCACAGCACCAACACTGGCCCGTCGTTGTGATCAGCGTCCTCATTGTCACGGGGACAATGTCCTCACCCTTACCCACTGCTCACAGTGTGCCAGGCACTGTTCCCAGGGCTTCTCTGGTGGCGTTGGTCTGTCTTTCCGCAAACTCTGTTAGGTTGGAGGCTACTCCCAGGTCATAGATGAGGAAACTGAGGCTCAGAGGAGGGACGGTGACTTGCCTGAGTGAATGGTGGGAATGGCAGTAGTGCGGTTTATCCTGCCTGGCATAATCCTGGCTCTGCCACTTACTGTTTGCGGGACCGTGGATAAGTTACTTAAACTCTCTTAATTTAGATTTCCTCATCTGTTAGAAAAATTGTGTAATTATAGTGCCTGCCTCATAGCATAGAGCATTGTAGGGATTAAATAAGATATTTTATTTAAAATGCTTCGCAGAGTGTTTGGCTCACAGTAGGCATTCACTACACAATAGTAGATGTATTTAACTTAATAAATATTTATTGAGTTACTACAGTGTTCCCAGCACTATTGGGCCATTTAAAGTGTAGTAACATGTGAGACAGACAGCATTTCTCATGGATCTGTGATTCTGATAGGGAGAGGGTATAGGCAAATGCATGCATAATATAATGCCAGGCTATAATAAGTGCTAGTAAGAACAAATAAAGCAGGATAAGGTGTAGAGAGTGATAGGGAGAAAAGTGATATTTTAGATCAAGTGGTCAGGGAAGGCCTCTCTTAGAAGGTGACATCTTAGAGTCCTAAAGTGAGGGAGGGAGCCATAAAAAAGTTCCAAATATTTGCAAATCATACATCTGATAAGAGACTGGTAGTTATAAAATACAAAGAAGTCTTACAACTAGATGTTTCTGCAGAAATAGACAAATAGTCGGTGAGCACCTGGAATGATGCTTGATACCATGAGCCAACAGGCAATACAAACCAAAATCACAGTGAGGTACTACTTCATACCCATGGGGGATGTGGCTATAATAAAAATCCTGACAGTGAGAAGTGTTGGTGAGGAAGTGAAAAATCGGAACCCCCACACACTGCTGATGGAAATGTTAAATGTTGCACCCACTTTGGAAAACAGTCTGGCAGTTCCTCAAAAAGTTAAACAGAGTTACCATATGACAGAGCAGTGCCTCTCGTAGGTACGTACCCAAGAGAAACAGAAACATACATATGCACAAAAATATGCACATGCATCTTTATAGCAGCATTATTCATAATAGCCAAAAGCTTGGTAGAGATAACCCAATGTCTACCCACTGAGAAATGAGTGAACAAAAGGTAGTTTCTCCATAAAAAAGGAATGAAGTACTGACATATTCTACAACATAAATGAACCTTAAAAAAACATTATACTCTGTGAAAGAGGCAAGACACAATCATACATGGTGTATGATTTCATTTATATGAAGTATCCAGAATAGGCAAATCCATAATGACAGAAAGTGGTCCTGGTTGGTATGGCTCAGTGGATTGAGCTCTGGCCTGTGAACCAAAGGGTCGCCAGTTTGATTCCTAGTCAGGGCACATGCCTGGGTTGTGGGCCAGGTCCCCAGTAGGAGGCATGCGAGAGGCAACCACACATTGATATTTCTCCCCCTCTCTTTCTCCCTCCCTGCCTCTCTCTCTAAAAATAAATAAATAAAATATTTTAATAAAAAGACTAGTAAGAGACAGAAAGTAAGTAGTAAGTGCCAGGGGTTAGGGGAATTCGGGGCAGGTTGGGGTGGTGGCTAATACATATGGGTATTCTTTTTAGAGTGATGAAAACATTCTAAAGTTGGTTGTGGTGATGGCTACACAACTCTGAGTGTATTAGAAACTATTCGACTGTAGACAGTCACTCTTAACATGGGTTCGAACTGTGCTGGTCCACTTATATGCAGATTTTTTCCAGTCAATACCTGCACTAGTCTACAGTTGGGGGTTTGCAGGTGTGGAGAGCTAGCTGTGTGCGTTGGTCTGTGCCACTGTACACAGGGACTCGAGGGTGCATGGATTTTGGTACCCAGGGGAGGTCATGGAACGAATCCCCTGTGGACACTGAGGGACAACTGAGTTTTTGGAGAGTCAAAAGTTATACATGGATTTTCAACTACATGGCAGGTTGGCTTCCCTAATCCCCACATTGGTGGAAAGTTAACTGTACTTTAAAAGCGTGAATTGTTTGTTGCGTGGTACATGAATTCTATCTCGGTAAAGCTGCATACACACATGCACACCACACACATGTGCAGAAACATTTATAGAGACGGGGGAAAGCAGTCCATCCAGGGTTTTGAATGGGAGAATGATATGGCTTGATTTATGTGTTTCAAAGATCACCCTGGCTCCTATGTTGATAATTGAGCACAGGAGTGTTTCCGTTATCAATTGCTGTGCCACACTTGATTAAAGAGGCACTGTCTCATTATCTCAGGCAGCTCTGTGGGTTGACTGTGCTCAGCTGGGCAGTTTTCACTTGGGGTCTCTCATGGGGCTGCAGTCAGGTAGTGTCATCTGTGGACTGGACTGGGCTGGATGTCCAAGATGGCTTCCTTGCTCCCTGTCAGACTCTTGGGGCTCCTCCTTGTGCCCCCCGCTACAGCAGAGCCTGGATTCTCCCATGACAGCATCGGGCTCCAAGAGTCAGGAAGTAGAAACTGCCAGCCCTCTTAAAAGATGGGCTGGGAACATACAGCATCACCCCACCATATTTGATTGATCAAAGCAGGCAGAGGTGAGCCCCAGATTTGGGGGTGCATGACTAGACTGCACTTCTCAAAAGAAATGACAAATATATACAGAAGGAGGAATTGATGGCAATCGTCTTTGGAGTCAAGTGACTAAGCTGCCACAAGGACTGCAGGGGAAGAAGCAAGACCAGTCAGCTGCTGCCATTATAATTATTGTCACCAGTATTTCTTTGTTCTACCATCTCACAAAATCTGCCTCTCCTGAGTGGAAAACACATCTTCTAGAACTGGTCTCATGGACTTTGCAGTGGTACTGTCCTGGCCCGTGGCAGCGGGGAGCGAGCTTCCTAGGTGAGCTGTTACTCCTGTATGCACCAACCTGGATCTGTTACAGAGAAAGCGACTTGCTGGATAATTTTGCTCAGGGTTCCAGAGAGCTGGGTATCTTCGAAGCCAGGGAAGACCCAGGTCTCCCAAGGGCCCAGCCAGTTTCTTATTGCTAGACTACATGTAACCAAGAATCCCACTCTGAGAATTCCAATCTGGGGGCTGAGGAGACTGAGCTGTGGGCCAGCTTTGCCAAGAAGCTTAATTCTGTTTCTCCAGATTCAATTTGCAGCAGCAGGGTGCAAACTGCCCGCTCAGCCAGGGCTGGGAGAAGAGGCAGAGTCCCTGCCAGGTGAGCTGGGGGGATGTTGTTCATGAATGGACCCCACACACTCACTGAGTGCCTTCTGTGTGCCTGGCACTCTTTAGCAATCGACCAAGACACAGTCCCTGCCCTTTTTCACCCAAACAGCTTTCTTGAGATATAATCCACGTCACACAGGTCACCTGTTTAAAGTGTACAGTTCAGTGATTTTAGTACTCTGTGATTTTAATAGGACTCTATTAAGTGTTAAAGCTCCGGAAAATAATATAAAGTTTGCCATTTTAACCATTTTTAATTGTACAGTTCGGTGGTGTTAATGACTTGCCACCTGTGTTGAGAATTTGGGTATTGATTCAGCTTTGAAAGTCAGAATGTGTCCTAGGACCAATGACTTTCTAGGATTTTTTAAGTCAGTGAAAACTTGAAAGTGGTCAACACTTTCCAGAAAGGGGTGTTTGTTTCAAATATGATTGGAAAGACCCTGGAGTTTGAGTTAGAAGCCTAGGAGAGGAGCTCTAACTCTGCTATCTAGTAGGTGAATATCCTTGACTCGTTACTTGTCCTTGTTGCCCTTCAAGTCTCCTCACCTGCAAAAGGCATAGAGTGCTGATCCCTGCTAGAGCACAGGTGAGGCCCAGCCCATTCAGCCTTCCTTTTGCTTTATCTCCAGGTTGAGTACATGGAGCTCTTGAAAGGGGAGAGAAATGGAAAAAATGGATCCAAATGAAGGATGAGAGTCCAAGGTGGATACTTTGAGAAAGGCTTCCTCCCCACCTGGGTGTGAACTACAGGCAAGCTCCCCCAGCAGCGAGGAGCACCTCCCAGTGCAGGCAGGCCGCGCTCTACTGGGAGAGATGCAGCAGCACCCTCATCCTCAGAGTGGGGTCAGCAACGAGGTGGCTCTTCCCGACACGTGGCAGAGCTCATTTGTCACTTATAGTGCCACTTCCGATGCAGGCCAGGTAGAGCCTCAGCGTTCTCTAGTAATCACTGGAAGAGCACAACTTGAAATCTAGTTGTCATCTCTGTTCTAAAAAAGGAACTGCGTGATGAAGGGAGAGACCTGATTATATGGAATGCTGCAATAACACTAAAGTGATTGGACTGGGAGAAGCCAGTGGGCTGCCAGGTATTGTTCGGGAGTCAACAGGAGAATAGGGAGAGAGAAGTAGGAAGGAAGAGGAGTGGTGACGCTGGGACAGTGAAGTAATGGTAATGCCACCTTATATTTCTGATACCTAAGTTTATAAAACACTTTCCTGTATTATACCCACTTAAGAGATGAGAAAATCAAGGTCTGGAGGCCACCAACTGGGAAGTAGAGAGCTGGAACTTGACTCGCCTCCATCTTCAGTGCTCTTTGCACGACTCCCCAGATGCCTGCGCTTTGATTTAGTTTAAAGAGAGCATGTCAGAGACCATTTAGCTCGTGGTCCTGACATGGGTGTAGCTCTTGTGGATCCATGTGACCCATTTAATTAAGAATCCTCAACACCCTGCTGCCCATGTCCCCCTCCTAATAGAGGATAGTTTTCCTGAAACAGACGGGGTTTGGGAGTTCCACGCCCAAGGCCGCCACGTGGGCAATTCACAGAGCTAACATAGCACTGCATCAGACAGGTGATAATGAGGTCATACAGGTATTCTTGACCCTGGAAAGTGTATTTGGTAGAAGGTATTTCCAGTTCCATTTTAGCCCAAAGACTGTCATCTTCACATATGATCCTTTTGACCCCACTTAGCCTGGATTTGTATTGTGGTGTGCGTGAGCCCACCTTATCCCCCATCTCCAAGATCTTGGTGGGCTCAAGCTGGTGCTCCAAGAGACCACACTTATGGTTGGGCTGGGCTCAGGCTTTGCTGTCACACTTCAGTGTTCTGTTTTTGTTTGGCGAAGGCATTGAGATAAACAGAGATCACTTTACACCTTTTATATTATGACAAATACATATTGCAAAACACTGCTCCTTCCAAAGTGTTTGGGTTGCAGAGCAGTGAGGAATTAACAGCTACACAGCTCCCCAAGATGCTTGTACTTCATTCACACATCAGAATTTTTTTCCACTTTCCAGTAAAATAAAAAGTGAGAAAACATACATACCCACGTGTACACAGGCACGCACCCCCAACACACCACTTGGGTTCTATATCAGGAAGGTCTTAAATTAGTAAGTAGTCCTTTAAATCTTAAATTAGTAAGTAGTTCTTTAAGTCCAGATAAACTGATAAATACCATTAATGGCTTAATTTATACTCTGGGCTTGAAATTTGACACATGGACACTGTCTTGGCTCAGGAAGCACAAGTGGTTTTGTGCCAGAGGTTTTAATGACCGATCAGTAATATAAATTGCTGCATCACTGAACAGAAATAGCTTCTCCGTGTCATTTGATCTGGAAACTTCTCTGTCCAGGCAGCAGTTAATAAATTTAAAAATAATTACCCTCTTTATTCAAAGTCAAACTAATTAGGAGTGGTTTTTACAAATCATAATGTTGTCCAGGCCATTGTACATCCGCATTTGGGAGTTGAACAGACCTCGGGGCAGCAGACAGGATTGGGTGGCGTGGATTAGAGGGCAGGGGACCCCTTGGCTGCTAGCTGAATTCAAGGGGGTTGGGTCAGCCTTCACCATGCCCTGTGGAGGAGGGAGTAGGGCTCAGTGAGGAGGCCTTGGGGTGATCTTTGGGAACCTTTGACTCTTTTAATCCGTATGTAGGGAACTCAGAGAAGCTAGCCTCCTATGTCTGAATGAGGGGAGATGGGCCAGTGCTGGTGTTTGTGGGCCAGGCCAGAGCCCAAGGAGAAGGAAAGGCACATGTGCACATGGCTCCTTGGCGAGGATGCGCCTGCCCAGAGGCAGTGGAGTGGGTAGGATGATCTCTAGAGGACTTTGCTCACTAGGCAAGTCTGGGCCCTAATAGGATAGATCATGTTTGTCTTGCTGGCTTCAGGGAAGAAGGACTCATGGAGCCTGCAGTCAGAGTGTGATGTTCAGGGGTTTTAGTGCATGGTGACAACCCACAACTTGGGATGTGGTGACAGACCGTCTATAGATTCATATGCAAGCTCCACTGTGTTCAAGTTTTATGATCTTGGGCAGGTTGCTTAACTTCTCTAAGCCTTGGATTCCTCCTTTGTCATGTGGGCAATGAGGCATCTATCCTATAAGGGGTATTGTGAGGGTTTGATTTAATCATTCATGTGAAGCACTCAGTGTAGACTTCGTGTAGAGTTAAAATGCAGTAAATGGTCACTGCACCCTCATGATCTTCATCAGCAGCCTTGGGGGGACACCCCTTCCCCACCACTGGGTAGGTGAGCAGAGAAAGGCCAGGTTGGTGGGGATGGTGATGGTGGAGGAGGAATAGCGGTGGTGTACAGCAAGGTGGAGGTGGGATCTCCCAGGATCCCTGCCTTGTCCTCTGACTTGTGGGCCATTTCCTGTGGACCACAGAACTAGCAGCCACTGGAGTCCTCTAAGTGCAGCTGGGAGAGGTGAGGGCAGAATGAAGTTTTTCTGCAAACTACCTCACAGAGCAGATTCTTATTTAAGACTCTGGTGCCTGGAATGCCCAGGGGGACTACCCCCTACCAATGCCTAAACAGATGACATATAAACCTAGACCAGACAGGCTGCAGAGCTGGGATCAGCACGGCACAAAGCAGGTGTCCGCCCTCCAGAAGCACCAGGAATATGGCCTGCTCATCTCAGAGGAGGCCTCACTGGTCAGTGCCCTTGAGGGCTCAGGAACCTTGAGTATCTTGCTGATTGCCCATGTCTGTGACCATGAGAAACCTGGGTATCCTTCCTTCTATAGTCAGAGCCCTCCTAGTGCCCTGGTAAAGAAAAGAGGAAAAGAGGCAAGCACAAGATGGCTAGTGTCATTCCTGAGTTGAGTCCTGGGGCTCAGAATCTTAAGGAAAGCCTTACAGGCCTAGCATACTAGGTTAAACTGGATCTCTAGACTTGCCCCCGAGCAGTTCAGCTCTCTCCTCCAGCTCCTGACCTGCCCCATCAGGTCCGCCAGGTTAGTGACTTGGATTTGCTGCAGATCAGAGTAGTCTGTGCAGCTGGTTCATTTCTTCATTCATTTATTCCCTAAGTTTTAAAGCACCTATTATGTGCAAAGGGCTTCATAAACCCAATACCTAGTGCTCAACAAAACTTCTTCCTGCCTTCTTGAAGGTTGCAGTGTTGTGAGGGAACCGAACATATAGGGTAAACTTGCCTGGGAACAATAGCCGTACTCATTAGAGTACTTGGGTACTTTGGAGCTATCATTTTATTAAGGCCTCACTACAGTTCTAAAACATAGACATTTTTTCCTCCCTGTTCTTTGTAGAGAAGACTGAGACCTGGACAGGTTAAGGAAGACCAGTGCAGGGTAGACTAGGCTGTTAGAACATGGGCCTGGGGCTCTTGTGCACCCCATGTTTCAATGCTGTTTCTCCACCCTGTGGGGGTCTGGGCATCAAACCTAATGTGCACACTGGGGAGTCAACTCTGCCCATCCAACAGCCTAGGAAACCAGGGCTCGGGAGCCCCTATTTACAAAAGGGTCAGTTAAGAACAAGCAAGCTAAGTTAGACTTAAGACCCATGAGTTCTCACTTCCAGTCCAAGGTTCTCTCCACTCTGACTACAAAATAAGGACTTTTCTTTTACTGGCCTAGAAAATGTTGCTTAGTCTCCACATTCCTGTGTCACACAGGAAGCCATTCAAGCATATGCAAATGTTGAGATGCTGGTCCTCATCCTCTCTCTGTTGGCTGCAAGAGGGTCCTGCAGTCCAGAAGTGGCTAACGCACCTGGCAGCAAGGTCAGGCAGTGGTGCTGTGGCATCCGCTTGCCCCTCTGGCAGGGAGCAGGCGCTGGAGGGAGCCCTGCCCCAGCCTTTGCATCTCTACTGTGCAGGAGGCTGGGAGGCACCTGCCATCGCATTGGAAGGAGGCAGCAGCAAGGGCCCTCGTGCACACACATGCACACTTGCAGCTTTGTGACTACCCCGTTGGAAGGTGCAGAGCTGCGCCTCCACCTTGGTGTTGTTTGCGACCTGCTTATCCCTCTCTCACTCCTGATATGTTAGTGATGCTTAGGAAAACCTTCAGGGACAGTCTCTGGCTCTGAATGTCAGTGTAGAAAGTAAAGTCCTTGTTTGGAGGACTTTCTGTGGTGGATGAACAGGGGAGGGGTGGCAGCAGCAGCAGGCGGGGAGGGGATTTAAAGGGTAGCTGCAACATTCCTTCCCTCAGGGTGGATGCCACCTTTGCTCCTCTCTTGCCCAGGGCCTGGCACAAGGGGCAGCACTGGGCACTGAGCAACTGCGTCAGGGTGGCTGGCCCCGTCCCACAGCAGTAGGAAACCCAGCAACTGTTCTGGCCCCTCCTCTCAAGGTCAGCCTCCTGGTGCCCAGCCCCAGAGGAGTTAGGGAAGGGAGAGGGGCCAGATGATGAGAAACAAGTCCATCTAGCTAAAACTTTACATGGGAAAAAAGGCAGATTGAGCTTCGCACTCCTGCCCATGCTGGAGGGTACCAGTGAGGACAAGGTCATCACATAGAGATGTGGACTCCAGGCAGGTTGGTATGACCTCCTCATTGAAAACATAACAGCATTTGACTTTTATAAATATCAGGGGTGATTTGTATAGCATTTCACGTGGTGCGCCAAGAAATCGAACATGAGAAAGCTCAAGCCCAGAATGGCCACAGGACGTCAGAGGTACTTTGGGAGGGAGAGTCATGTGCTGCAGTCAGCGCACCAGTGTAGACTTAGTCTTGACCTCATTTTGTGCTGTTACTACAAAGGCATGTTTAATGCCTAATATAGAGTTTTGTTTTCCCAGCACAGGACTCGTGGCTCTGTTGGAGCTGCTTGCTGTGGAGTAGGGAAGGACAGCCCAGCTGTCACCTGCGGGCCCAGACAAGCCATCCTTAACTGTTGTTTACCCTAGCAGCTCCTCAGACCTTCTGGCCACCTTCTGGAGGGGCCCCCAGTGCTTTTTTTAAATTAATAAACTTTATTGTTTCAGAGCAATTTTAAGTTTATTTCTGCTGTGTAAAACTAAAGCTGAGCAGAAAGTACAAAGTTCTCATATGCCCCTGCCCTCACTCATGCACTGTCCCCACTACCAACACTGCGCACCAGAGTGGGACGTCTGTTGCTGCCGACAAACCCTCCGAGACATGGCATCATCACCTAAAGTCTGTAGTTTACATTACGGTTTAGTCTTGTGTGCACTGTAGCTGCCCCGTACAGAATAGTTTCACTGTTCTAAAACTCCTCCATGCTCTTCCCATTCATCGCTCCAGTACTTTTTACGTGGAGCATTGCTGCTTTGGGCAGCGCAGTGAAGGGGTTGGAGGTTTTGACTACCTTGGAATCTGAAGAGCAAAATTTACCCCAGGCAGGTTTGGTCAGAAAAGGTTGTAATTCATTTCCTCAGTAGACACCACAAGCATCTGCTTCGTGCCAAGCATTTATACTGGGCCCTGGGATGGAGGTACAGCCATCACCAACCACGCATCGTAGCAGAAATGACGATAAATGTTGTGTGTGTGTGGAGGGGGTAGTAAGATGTTTGGAAAGAATAATGAATTAGGAGAAAGGAGAAAACTGAGTTTTTATCCTGGCTCTGTCACAGGCTTGCTTTATGACATGGGACAAATTACTTTTATCTGCCTTTTAAATGTTGGGTATAAGAATTAGGCCAGAAAAAAACTATTTGGGGGGTTTTGTTGTTTCCAGCCCAGTCCAAGATGCTGGTCTTGTACTGATGGTCTGCATTTTTCTCAGCCCCAGTTTTCACATTTGTAAATTCTGATTAACAGTATATAGTTGTTGTAGGGACCAAATAAGATAATGCATGGAGAGTGCTCAGCCCAGTGACTGGAATGGAGAGCACATGCCTTCAGTGCTGGCTGCTCAGTTATTATTTTTAGATGTCTACAGTTTCTGTCCCTCCTCAGTCGGTAAGTATTTGTTTCACTTTATTCAGAAGCTTATTCAATAAAAAAAAATCTAAGTGCATACTGTGTCTGAAGAGTAGATTGAAGAGGAAGATCTTTTGCCTTTTAAAACTATTCTAGAAATTTGAGGGGAATAATAGAATCAGATCTTTGAGGACTGTTGCTCAGAGCTTGGACTGTGCCTAGCAGTGCTGCCTGTAGAGATGATCTCAGCCCTCACAACGCCTCCAAGGGGTGGGCCCAGTGCCTGTATCACTGACAAAGAATCATAGGCTCAGTGAGGCTTAACTAATACGTCCCATTCAGTGGAAGGACTGGGGTTCAAGTTTTGGGGCCCCAGTGGAGAGTCTGATGCGACTTGAGGACACTCATCGTCTCACTGTTCAGAGATGCTCCTTCCCTTAGAGCATCGCCCTCACACCACAGTACCAGTCACCAGCCCCAGCCCCTGATTCCCGGGTTTCCCTCTCTTCGCTCCTGTGCCCTGTCCCCCCAAAGTTCTCCTTCTTCCTTCTACTCTGCTTTCCAGCCCCTTCCTTTCTGACTGCCCTCCCTTCTCCCTTGTCACACTACTGCTGCCCGATGACAGAAAGGAGTTAATAAAAACCAATGTGTAACTGAAACTTGAAAGGCCATAAATCGCCTTGTTTTTTCTAGGATGTTGGTAGCATTTTGATTTAATAGTTGGACAAACACAAGGGCCTATTTTATTCAGAGTTTACAGGCCTCAAGGCTGTTATTCCTCCAAATTTAATAGCATTGAAATTGCAGGGTTTGCTATAATTTGCCTATTGCTTTCTGCTCCACCATTGATGTTTATTGTCAGTGGGATGGAATCTCAATCCGACTCACTTAGATAACATGTCTGTTAAACATTTAGATAATTGTACCATCATTAACTTGTCACATTATTTTAGAGATTCAAAACAGAAGCAGGGTAAGTAGAGGTAGCAAAGGGGGATGGAAGAGGTAAGAGGAGGAGGAGGGAGGGGAGAATGTCTCCTGAGTTAAATGACCAGGAGATGAGGGTTGATTGCAGTCTGGACACTTTGGGGAGCAGGGGCGGGGAGGTGGGTGTCTAAGTAAAGGTGGGTGCTGCAGAGCTGCCCCAGGCCAGCCCCTGTAACAGTGTGGCAGATGCTCAGAAACCCTCGAGGGTTATTTTATCCCTAGCTTTGGCCTTTAGGTACCAAAGATCAATTTTTTAGCTTCCCTTAGGGATGCTGATGCTACATTATATGTAATTACAGAGCGTTTGGAATAACCTACATGTCCAAAGGTAACGGATCTGTTAATTATGGTACCTGCCTCAGGAAGGTGTTCACGATGTTGGGATGTAGAAGCAGCTTAGAGAAAACAGCTTATGTGTAGGTGATCCCGTTTAATACCAAATGTAGGAGCCATCCTATAAGATTCTGTGAGGCGCTGTGTCTATATTAACGGTGAATATCTTTAGATAATGGAATCATAGAGCAAAGAGGGTCCTAATTCTGCTTTATCTACTTCTAAATAATAATAATTATTATTACTACATAACAGTTATTATTTACAGACATGTATCATTTATATAATTTTAAAAGTTAATGTCACCCAATAAATAAGAAAAATATCACCTTTGAGTCTCATCTTTTTTCATGAAGAGGGACTTCTGAAAAGAAAAAGCCACATGTGTAATGAAACAGGTTTTGAGAGAGCTCCAGGACAATAATGTCTCAGTCCTGCTGGCAGACACCTCAGTTTCCCACCATCAGGACAGATGAATGCCGGCTGGAGGACTCGGCACCCTGGGAGTGGGCCTGCACTGGCATTTGCAGGTTGCAGCCGCTGTCCCGGCTCACCAAGGGCCTGGCAGAGGAAGTGGAGGGGAGGACGGTGGTCACACCTGGAGAGCTGGCTGGGGCCTGGGATAAATAGGAATGAGCTCCCACTCCTCACAGTGGGGGATTCTGGGAGCAGCTAGATGTCACCAACAGTGGGTCACCTAGCTTGACATGTAAAACTGCCCCCCTAAATTCTGTGGTCTATGCCCTCTGTTCCCATGGGGGTGACAGGTATGACTGCAGTCTGCCTGTCTGGCTTTGGACACCATGTTCTCCCCTGTGTCCCCAGGGCCTGATTTGGGCAAGGGACCTCACTGTTGCACCTCACAGCTTGTGCACACTGGTGACACGAGGAACAGGGAAAAATGCTCAAGTCAGAAAACAGGGAATAATGTTTCCATGATTGTACTGTAAATAATGCAGATATTTGAGGGTGTGAGGGACAAACAATGTAAATATTTCATAGACTATAGGCTAAATAATGTATATATTTAGAAAAGCAGCTTAAATATTTCATATGCTGCAGTTCAGATTCCTGCTGAGAGGCTGAACAGGGCTGGGGAGGCACTTGGGGTGAGGGTGGGGGTGCTGTGGAGCCCTGGTAGAGGGGCAGAGGAGTATGAGACTTTGCCATAAAATAATGCTTTGCAATAAAAGTATGTGTGTGTGATTGGGGTGCAGCAAAGAAGGCAACTATCAGCTATTGGGAACCCAAGTAGTTGGAAGGTTCAGATTTTTAAACCATTGTTTAAATGTCTTGTACTCTTTTTTTTTTAATGTGAGAGACAAATGACAATCTAATAAGATTTTATTTTTAAAAGCAACTTCCATCCCAAGAGAATTGAAAGCATATATCCATATAAAAACTTGTAAATGAATGTTCATAGAAACATTATTCATAATAGACAAAAAAAGAAACTCTCCAAATGTCCAGCAACTGATGGACAGTTAAACAAATGTGGTATATCACACAATGGAATATTATTCAGCCATAAAAGGAACTCAGTACTGAGACATATTATAACACGATGCATGCTGAAACTAACAGGAAAGAAGCCAAGCACAAAAGGCTATGATTGCATTTATGTGAAATGTTCAGAATAAGTAAATCTGCAGAAACACAGCACATTAGTAGTTGTTAGGGGCTGAGGGGCAGGAAGAAGGCACAGTGACGACGAATGTGTGTGGGGTTTCTTTCTGGGATGATGAAGATGCTCTGGAATTAAGGAGCGTTCAGGAGATGTTCTGGCTGATGTTTGTTCAACTTTGCGAGTTCATTGGAAACCATTACATCGTATGCTTTAAAGGGGTGGATTTTATGATTTGTGAATTATTTCAACTAAAATAAAAAGCAAATTCCAGGTATGTTGTTGGTTTTCACAGACTCAGCATAACCCCTCTACCTGCTGCATCATAGGACTTTCCACAGAGGCAGCAGTTTGTATACTGGTGACCATTTAGACAAGGCAGGAGGCTCTGGTGCCTTCAGATTCGTTCTGTTCCCAGAAGGCAGCGAGAAGTGGCACGGCTCGGACACCCTTTTCTCCATTTTCAGAACTGGCAATGAGGAAGGAAAGAATCCGGTCAGGACCATCTAAGGGAGAAGGATGTGACTCTTGACATCAGCAAAGTCAGGAGGAGACTGGAGAGTTGCTTTCTGCATAAATCTCAAGAAGAAAAGCCAGCCCTCCTCCTTCCTGGACTTGTTGCTCTTGCCGAAGACAGAAATGGAACAGGATGGGCCAGTTTTAAGAAAAGAATCACTTACACAAAGAGTATGTGTTTAGTGTGGAGAAATCAGGAAATACATATAAACAAAAGAAATGTGTCTCCTGTAATCTTACCACCTTTTCCAGTTTTCTTTTAAACAAAAATGAGATGATAATATGCATTGCATGTCGTTTTATAATCTGTTACTCGCACGCCAACAAACCTGTATCTTGATGGTTTATTTTAATGGTTTCCTAGTAGTCTCCCCGATCCCTGCTCATTTTTTTCTGCAAGCCTCGAGTGACGCACCTGAGCACCTGGGTGCCCCCTTTGTCCTCCCTGCTTTGGGGGAGGACCTTCCAGGGCACGCAGGCTGGAAAGGCGGCTGACAGAGGTGCAGCTTGTTGTCACCTCTTAACCGATCACTGCTTCTGTCAGCAAGATAAGCCGGGCTGGCCAGGCCTGCAGATGCACCTGTTTACATGGCCGTTCTAGGCAAGCTCGAGGTGCTGGGAACATATCCAGTTCCCACGTTCAGTCTTCTTAGAAGCCGTTTCCCTTTGGTTTTCTCCAGCCTTGCAAATGGCCACTCATCCAGAGCAGGATCTGGGCAGGTAATTTACCTCCTCTACTAACTTAATGAATGGCACACTGCCTGGGGGCTGGGCAGCCCAAGGAAAATGCAGACATCGATTTATTCGCCAAGTTAAAACCCAGACTTAAGTAGCAAGTTAAGCATCTCCACATGTTAAGTGTCCCGGGCCCAACTGGGGAAGATGTCCTACAGGAGAAGAACCCCAAACAGGTATTAGGAAAAGGCTTTTCGTTTTGAATTTCCTTCTCTGAACATTAGGGAATGTTACCTAACAGAGGGATGTCAGGCTTAGGTCAGACAAAATCTTCCCTGCCCCCTCTAGGAGAAGATCCATTACAGATTGGAAATGACTTTGTCTCTAAGTGCCCATTGTCAGATGGGATGCACATTCCCCTCAACCAAACAAATATAAAATGCTTCCAGCCTCTGCCTGGGATTTTCTATTACTGTTTCACAGGACTCCAGAGGGTTTTAAGATAGCAATTTGATTAAGCTTATGGGGAAGATCCCATCAGATAACATTCTTTTTCTGCAGGTAGAGATAATGTGTTCAAGTTATTAAGTATGTTTTAAAGGTAATTATCTTTTCCATATTCATTTTAGTTACAGGAATTGAAAAGGGGGAGTCTTTGCATCTGAAAGCTGCCCCTTGGGCCCTGGAATCACTCTGACTTCTCTCCTCTGGGAACCACACTTGAGGTTTTTGACAAATGAAGGAGTGCCAAGTGTTGTTTTTCTTTTCTTTTTTTAAAAATTTGAAATGCCTTGGGATCCCTGTCTCCAGAGAGTTGGTCCAGAAGGTGGGGTCTTGGCCTGGCAGCAAGCTTCTTAGCCTGCGTTCCCTATTCTGGAATACTTTGGGGCTCCCCACTTAATGCTCCTGGATGCCAGGAGGGGACTGGCTGCTACTCATAGGACTTGTCTCACCCAGTGGTAAGTCATAGAGCCTCATCCCCACCTTCCAAAAGTTGAGCCCGGAATTATCATTTCCATGTACCAGGCCCAGTGTTGGGGTGTATTCATATTGGGAAAGGCTAATTCAAGGTCTAGGCTTCTAACATTGGTGGACTCCTACCATTACAGCTGGACCAAAAGGGCATAGGGTGGGTGATTCCGAGCCCCCATGAGGTTCAGTGATTTCTCCAGGATCACACTGCAAGTTTGAGACACTGGGCTAGAACCCAGGAATGCTGGCCTTGGGCCACCCTACCTCTTCCCCAGGATACCCACAATTCTGTCATTTCTAGACAGTCGTTCTCCTCCCCTTTCCTGGAAATCTCCAGAGGAGGAGCTCTGTCCCTTGTGGCCTGCTTGGCAATCCATCTGTCAGGGTTTGCACTGAGAGTGCCGGGGCCCTGCAGGTTTGAGGAGCCCAGAGCAAGCACGCAGCGGGTGCTCTCTCTTCCTCACACCGCATTTGTGTCCCAGCCCAGCTCTTCTAAGCACTCGGTGAAATTTTGCAAAATAGAAAAATCAGACCCAAATCCTGCCTTCACACTGCTGTTAACCATTGCTAGCAAGAAAAACACAAAGGTACCTGAAAAGATAATTAAGGATACAAGGCAATCAAATACAATATGTGCTGTGGGGGTTTAGTGTAGTGTTTGTCCTGTGACAGACCCCACTGTCCTCCAGAAATCCTTCCTTCTGCCCCCAGGAAACCATGGCTCCAAGTGTCCCCACACCATGTCTCTACCTGATAGCTGGGGCACCTGCAATTAGATGGGCTGCAGCCTGTTGATCTGAAGGCATCTGGCTCTGGGGAAGGACCCCAGGTGACAGGTTCACACAACATTTAAGACCCCAAGATGGTGGCATGCAGTACCTTGTTGCCTCCTAATCCCTGCCTCATTTCCATCAGACCAAGGTGGACTGGAGGATTCTAATTCGGCGGGGAGGGGGAAGTCCAGCCCAGGTTTAGTGCTTGGCCTCATGCCTGGATTCTAAGAAAGGATGTCACTGGTATCTTATGTGCACAATAGAAGTTGCCTCTCCTATGCTTATCCTTCAGAATATTCTCGTTGTCTTACCACAGCTACACATTAAAATCATTTGGGGAAGCTCTCAAGAAAAAAAAAAACAAAACAGCAAGGACTCCCTCCCCCCTCCCTTCTTCCCCCCAGGTTAAATCGGAATCTCTGTCATGGGGCTGAGACATGACATTTTTTTCAGCTCCCCAGGAGACTGGGATGTATGGCCAGGGTGAGAACTTCCTTATGGGATAAGATTGGAGTCCACTATGTGGCCCAGAAAATGTGTTATAATCAGAATCTCCAGCCTTAATCTTTTGTTTTTCCCTACAATGTGATCATAAAGAGCCACATAATTTCCCATCCTCTCCTGCTGTTTTTCTCCTCTGTGTAGCTTCTCCCAAGCCCCACACTCCCATATGTCTTGCCTGCCTGCCACATTCTTCTCAGCTCAGTGTGTCAGTCCTGTACTGAATGTGCCTCCCACGCAGATTCACATGAAGCCCGAGCCTCCAGTGTGATGGTATGTGGAGGTGTGGGGCCTTTGGGCCAGTTGAGATGAAGTTGTGAGGGTGAAGCCCGCATGGTGGTGTTAGTGCCCTTGTAAGAAGAGGAGGAGCCTAGAGTACACAATCTCTGTCTTGCTCTCTCTCTGTCTCTCTCTCTCTCTGCCATATGTGGGCACAGCTGGAATTCAGTTGTCTGCAAGCCAGGAAGAGAGCCCTCACCAAGGACCTAACCAAGCTGGCACCCTGATCTTAGACTTCCAGCCTCCAGAACTACGAGAAATAACTGTCTGTTGGCTAAGCCACCCAGTCATGGTATTTGTTAGAGCAGCCAGAGCAGACTAAGCCAGTGTGCTTCTCCGTCACACCATTCCCCCAACCAAGCAGCAGAAAGCACTTTCTCCTTTCGGTCTCCTGCACCATGGACACACCCCACTTGTAGCATGTGGCCATCTTGCTCCATGACTTGGGCTCTAAACCATCTTTTGGTCCCTGAGCCCTTGTACTGTGTTGGAATTAGTAGTCACTCACTAAATACCTATTGTGTGTTTAACCAAAAACAGTAAAGGGAGCTTGCTGGTTGGAAGCAGGGAAGTGGAATCTGTTCTCTTCTGAACTCCGATTTTTGGTCTTTACTTGCCAGTTGTGTGGCCATAGATAAGTCACTCAATGTTTGCAAGTCTCAGATTCCTTATCTGAAAAAATTAGAAAACCACACTTTCTCTATATACCACAAAGATGAGTGTGAGAACCAGAATGATCTTGGAAAGAGGTGGCATGTTTGTAAGGTGCAAAGCACAGTTCACATGTAAGGGATTGTTATAATTGTGACATCTCTTGACACCTTAGGGGCTGTGGCTTCAGGATGCCCTACGATGCCAGTGCACCCCAGAGTGCTCTCTGCACCACCTCCCGTCCCGGCTCTCGCAGGCCCCTCTCTTGGCTTCCTCCACTGCACTTGCCGTACTCTCCCCACACATACGCACATACAAGGAATGCTGTATGAGAGCATTATAATGTGTTTTTAATTATAGGGAAAATAAACCGGGAAGCGGGCTGGTCCATTCCGTAACTAAGTATTCAGTCACATGATGGGCAGAAGTTTGGAGGAGAGGTATCCTAGGCTTTTTGAGTACATGTGACCTGACTGGGACAAGGAGAGGTTCCACATGCAAACTGTTCCACATCCATAACCTCTAGTGCGGAGAAAGTTTCAGAAGGAAGAGATTCCTCAAACTGTTGTTCCTTCCTCATTCATCAACTGGGTTTGAGCACCAAACGAGGTGCCAGCATCCAAAGACAGCCTGCCTTGCTTGTCTGCCAGGAGCTCGCAGACGGGGGCGGACTGTGAGAGGCATGTCCTGCCCCGGTGTCATGCAAGGACAGGTGCCCAACCCTGATGGGAACAGTGGGCCAGGAAGGCTTGTGGACCGAAGAGGATGTTCAAATGGAATTTTCTTCTCACCTTCGTCCGTCCTGCTTTAGGGCACACTTATTTTGTGGAGGTGGTGAGTGATTTGCTCCATGTGTCTTGCGGAATAAACCTTTGTGTGCATGCGTGTGTACGTAGGCTATTACCATTGCCCTCCCTTTCTTGGACTCCTGTTTCTGAGGCTAGTGGTGCCTGGGATTGTGGAGGGAGGAAGGATATAAAAGGGTAAGACGGGAGACTCCAGTCTTGGACTCAGAGCCTCTGCATTCAGGAGACCCCCCCCAGAGGCCCCTCTCCCTGGACCCTTCAGCTCGAGAAAGCCATTGTGCTCCATCCTGGCCTCTGACCCCGAGGCTCTGGGAAGCAGCAGGTTGTTGACACTTGGACAATCATTCCTTGCAAGACAACTGCCTCCCTTGGGAGTTCTCCTCTCTGCCTTGGGGTGTGACTGTTCCCCCAACCAGGAGAGGGTGCTAAAGGAGGGGGGAAATTAGATCTCAGTCAAAGTGCGGGGAGAGGAGGGGGATCCTCAATTTCAGGTGCCCCCAGGTAGCTTCCCCAGTTTTCTCCACAGTTCACTTCTCTCTTATCCGCCAGGTCTGGAGCACCCCTCCCCAGGGTCAGATTCGGGAACATGAGTGCAGGAGACACATGTCTGGCCTGGAATTCCTCTGAGCTTCTTGCTGTGGGTCTCGTTTTTCTGGGAAGCCCCCTATGTCTTCGTGGAGGATGTCTGTCTGTTGTCTCCTGCAGTCACAGGAACAATAGTGGTTTCTAATCCTGGTGCTGCTACTTATTAGGAGCAAGACTTTGGGCAAGTCGCTTGCCCTTTCAGAAGTTCAGTTTCCTCACTGGTAGAATGGGGTGAAAACAAACTCCACTTCCCTAACGGGCTTGCAGTGAAGCCCGAATGAGGTAATAGGAGCGCAAGCACTTTGCACTCCGTAGCACGGACGTGTGCTGATACTGTTCCTTTTACAGCCCAGGCTGCCGTTTCATGTGTGATCCTTACAGTTTCTTAGTGTGGGCTTCCCAAGTATTCTCTCCTCCCCTCCTTTTCCAGTGCATTTCAGGAGGCATTATTCAGAAGAGGATGAGGGGTGACAGAGGGACTCTGGCATTTGTAAGTGCCACTTTACATTCTTTTTACCTCGGTCCTAATGGTAAATACCTCTAACCATGCAGCCAGGAGCTGGGATGTTCTGTCCAAATGAACTGAGATGTGTCCCCAGCAGTCAGGTGTCCCCATTCAGTGGGCCTGGTCGGAACCAGTTCTCCAGCAGTGCGAAAAGCCCTCTCGAAAAGCTACAGAAAAATCGTGTGTTTTAATTCTGAAAGAAGTGGATTAGTGTGCCCATATTTAACCTTTGACCCTGACAACAAAAAGCATTATCAAAATTAGTTACCAAGAGGCTCTGTCTTCCTCTCCCCGTCGCCACGCCCTTGTTTGCTGGTTTAGGAGCTTGGTTAATGTCTTCAGAGCAAGAGCTGAGGTTCAGAAACACACTGTAGCTTTAGAGACATCGGGCTGGTGCTTCCTGTTAGAACTCTCTGGGTCTAAATCGGGTGAGCAGGCCGACATGAGAGCCATGCCATGCAGTGGGGGTCAGGATTTATGGGCTGGGTTTTAAAATGTGTTCTCTTCTCACCCAGCCTAGTTCCTGGCTCTCTTGAAAATTGGACTCTATTCAGATGCTGTATTGATATTTAGACCCACATTCCTCAAAACTCTCTATGGTGCCTCCTTCCTCTAGCTGCTGTATGACCCAAAAGTGCTGTTTGATCCAAAGGGTGGCTTTCCTTCCAGGCAGGCATCGATGGACTTAGGGCTCCGAGTGCAGGTGTATCTGCACCTGAGTCATTTCTCTAAGTTTAAAGCCCATCTCCCTTGTCATTTAGTCCTTGTGACCTTGGGCAAATTATTTGAAATCTGAGCCCCAGCTTCCTCATCTGTAAAGTGGACATAATAATAATAGTGCCTACTAGTTACTCTTGAGAATTGATAACAGGATACACATAAAGTGCTTAGAATGGCATTGGGCACTTACTAAGTGCTTAGCAACTGTTAGCTATTATTATCAGTAATGTTATCATGGTCATCGAGATCGTCACTGCTGATTCTTCATTACCTCTCCAGGTCCAGGTTGGCTCCTGCCACATTGATTCATCCTGTGACACCCACTACGTAGGGGCTTTGTTGGTGGTCTGTCCCATTCCTTGCACCTTGACTTCCCTAGCTTTCTTTGCAGTCACTTTCAGAGTCCCCTCTTGGATGGAGGTGGGGGAGGAGTGATTGGCTTCATTTCCTACCAGAAGCCCAACTTGCAGCGGGGGATTGGGAGGGAAACACACTTTATAAGCTTGCGATGAAAGCTGTAAAACGAGATGGTCAGGGATCTGGCCAGGCCTGGTTCAGGATTATGGCCAGCCCCTGGAATGCTGAGGGGCCTCTTTTAAGAAGCCAGTGTCTATTTACAGTGTATCTCTCATAAACCCCAACTCTGGGGTGAGGGCAGGGGGACTCGCCCTCCTGGCATGTGATTGATTATCTGGTATTTATGCCATTGAGGACTTGTCAGCGGTTCAGGGTCAAAGGGTCATCTCATGTGTCTTGCCGCCAATCCACCTCCTTTTGTACAGTGCGGACCGGGTGAGCCGTGCACAAAACAGCTTTTTCTTTTCCTTGGGAAAAGGGGGAAGGGTGGGGGGGGATGTGTCAATGAAATTTTTTTCAACCTTTTCTGAATAGTGTCCTTTTAATTCTAAAGAACTTTTAATTAAAAGTAGCAGGAAAATTCATCTTGAGAAGGTTTAACTTACCTTAACAAATACTTTTGTGTCCTAAGAAGCTGGGAGTGACTCTCAAAAAAAGGAGTGTAAGGGTTTTTGTTGTGTCTCTCCCTCCCCAGATATCTTCAGAGTTCCCTGGAGCCCCTTCCACTCAGTGTCTAAGTGTGGCCCCTGCTTGGGAAAACAGGAAAGAAAGAGGTCGTCCTTCCTCTGTGGCATAGCCATGGAAACGAAGAAAGTGACTTCGGTCCCTCCGGCCCAGCTTTCCCTTGTTGTAGATGAAGAAACTGTGCCTCAACAGGTGGAAAGACCATCCCAGAGTATACGGCTAGTTGGCGGCAGAGTCAGGTGTTGGAGTCTGTCCTTCTGGTGCTCCTGCAACACACTGAGTTGTCTCCCCAAGGTTAGGATGCTAAGTGAGGATAAACATGATGTGATGATTGTAGGCTCTAGATGTCTGAGACTTGGGAACCACTCCTGAGGGACCACCCGGCTCATGCCTCTGCCTCTAGCAGGTAGTCCAAGCTCATGTGTCCCAGGGGAAGTGCTCTGTGCCCCTCCCAGAAAGCCTGCAGAGAGAGAGAGGCCTTCGAGCCCTCTGCTCAGTAGAAAATACCAGCACCCTGTGCCCAAATCCTTGTCACTCTGAGGGTTTGGATGTCCTTCTGAACAGTTAACTCATTTACCTCCTGCTACATAATCCTGGCTCAGGGCTGGGGGACAGTCCATGCCGCAACAGGCCAGGACACGTCCTTCTTCGGGGCCGCTCCTCTGGGGCCTCCTCACTGCAGGGGAGTGTTTCCCTTCCAGAATCTCAGCCAGGCTCCTCCTTGCCTGGTGCCGCCCCAGGATAGTGAAGTGACACCTTGAGGGGGCGCTCTGCCCACGGCTCCCGCTGTTCAGACAGTGGTGGGAACCAGGCAGAGAAATTATTTGCCTGGAGTCAGCTCTTTGTAGGAGTCATATGAAACTCATGTTCTTCCATATTCCTGATTTGGGCCTCCCTGGCTTCCCCACTTTGAAAAAACATGCAATACAAAGAATTCTCTCCTGAAGAATAGCTTTAGAAATCCTGATTCCTTTCTATTCCTTCCATTCCCATTCAAGTTAAATTAGTGAATGTTCATTTGGGTTGATGGGGCACCACTGTGAGGAAG
This sequence comes from Trachops cirrhosus, assembly GCA_028533065.1. Lineage (NCBI taxonomy): Eukaryota > Metazoa > Chordata > Mammalia > Chiroptera > Phyllostomidae > Trachops > Trachops cirrhosus. Next base: position 73,468,575 of record CM052543.1, read on the forward strand.
ATACTAAAGTTGTGTGGATCTGGTTCTTCCTCACGAGAGGAGAAACCAGCATTTACTGAGTTCTTACAGAATTTACTGAGTGCCATGCACTGTGCCAGTGCTTTCCTGAGATCATTTTACTTAGTCCTTACAGCAACTTTTCAAGGTGAAGATTTTTATTTCTAGATAAGGAAGATATGCACAGCTTTCCCTGGAGTGCATGTAACCATTATAGCTCATGTTTATCGAACATTTCTTTATGATAGGCAGTGGTAATCTCCTTGAATCTACATAAAATCTCCATGAGATAAGTACTGTTATTTTCCTGGTTTCACAGAGGCTGCAACAGGCCCAGAGGAGGTAAGTAACTCCCCTGAGCTCACACAGCAGTAGCAAGTGGCCCGGCTGGATTTGAGCCACAGCCGATGACTGCTCAGTTCACACTGAAACTGCCTCTCTAGTTCTGGAACCCGGAGCTTTGCGATGCCCGTGTTCACATTGTTGTCTTTTCTCACTGTCCTCACATAAAGTCTCTGGGGAACACTCTATGTGGACATGTATAAATCCACCAGCGACCAGCAGAAGGTCACTGTGTAATCAGATGGCAGCCAAGGCGGTGCCTGGAGAGCAGTTTAGATGAGGAATATGTTAGCAAGGACAGCATTGAGCCCAGCCCCTGGACAGCCACAGCAAGGGCACGGTGCTTTCCTCAGCTCTCCATCCCTGGGACCAAGTACACATCAAACGTTCCATAAATGCTGACTCAACTACTAGGAAGGATTTAGTTGGGGAGGTGATGGTCACCTGAATAGAAGTCCTAGGAAAATGATGTTGAAAACTCTCTCCCTTTTCTTTCGGGCTGACCGGTGCCATGTGCTCATCAGGTGTACAACTTAAGCTGTACTTAACCCTCGAAGCGGCCCTGCGGCTATTATTACCCCAGAGTAAACTGAGGCTGCAGAGAGGTTCTGCATGGTGCCCAAGTTTTCAAAGCCTTTTATTTTTCCCTGACTTAAGAATCCATTCTCTTGCCCAAAGCAGAGGAAAAGACACAGTGAAGGGAGAAAAGCAGAAGTGAGCCGGGACCACAGAGAGATGGTTCAGCTGGCATGGGCACCTGGAGTGCCAGGGGCGGAGTCTCCTCTTGTTTTCTGCCCCTAGTCAGGAGTCACCTCTTTGATATAAGGATTTCTGGATCTGCAAAGTTAACGGTGTCCAGGTAATTGAATTTATAATTCAACACCAAAATGCTGAAAAGAATTGTCTTTTATTACCCTTAATGAGTGCTGTAGAAATAGGCGGTGAATCTAATTTTATGAATGATCCTTTATGACTTACCTGATAACTAGCAGTTGTTCAACACAAAGGACTCATAACTCAGGCTGCATCTCAGCCGGCTGCCTGCAGTAAAAAGACTTGTTTTAAAGTTGCCACCTTGTTCTGTTCCTCTTCAGCTGCCTTGAGATTTAGTTCTTCTCTTTCCGTTGTCCCCTGTGGTAGAGGGTAGGCTCAGGCCCCCCACTCTGGGGGCTTGTGGAGAAGGGTCACCTGGCCACCAGCCCAGGGCAACCAAGACTCACCTCTCAGAAAGGGCCCTTTCCCAGGAGAGGCAGGGAAACCGTGGCAGCTCATTTCAGTCTGTCTCTGGTGGAGGGTATTGATCACACCTTGATGTTGCCAGCTGTGCTGGGGAAGAGAATGGAAACATAGAGAAAGACATACAAGGGGTTGCGGAAAGCATTTCTTTAGTTTTTATCCTACACCAAGAGGCAGTGACTTAAGAAAGAAAGAGAAAGAGAGAGAGAGAAGCTCAGGCTAGATGCTGTTGAGAACCTCCTGAGAACTACTCCATCTTCAGAGACAGAGGAGTCTTCATCTCTAGAGCTACTTCTGTCGAGTGTGTGAACGCACTCGCACCCTTTGCTTTTACAGATTTCCATTATTGTTTATATTTTAAAAGTAGGATTTGAATGATTTTGTGATTACAAATCTTAAAAGCAATAGATGGCCATACGGTTTAAGCATCATCCATGAATATAATTTAAGGAAGAGTGGCTTCTCCCATTTCAGAAGTCAGAGGCAGGGGCTGGACTCCAGGGTCAATACCCCACCTCTCCTGGCCCCCAAGAAACAGAAGGCAAGTTCTTGGACAGAGCAGCCAGAGGTGGGGTGGGGGCGTATCAGCAAAGAAGGGCCAAGATAAGGCAGCAGTTGCCACTGTTATCACCTTTCCCTGTTTATCTCAGCTAAGAACAGGCTCTGTTGCCCTGTGCGAACCTTTTCATGGGGCTGCTGGCTGTGAAGAGAAGTTATGGACACTCCCGCCCCTCTCTCCACAGGACCCCTTCTCCCTTGAATCCCCATGTACCTGTAAGGCTGCAGCTCTGGTGTATGGGGAATTGGGGATAATGCAAAGATGTCCCTGCTCTGGCCGCTGATTACTTCCCAGCAGAGCCAGAGGCGGACTGGGACATTTGTGCCCTGACGGGAGTCTCGCCTGACATCAGCTGGCCTTGTGCCTGGACTGGCCGGTGGATCTCTGTCTCCCTAGTCCCACCCTCACCGGGCTAACAAGTTGGTGTTGGTCAAGAGGGGCTTTGACCTGTGGTCAGAGCGGCTTGGTGACGAGGACAGGGAGAATGACAAGTGGGCCAGCCTGACACTTGGAAATTGATGAACTTTTTCAGGGGTATGCCCACTCAGCTAGTCTGGAAAACCTGTTTGGGTCCCAGAGAAACCTGACAAAACTTGGTGCTATCAGCCTAAAAGTGTTTGCACTGATGGCAGCCTATAGCACACACGCTGTCTCGGCTTACGAAAGGCTAGAGATGGCGGGAATAGAAGCACCACTACCCCCCCACCCCCCATACCAAATCCAGGTTCTCACTGAGCTGACATGTCACTAAATGACTCCCACTCCTGTTATTTTCAGAAGAACCAAGACAGCTGCCCATTCACTCATTCAACATTCATTGCATGCCTACTGTGTGCTTAAATGGCAAGGGTACAAAGATAATAAACCCTGGTGTCCTGATTCAGAGAACTCAGAGCTGGGGGGCAGACACATAAGCAGGTAATTATAATGTACAATACTGAGTGCAGTGATGGGGATATTTGTACACAGGGTGTGTGGGAACCCGGAGAAGGGTGCACCCATCAGATACCCAGGGAACAGCCAAGGCTTGCTGGAGAAGGAGACACTGTAGGTTTAAAGAAGAACTGGAAACTAGCCAAAATGAAGGGGGAGCATTAAGCAGAAGGAACAGAACTGTGTGCTTGAAACGGTGGTGAAGGCTTAAGTATTGTGTCTGAGACAGAGGTGGCAGATGAAGTTGGATGTGTAGGGGGGTCCAGACTGTGGAGGTCTTGTTAGGCCATCGGAAGGACCCTAGATTTCATTCATAGTTGATGGGGAGTCTTGAGAAGTCTTTAAAGGAAGTGATGAGATCAGATCAGTTTCTGATCAGCAGCTCTGGTGATTGTGTGCAGGTCAGTCCTAAGGAACTGAGTTGTGTTTGGGAGCCTCTTGCAGGAATCCTAGTGAGGGATGCTGCTGGCTTGGACACAGTAGTGCCTTTCTGGAATGAGGAGGAAGGGACATGCATGGGAAGTACTTACATAATAAAAAATTAGCTGGGTTGAAGTGTGTGGAGGAGAAGGGACCTCCTGGATGACATCCAGGTATCCAGCGTGAGTGACAGAGTGGATGTTAGTGCTAATAACTGAGACAGTCCTGACCAGTGTGGCTCAGTTGGTTGGGTCTTGTTCTGCAAAGCAAGAGGTTAGCAGTTCATTTCCTGGTCGGGGCACATGCCTGGACTGTGGGTTTGGTCCTTGATTGGGGCACATGAGGGAGACAGTCAGTCGATATTTCTCTCCCTGTCTTTCTCCTTCCCTTCCCTTCTCTCTAAAAATAAATAAACAAAATCTTTTTAAAAACTTTTTGAGATAAAAATCCAGGAGGGGAGTAGGTTTGTGGGCAGATGATGTGGGCTTCATGTTTGGACACACTGAGTTTAAGTTGCCAATGGAATATCCAGGATACTTGGATATATGAATTTGGGGCTCAGAAGAGAAGTCTGGGCTGGAGGTGTGGGATTGGCCTTGGAGTGGTCACTGAGACCATGAGACTAGAGTTCACCTGGGGCAGATGGGGGCTGAGAGCATAGTGGGTAGAATGCTGTGGGAGTGAAGGGCACTGTTCAGCAGAGACTGGCCTCAGCCTCAGTCAGGTCCTCAGGCTTTGCAGACAGAAGTGCAGGGCCTTGGGTGCAGAGGGCTTCTTCCTGGAAGAACTTGGAGGCATGCCCTGGTACAGGGATTCCCATAGACAGGTGCGGGCTCTGTGGGACGACAGGTACTCTGATGGCCCAGCTCTGGGCAGTCTCAAACCCCAGGGATCTCCTTAGACGGGTGCCCTGGCCTGAGGTAGGAGAGAAGAAACTGACACAGGCTGAAGGAGCAACCTCAGAACTCCTGGAATCAGGGATTACACGTCTACTGTTCCACTTCTGGGGGCACTGGATGGTCAGTCATCGTTGAAGTTCTGGAAAGTTCGTAGAAAGGGACCTGCCCTGTTGCATGGACCTTCCTGGAAGACGCACCGAGGTGAGACTTCATGCTGGTCCCATTGCCTCACACACCCTCCCTTTGCATCAGTCTCTCTTTCCTGCCGATAATCGCACTTGGTTCTGTCTTATTTTCTGGAGGGAATATAGGCACACCGATTCCTTCCAAAGGAAGTCCTTCCCCAGTTGGACCCTTCGCCTTTTCCTCTCCCACACTGAACACTTCATTTGGGCCATGGGCCGCACTCTCCCTCTACGCCCTCCTCCAGGGCTTGGCATTTTGGGACCAGCTGCCAGAGTGATTGACATAAAGCCAATCTATAAATAAAGTCTTTTTCTTCTCTCATAAAGACTTTGTGGTTGAGTTTGCCTTCAAGGTCAAGATCAGACCTTTCTAAATAAACACATATCAAAGGATCATTAGCAAAGCAGCACTGGTAAATTGAGATATTAACTTCTGTCAACTGCCTGCTTCTTTTTTGTTCTGTAACTCATGACTGCAGTAGGTTTTTATTATTTTGTCCTTAGGCAGTAGCATCTGGCTTCTGTAGAGACTGTAAAAATTAAAAAGCAACACAAATCATTGCAAGAGAAAAGCAGTAAATTCAATGATAAGAATTTAAAATTAAAATGTTTTAGTGTTTTTATATTCTGCAAAACATGAAATGAATGAGTTTGCTGCCTGTTGCCATAAACCTAATCCAGCTAATCGTCTGCTCGAGTTTTTTCCCGTCTTCTTCACTCATCACCATCAGTTCTGTCTTGGCATGAGGTGAGACAGAGTAAAAGCTGAGTGAGAGAGAGAGACAGAGAGGGAGGGAGGGAGGGAGGGAGGGAGGGAGGGAGGGAATGTGTGGGGGAGAGGGAGGCAGATGCACCGAGACCCACCTCATGTGAATGGTGAAGACAGCATGGTGGGGAGCATCTCTTGGGAGCCCGAGTGGGCAAGGGAGGGTTGAAGATTGGTACATACCCATGAATCGGAATTCTGTTTTTTCTCCACTTTTTGTAGTTAAGCACTAAAACCAAAACACAACAAAGCAACAACAAAACCCACAGGTCATAAACGTAAACAGCAACTTGTAGTATCCAAATGAAATTCTAAAAAGGAGTCTCCTGAGCAGGTGCCTGCTGCTGAGCGAGCAGTCTGAGCAGGTGGTGCTCCTTCCCATCCCCAGGAAAGCCTGGCCTTTGGGTAGAGTTCTTGGGGAGGGAGGAAGCAGGATCTTGTCTCTCTTTCAGCCAGAGAATCTAGGTTTCTGTGTTGGGTCACTCATTTCTGTTGCAAAATCAAGTTGTGACACCAGGCCTAGGTATGTGCTGGGCCGTCAGGGAAGTAAATGTGGAAGTTCATTTTTCTTCCTTACTCTGGAGGAACTGTAGCTTAAAGATAAATAGATATGAGGCTCCCTGTGTTAAACAGCTAGAGGACAGTTTAAGGCAGGTGTGAATAAGCATGTGACAGTGTTGTGTGAGCCATACGCAGAAGTGCTCAGGAGGGTGTGGGTTATCAGAGTGGAGTGGCACCCATTCAAGGAGAGCTTTTAGGACGTGAACTGCCTTGAGCTAATTCTCGAGTCCATCAGCTTGGGACCTGGAAGCCCTGGAAGCCTGGGGCAAGCACTGTCAGGGGAGTTTACCCCCATGTCCAACCAGGACAGTCAGGGCCAGGATAGTGGGGGTGGTTGTGGGGGGTTGGGACTGCAAGTCACTTTTCATGCAGCCTGTCCCAGCTTGACTGCTGGACCCACAGGCATGAGGGCAGAGCTCTTTGTCCTGGGCAAACTTCTCCAGCCTAGGGAGAGGTGAGAAAAGAGAGCCAGTCCTTGGCCTCCATCAAAGGGAATGAAGGAAAGTGTGAAGATTAGGGGATGAAGAGGTCGGGTTAAGAGGGTATGACTAATACGGCCGGTCATTCAGATAGGAGAGCACATTGTTCTCTGTGCCCAGATGGTCCTTGGAATAAGTCAGCTCAGGCAGAAGCAGACTTCCAGTGCAAGGAGGTTTAGCAACTGTTTGCCTGCTATTCTATAATGACATAACCCAGGACCCAGCCCTGAATAGTGGCCATTCACATCTCTACTGTGTGTATTGGAGCAGGGGGATGTGTGTGTGTGTGTGTGTGTAAATATGCCATTTTATAGCCTCTGCTTCATCAAGAGGAATGTATGAGGAACAGGCATAGGCCTGATCCCTTCTCAACTTACCTTCCAATCTTGAGATTCTTAAAAGTAGTCATTTGTTTAAGTTTGTCTCCGTCAGGAGATGGGAAGCTCTACGAAGGCAGGGACTACCTGTCGGATGCATCAGTGTGTCCCCAGCCCCCGTGCAGCACAGCAGCAGGTTCATAAAATTGCCTAATAAATGTACATGAGAGAAAAGCTATAGCAACATACTAATTTTTTATTGCCTTCGGTAACCACCCATTAATTAATTAAGTTAATAATTAGTACATCAGTAAAGCAACTAATGAAGAATTCAGCAATTCATCACATGGTTCCCATCTGATGTTACAAGGACTGAACGGGGCAGGGTAGGGACACAGACCACAACCATCTCTTAGAAAGTTTGGGGTGGTGCAGGGCTTTCTGTCACAAACATTTGCTAGGTAGATGTTGTCCCCGCTTCCCTGATTGAAGACTTGCGGGCATACACAGGACGCAGGATGTGTGTGATCATCACAGCACTCTGTGGCACCCTTTCCTGCGCAGCGGTCCACGTGCAACAGCAGAATGAGCCCTCTCTCCTTCTTGTCCTGTAGTCTCTGTCCAAACACTCCATCGTTTCCTTTTCCTTCACAGAATCCATTTAGGCTCACTGAGTAAATAAGAATAAGCAAACAGATCCTCCCTGGAGACAGTTTTCCTTCTATGAAGTTGTGTTAATTAATATGAACACTCTGTCCTTCCTGCGCACAATGCCCATGACCGCTGATTCACTGTTGGGGTCTTGATCCTTTGGAGAATAAGCTTCTTTAGAGGTATCAAGCCAGATCCTGCCTGTTCAGAAATTAAATAAGTTGATTTTTCTAAAGTTAAGTATATATTAAACAAAGAACTCTGCCACCCAAAGTGCACAGGCTGCAAAGTGCAAAGTGTCCTAGCTGGGAGATTTGGGGATTGTCCCTGCCCATCCCTGTCGGAGATCTGTACAGTTCTCATGGCCATTTCCTGTCTGCTTTAGTCTCCAGGCATCTCAGATGAAGATGTGGCCAGTAGCATTCTCTCACTGTGCCGGTATCACTAGGAAACTTCAGTCTTCCCTTGGTGGGCATTGTTTCAGAGAAACAACTGCAATGAGTGATACTAGGAGGAGGAAGAAAAGGGAAAGGGGAGAGGGGTGGGATGTATGCCCCAGGCAGTGTTTAGAGAATGGAGGAGCCAGGGAGGAATAGGAACTGGTGCCAGGAGCAGACTCATGCTATGAAAAGTGGCTGTGACCACAAGATGTCCATGCAGGGTTGTGTCTGATGTTCTCTGTGCATGAAACAACACGGCTGCAGGAGGTGGGAGAGCAGGAGGTGGGGGAGCGGTGGTAGGCAGCCATTCTGACGTAGACCTCTCTTGAAGGATGAGATCTTTTTTGCTTGCCTTTGTTTGACACTGATTCCAGAGGCTTCAGAAACTCCGCAGTGCTTCCATCAGGGTTCACATAGGAACACTTTGAATTACTCTACAGAATACCCACAACCACTCTATCCAGAATGAACAGAGTACCATCAATGTTTTCTAATTCTCAGTGGCCCCTTGTACTAGCCTTAAAAAATCACAGCTAGGAAAGAGGCATAAACATGATAGAATGCTTATCTTTCTCATTTTTAAGGGTTTTTTGAACCTGAGAGGTAGGGAATCAGGAAGTAGGCATGAGCATGGTGTTTGGAGAGAGGAAGGGGCCTAAATGATATGGGCAGGGGCAGGGCACCTTTGTCCAGGAGCTAGTTGGTCTAGGGCTGCCTGTCTTGTCATATTGGCTTACAAGGACATCTGTCACTGGATTTACCCCTGACAGTCATCCCTAGAGCCACACGAACTGGGATCTTCGGCAAGGGCTGAGAACAACACTGGACCCAAATCTTACAAAAGCCTGTTCAACTCCTTAAGAAAAAATCAATCTTTATTTTCCTAGCAGGATGGTATTGGAGGACAAAATTTATGTGCATGTTAGTGACACGGCTTTTGGCATTTCCATTAGCAGCTCTGTTTCAGGGGTTTTCCATCTGCTATAGAAATCGAATCTCAGAATAGTATATTATACATAATCAGTATCTGAAAAGGGAGGAAAACCCAGCAAGAGTGTGATTTTAGGGAGCCCATTTTCCCAGGTAGAGAGGGCCCTGGCTCCCGGGCCTGTGAGCCTGTGTGCCTGTGCACTGCAGGAAGAGCTGAGGGCCTGCTGTGGTCTTGGAGGAGAAAAAGGTAGGAAGTGTGCGCCAGAGACCAGAGGCATCTGCAGCCTCGAGTCCATGTTCTGCCAGTGAGTGGCCAGGAGGAGATGCCAGGTTTGTTTGACAACAGGTCCCAAACTGCACGTGCCTGTTGGCTGCCAGCTCTCAGCTTTCGCCATAGGATAATGCTTGGTAACTCCGTTCTGAAGCCTTCCCATTTAAAGCTCTGGATGTGCCACTGATGTGAATGACTCTCCATGATGAAGAGATGTTTGGGTAGTTTTGCACACCTGAAGGAGTACTTCCAGGTAAGGGAGGAGAAACCAAGTTCAGGAGAGCCCATGCCCTGGTTCTAAAGCACATGGATATGAGTGCATACCTAACAGTCATACATGTCTGAGATACAGGAACATACGGGCCCAGAAGCCTACAGCTTACATGGAATTTGGGCTGGTGGTGGATGGCTGGAGAGGGTAAGGAAGTGTGTTTACCTGGAATTGTTAAGACTCAAATATTAGAGTCTTGGGGTCTAGAAATCATAACTTGCCACAGATGTATTAATAGGTCAAATTTTTATGTATTTATCTACTTATTTGTGCATTAAGGAAATACTTATTGAATACCCATCATGTACCTAGTAGTATTTTAGGCTCTGGGAATACAGTGGTGAGAAAAACAAAACCTCTGCCCTCAGGCCTTGTCGGCGGGCACGTAAGGAAGTAAAGAAGTCACACACACGCTGTTGTTATGTTGGAGGTGTAAGGTGTTCTGACAGCACACATGAAGGCCTCCACCTTGGATGGGGAATTGTAAGGCCTCCTGGAGGTGGTGTCATCTAAGTTATCACCTGAAGGATAAGGAAAAGTTATAAAGTCAAGAACGTGGGGTCATGGGGAATAAAGGGAAGAATGCCAGGCTGAGGTCAACATGTGTAAAAGTCTGGAGTTGGGAAAGATAAGGCAAGTCCATGGCATTGAAAACGGGAGTGGGGAATAGGACCAAACCTGAGATTGGAGAGGTAAGTGGTGTTTCTGTGAAAGGCCCCTGAAAATTACTGTAAGTAGTTCTGTCTTTTTCCTGAGGGTAGTGGGGAGACATTAAAAAGTCTTAGTCAGGGGAGTGACATCAGATTGTATTTTAGAAAAATGACTTCTGGTGATATGGTTGTGAATAGACTGGAGGAGTTTAAACTGAAGGCGGGGAGACTTGTTAGGACAATATTGCCATGATCTAGGTAGGAAATGATGATAGCTTAAGCCAGTGTAGTTGCTGTGGGGATGGAGAAGAAATGGGAAGAAATCAAGATATTCATGAGACTGAAGAAATTTGATGGCTGATTTGCTGTGAGAGGTGAGAGAGAAAGGAATCCAGGCTGATGGCCCCTTTATTTGCTTAGGCAATTAATTGGGTGCTGGTGGAGTTCTTTACTGAAGTGGGGCACACAGAGGAGAAGCAGAGCTTTTTTCTTGTTGCTGTTAAGATAGTCGGCAGTTTTGACATTAGAGTAGTGAGGTGTGTGTGACATCCAGTGAGGAACTACTGAGGAGGCATTTGGATATATAGTTATCTCTGGAATTCAGAAGAGAGAGTCTCACTGGACCATGTATATGTTGGAGTTATCAGCATATAAATGATCTTTGGAGCATTTTTCTATTTACTGGATGGGATGCTGCCCTATTCATGAATGTTCAATAAAGCCAATTAGGTGTTTAAATTTACTTGGTTGAATTAAATTTCTTTAATACCTATAATTCTAAATATGTCATATCATCTACTTCCTTCTGCAAAGTTGGGAGGTTAGATTCTTGCCAGGCCTGGCAACAGAGAATTCACTATTCACACACAGCCAATAGGAGGCCTTAATCAATTCCTAGCCTTTGCATCCCTCCTTGCCCAATTCCTGGGGCTACTAGCTGCCACATCCAGCCCAGTCCTTTCCCCAGATGCTAGGACTAAGCAGACCTGAGGCCGGGAGGTGCCTTCGCTGTCAGTATGCTCATGGCTTGGCCTCACTATACTGTTGCAGCTCCGACACCATGTCTTCTGCCTTAGTTTTCCGAGAGACAGTCCCCACATGCACCTGTATTCATCAGGGTTCAGATCTAGGGAACAGAATCCACTTCAGCTAGTTGAAGCAGGAAAAGGTTTATCACAGGCTACTAAATGTCTTACAGAATGCTTGGAACACAATGCTGAAGAACAGATGCTACGAGGAGCTCCCTGTCACTACCCTCAAAAAAAAAAAAAGAAAAGAAAAAGAAGACACTTGAAGCCCTGGAAATAGGTGACTTTACAAAACAGGAGGATGTAGAGAGAGGAAAGTGCTTAGAACAGATTCAGAGGAACCCCAACATATTATGCCCCTGTGGAACACTCACAGCCTGCAAAAAGGTTGAGGAGTTGCTGGAGGAAATACCAGGGAGGACCAGAGTGGGGTGTCACATAAACTAAGGGAAGAGATTTCAGAAAGGAAAAAGTAGTCATCAGTCTTAACGCTGTTACAATGTCCCTTAAGAGAAAGACTAGAGAAATGTCCTTTGGATTTGGTGACATGTGTATCATTGGCTATCAGAGCAAACCGTTTTGGTCTTGGTGGAAAGATGGAAGCAGGAATGAAAGCCTGGTGGGTTGAGCACTGAACGTGCTTGGGAAGTTGAGGCTGCATTGTGAGGGCAGGTCCAGGAGTGGAGATGGGGGTGAGTTAGACTGGTCAAGGTTAGGATTTGGCAGGTGAGTGCCTTGGAAGGAACATGGGCAAGATGGTTCAGGGACCTGTAAGAAGGCAGCTGGTAGTTGAAACATGGGCCTAGAAGTAGGGACTGAATGGAGAAAGAAGTTAGGAAAGGAAGCGCATGTTAGGGATGTTTGGGAAGCATGGTTCTGGTGAGAGAGCTTTAGGTGGGAAAGAGGTTTAAATTTAGCACTTAAGAGGAATTGCTCTTACTGGTGGTGAAAGGCCCAGAGGGTTCTCTATAAGCACCTTCTGGAATAGGGCTGTTTAGTTCATACTACCTAAGTTAAAATACCACAGTCCACTTCTTTACACGCCTCTCTCCATAGCTAGCCCAGTCCACTGAATCAGTGTTCTAAATCAGCAATTTTCAACTGGTGTGCTGCAGGAATTGTTGAAATATGCCATACTTGACTATCAAATAAAAATATGACAACAGCCAACAAAACAATAGCCATCTAGTGTGAATAAATCAAAATTATACCTATTTTTGTCAGATTGGCAAAAAATACATTTTTTGGTGTGCAGCATAAGTTTAGTAATTAGTTTATGTGTCCCATGAGGTGGAAAAGGTTGAGAATCACTGCTCTAAATGGCTGCCATTTCTCTATTCCCTACCATCTGGCACTGTGGTGGACACTTTTCATATATTATTTCTAATCCTCCCAGCAACCTTGCCTGGTAGATATTATGTCTAGTACAGAGGAAGAAACCAAGACCGAAAGATGTTAGGAAACTTGCATCTGGTTATAAAGCCAGTAAATACATGGCAGAGTCAGGCTGTGAACTCAGATTTCATCTGACTCTGAAGTCCTTGTTTTTTGCTCTTTGCCTCTTGCAAGCCCCCAACCAGGGACCTGGTCTGCAACCCAGGTATGTGCCCTGACCAGGAATCAAATGAATGACCTCTCGGTTTATGGCACAATGCCCAACCCACTGAGCCATACCAATCAGGGCAGCTCTATACTTTTGCTACTAAACTTCTTGGGTAAGAAGTGTATTATTCTTAGATTGTAGCCTTGGCATTTCACGCCTGTGCAGATTGGAACTCAAGAAATGCTAGGTGTGTGAGTGAGTGAGTGAATGAGTGGTGCCACGGACAATTCCAGTACTGTCTCCCGAGGGAAGTACAAGTGCTGCCACTCAAAGAGAAGAATGAAGGTAATTTGAAGGAGAAGAAGAGGATAGAAAGGTTCGCAATCTAGCGATGCCAATTTGGGGTAGAGAGAACAGAGATGTCTCTTCTAGCTACTGTTTATGGGTGCTGGACACTTGGATGTGGCATGAGAGAGTGAGCCCTAAGTTTCCCATCTGCTGTGGGGCCAACCTCGGCTCCAGTCCTGTCAGGGAGTGGCCCAGAAACTCCAGAGGAGGAACTGAAAGGGGAGGTACCTCGGAAACCAAACCCACATGGGAGGAAAGAAAATCCCAACCGCTAAGTGACATTTAGCTTTGCATTTCCCTTTTAGAACCTGAGGTTGGTGTTTCTCTCCAGAATTTCCTTCAGAATGTAAAGGGGTGTGTGTGTGTGTGCATGTGTGTTTGTGAAGGTGTGGAGGGGGAGGACTGGGTTGTCCATCAGTTGTCTGAGGAGCATGCACCCACCTGAGGTGGCCTCGAGGCCCAGGCATGTACCTGTTGGATGCTTTATCTCCTTTCCCTGGGAAAGAGTTAGTGAACCAGGAATGCAACCCACTTGGAAGGAGTGTTGTTCCAAATTTGGGGGGAATGGGAGAGGCTGATAGGCAAAGTATTGTTTTTATTTTTTTTATTCAACCAATTCCTCCTTCTTCTACCTTCCCTCAATAGCAGGTTTCCTTCTTCCAGGTTTTCAAAGTCATTGCATGCTGCCTGACACTACGTAAAAGCCTCATCCTTGAATCTCTGTAGCTGCCTCTCCTTGCTTGTCTCTTCAGCAAGTCTACAGATTCACTCTCATCTCCCTTACCACCCTCACCACCAGCCCATATCCTCTCTGGGATATGGTGTGTGGCAGGGCATGAGGCCTAGTGAGCCAGTGCAGAGCCATTGCTCAGGTCCACAGGGAAGTCCTGGGACCTGAGGACAGTGGCCTGTCACCTTCAGTATTCCTCAGACAGCCTGTCCCTCACCTATGTGTATACACCACCTGAGAGCTGCACATGGGGTTGGTGGTGGGGAGCAGAGGTGTGGGTAGTAGGCAGGGAGCATGGCGAGCCCTGAGGACTGCAGGAGCTTTAAAGGATCACAGAGCCTGTCCTCTTTACATCACAGACGAGACTGAGGTCTAGAGAGAGAAAATTCCTTTGTTTAGTCCTTCAGCTGCCTGTTCGTGCTTCCCTCCATCCCGTAAATAGTCATCAAACACCTGCCAGGTCCACAAGGTACAGAGGTGTATAAGAGAAATGAGGTCCCTGCCCTCAGGCAGCTTTCATTCTGACGAGGAGAAGACCAAAAGCATTGTTAAACCTCAGGTGACTAGCTGGCGTCAGACCTGAGAGGCAAGCCTGGACCTCCTCCGCTGTCCTTCCCGAGGACTCAAGCAGGAGAGCTCCCTGCTTCCTGGGAGCCTGAGCCTTCAGTTCCATTCTTCACTGCAGGTGGAAAAGTTGAGAAGGAGTGAAACCGGGTTTTAGTTTGCATACTTGTGGGCAGCAGAGGGGTTGGAGAGGTACAATTCTAGACTAAAGATTCTATATATTTTTTGTAAAATATATATAACACAGAATTTATCATTTTAACCATTTTTAAGAGTACAGTTCAGTGGCATTAAGTGCAGTCGTCATTGTCACTGCCATCCATCCACAGGACTTTATCTCCCCAAACTCTGTCCCCATTGAACAGTAACTCTCCTCTCTCCCCAGGCCCCTGGATCAGGAATTCTTAACATACTGTGCCATGGGGCCCCTTGGGAGGTCTGCTGAAGCCTATGAACACTTCCTCAATAATTTCTCTGAATACAGAAAGTAAAATAACATATGGTTATAAATGGAAGGTTTAAATATAGATACCAAAATATTTTTAAAAATCATTTGTAATAAGTATATGTGTGATTCTTTGTTATCCTGTTAACAGGCTCCTCGAATACCTATGGTTTGCATAAATATTTCGAGATAATTGCAACATTCCCAACGCAGTTCGAAAACATCAACGACCAAGTCACAAGTATAGGTAACATGACTGGTTTGTTGCTTTCATTCCCCGTTGAAGAAACTGCTAAAAATCGCTGGTGGGGATGCAGACTGGTACAACCACTGTGGAAAACAGTTTGGAATTTCTCAAAACACTAAAAATGGAACTGCCTTTTGACCCAGCAATTCCACTGCTGGGATTATACCCTAAGAACCCTGAAACACCAATTCAAAACAATTTATGCACCCCAGTGTTCATAGCAGTGTCATTTACAACAGCCAAGATTTGGAAACAGCTAAAGTGCCCATCAGTAGATGAGTGGATTAAAAACACTGTGATACAGTTATACAATGGAATACTGTGCAGCAGAAAACAAGAATTTCTGTCTTTTATGATAATATGGATGGAACTGGAGAGCATTATGCTAAGTGAAATAAGCAAGTTGGTGAAAGACAAATACCATATGATCTCACTTGTAAGTGGAATCTAATGAACAAAACAAACTAATGAGCAAAATACAACCAGAGGCATGGAAACATGGAACAGACTGACAGCTGTAAGAGGGGAGGAGGGAGGTGGGGACTGTTTGAAAGAAGGTGAAGGGATTAGCCAAAGAATATATAT
Source organism: Trachops cirrhosus (assembly GCA_028533065.1). NCBI lineage: Eukaryota > Metazoa > Chordata > Mammalia > Chiroptera > Phyllostomidae > Trachops > Trachops cirrhosus. Next base: position 73,483,972 of record CM052543.1, read on the forward strand.
GCATGACCCACGGACATGGATAACGGTGTGGGGATTGACTGTGGAAGTGGAGGGGCAGAGGGGGAAAAATTGGGACACTAAGAGCATAAAAATTTTTTTTTAAAAAACTGCTAAATCTCAGAGTTCCGTGAAAATGAAGATGCAGTGGTCCCCCCTTCAAGTTCACCAACATTCTGAATTCTAACCCTGCACAGGTTGAAGGTTTTGTGGACTCTGGGTTACGAAGGCCTGCCAGGGCAGAGCTTGCCCACTTGTTCTGCCTGGGAGGGCAGTGCACAGGCCAGGAGTGTGCTGATGGTGACAGAAACACTCCCTGTGCACAGGCTTTTGCGGGAGGGAAGGCAGGAACACCGTAGGAAACCAGCCAACAGGGACAAGGTGCTCCCTTCTCCCAAGCCACCAGCCTGCTGTCTGAGGTGGGCGGTGCCAGTGCCCCCTGGAAGTGTGCCTTCTGGCAGCTTCCCTGCTCTCCTCCTATCCCCTTGTCCAAAGGCTCAATGCAGAAGGGAGCCATATGGTCCTTTGTGGACACATTCTCCCTAGTACAGTATCTTCCTGGTGTGAATGCAGGGCCTGGCTCCCCAGAGTCAGCTGTCCCTCCCCTCCCCCCGCTGCCTCACTCCCCACAGCCAGCCCAGAGAGTGGAAGGTTGTGGGGGCCAAGCTCACCAAGTCGGGGAGCCCTGCAGAGTCAGGGTGAGCAAGGAGTCTTTTAGTAACACCCACCCACACGCTCACACAGAAAACGAAGTGAAGTCGAATGTCTCAAAGTCAGATCCCTTTTTAGTATGAATTTGCTGTGTCTCATTCTGAGCACTAATTCCAATTTAATTGCAAGTGGCCTGAAGCCTCTTCAATAGGAGTAACAAATGGTTTGATTTTGTAAACTTCATCAGACTGCATTTTAAATGCGACACAGTAGCCCAACTCGAATGCCAATGAAGCACTGGAGTAGCTCTCTGTTTACTAATTATCCGTTTTTACTCCAAGCCACGCTGGCTGGCTTGTCTGATTAAATCGGATTTGTGGGATAGAGAACAGCTAGCAGAGTTTTCTCTATAGTAAACGAGATTGAAACTATGGGCCGCCTGGCTGCACACTGTAAATTATATTTCCTTTTAAAGGGGACGTGTCTCTTTTATTTCTCTGTCGTCCCTTCTGCATGTTAAACTTTACGGTACAGAAATGTACCTGCTGCTTCTCAATCCAGCCTCTCACTCTCCACCTGGGAGTCAGCTCACTTCTGTTTCTTCCCACCTTCCACTCTGAAGAACTAGAAAGGAAATTGGTAGTTACATCCCATTGGCACCCCGTCCACTCCTTTTCCTCTTTAATCCTTTCTTTTCTCCCCTCTATCCTGGGGGTGAGATTTCATTATTCCTTATTCTAAAAGGTTCCTGTAATGATTTGGATTCTTAGAGTCCATACTGAGTTGACGAAAAGAGAGTTCTAGCAATAAAATTTACTGGGATGAAACCCTGACTAACTGGGTTTTAGCCTTTCAGAAAGACGTTGAGTATTAGTGGTATTGGGCTGGGTGGACATGGGTTGGGCCTGAATTGGTAGTGACAACGTGGACAGTGAAAAAAGAGTCAGTTTCTGAAAAATTAAATGTGTTTCTTTGGTCTGCCCTACTTGAAATCCTTTCCACTGAGCAGAGTGACATTAAGATCACCAGGTTTCTACCTGTGATCCAGCAGGGAAGGTTGTGGAGCAGGCATGGCAGGGTGACAGTGGGTGGAAGTTGGGGGGCTGGTGCCCACAGCTGAAGTCCAGGGTGGGGCAGCTGTTTCATCTGTCCTCCTCTCCACTGCCTGGCCAGTTTTGAGGTCTGGGTTCTGGCTTAGAGGTCTTGGGGTCTCTAATTGTTCTTCATCTGTCCCTAGAAAACCACCTCCTCCTTCCTGCATCTCTCGCTCTCTCCCCATCCCTCCACAAACAGGTGTGATCCAGTTGTGCTTAAACCCTAGTGTTTCTAACACTTTTAATTCCACGAGCTTGACCTGCACTGCCCTCACTCTTGGTATGAACCTTTGCGTGGCTTTGTGTGGGTGCCTTTTATATTTTAATTTGCTTCTGAATGTCCTGCAAAAGTAACGGTGTACGCACTTTTCCCTGTCTGGCTATTGTGTGCGGTACAGTATGAGAAGGCCTGGCAGTGCCTCTGGTACCCTGGTTACCGTGGGAATGAATGGCCAGCACACTCTCAGGCTCATAGCCCTGCTTTTAATTGTTGACAGTAAAAAGCACTTAAATGTTGCTTAATTTGTAATCATCTTCTAGTGGGGAAAGGAGAGAAACCATTAAAATGTCAGTAAAATGAATACATCTTTCTCTCTCTTTTTGGTTTGGTTTTGTTATATTCATATGGGGTAGGTTTTCTTTTCATTGCCCAATGTTTGTCAGATATTTAAATGGCTCTGAAACAATCAGTATTTCATTTTATTTTGAATTTCTGTCTCCTGTGGTCCCTCCCCACCCCACCCCATCCTGTCTCTCGGAGTCTTTTTCTTGCCTCTGTCTGTCTCTTCTCATCTGTCCCTTTTCTTCCACATGACCTCCTCCAGTCTTCACCTCACAATCTCTGGAATACATTGGGATTTACAGGAAATTTTAAATAAGAGCCCAGCTTCACTGTTTTTTTTCAAAAGACACCTCTTCTGGGCCCCAGTTCCTCCCCAGGGGCCTCAGGATGACTTTGTGGATACCTGGAACTGGAGGCAGTGAGTCTCTAGAAAATGCCTTGTACGGCAGTTGGAGGAGATCTACAGATAATTTATTGTGCAAGTGAGGAAACTGGGTCTCGTCATCAGGGGAAACCTCTGCTCTTTCACGAAGCTCTGGACGTACTGCTCAGAATGTAAGGGCCTGCTGTGCGTTAGACACCGTGCAAAGGACCTGAGAGCACTGGATTCAGAGGGTCTGGTTCTCTGGTCACCCTCTGTGCCACATCATCGTCTTTTCTGTCACCCTAGTGTTGGGGGCATGGGAGAGAACGCCCCTGCTCCCCCTCCCCACCACATCAGCCAGGCCCTTCCAGAGCACAGGGAGGTTTACAGATACCCTCAGACCCAGAGACTCAAGAATTGCCCTTCTAGGTATGTAGCCAGTTCTTGGAGGTACTAGCAGGTAACTGGTGGTCCCTTGGGATAAAGGGTATGGCAGGTTCTCTCAGGTCTTGCTTTCCCCATGTTTCTAAAAATCCCTCTCTCACAGGGCTGCTCGAGAAGGCTTTGGAATGACAGACCCAACTGGCCCTTAGCAAGTGCGAGCAGTCAAGCTTAGATCTTTTCTTTGCCTTGCCTATAACTGTCCCTCTGTGAGCCTAAGACACTGGTTCCCACTGAAACCTCAAGATTCCCTTTAACTAAAGGAAGGCTGTTGAGGCAGACTTGAAGGAGAACTGTCTGAAATACATCTCGATGGGAGAAAGGGCCTTCCAGTATTCCAGTGCCCTCTTAAGTAGGCAGAAGACCATTGACTGCTAGAGTCCAGGGAACCCTTTAAGAATAATTAACTTCTACCTTTGTTTTTCTAATGAGGAAACTCAGGCTCAGAGAAGTTGAGTAACTGACCCAACAGTGCACAGCAAGTTAGTCACTGAGCCAGGACTTGAAGACAGGTCTTCCAGCTGAAGACTCCAGTGCTTTCCACTCTTTTCCCCATCTTCAAGTGGGAGCCTATAGTGAAAGGTCATGGGAAAGGATAGGCCTAGAGTACAGCAGCAGGATGATTACCCTGGCCTGTCCTTTCACATGCCTTCTTGACTTCTCACCACACATTTCAGGGGTTCTATGCCCAGAAACCTCCTGGACCAGATGAGTATGAGACAGAGGACCCTGGTTTCCTACTGCCCAGCTCTCATGCAGCCTTGCAGAGAGCTGCAGGCCTCCCACCACAGCTACAGGCAGAGCTGAAAACATGCCAGGGAGGATGGACTGAGGAAGGACCCCCTCGCAGCTCTACTTGCCACTCACCCACCTACCCACAATGCGGGAAGCAGAGAGCCTGTTGGCTTTAGGAACCCAGAGGTAGACAGGTATCTGTCTCTCCCTTTTGAACTTTATTCTTACAGAACAAGCAGTGAAGAGAAACTGAGGAAGGTAGTTCTTTCCTCCATCTTGAGAGGAGAAGTGGGTCCTGCAAGGCGCCACAATGCGCACCTGCCACATGCCCTAGCCATCTTCTCCCAGGTGGGTCTATCTAAGAGGCCCCTCTCCTTCCAACAAATGGGCATTACCTGAGAGAAGCTTCTTTTTCAAGTTCCCCCGGGACTGGGTGAGGTTAGGTGTCTGTGGGTGCCCCTCTCCTCTCAGGGCTATTGAAGTTGGTCCAGTTTTCCAGTTGTGGGCCAATTAGTTTCACAAATGGGGGCCCCGTGGTGCCAGGGCACATTTGTTCCGGGCCTGCGCACTGGCTGGGCCCCATTGTCCTGCCTCCCAGCCCTTCGTGGGCCCATTGTCCTCGCCCCCAGCGGGTGCTACTTACCGCTGATTTATACCGGCAGGCGTCCTGCGGGCTCCAGGCTGCACTGCCACAGCTGGCGGAGGTGCTTAAGGCCTTGGACCTCATGACCTTTGCCCCAGTCCTGCTGTCATTTTGAAAGTTACAGACCAGAGGGCTGCATACCTCTCCGGATTTACTTCCCACCCCAGCCCCTCCAACACACATACACATGCACACACAGACACGCACACAGAGGCTCCCTTTCCTTTTACCTCTTCTTGCTTTTGTGGTAGAAGTTTGGATTCATTCCGGAATGTCTGAAAGGGTCCAGAAGCTGGAGTGGGAAGGGACTGTGGAGTGAAAGGTATCAGGAGGGGCAACCAGTCTCGCCTGATGTGGAGGAGCCTGCTGCTTCCATAGTGCGGCTTTTCATCTTCAGTTCCTCAGTTCCACGTCACTTGTAGAGCAAGAGGAGTCGAGGAACATGTTCCTGTCACTGTGGCCTTGCCAGGGATCCAGGCCTTGGTTTGGCATCTCACAACTGATTTTGCCCTTGACACTCTTCCTGCCAATGGTCCATGCACCCTAGAAAGGGTATCCTGGTTGGAAGTAAAGGGGTGCACCAGCCAGAAGTAGATAAGAGCTGGGGAGATGGTCTTGTAACTAGGCAGCAAAGCATAGACCTGGTTCCATCTTAATCATTTACTCTCTCTTGCAGACCAAACTCAACTTTCCCCCTCCTACTTACCCCCTTTCTTTTATTTTCCACCCTTTTTCTTGTCCCCCTCCCCAGTTTCTTCCCCTCTTGCCTCATTGGTTGGAATGATTGACAAAATTAGCAGATCTATTCATGTTACTTTTATTGTTCAGGTCTCAATAAATCCCGCATGTCCGGGGTGCACCTTAATGAGCTAGTGAGCTGACAAATTTGTTTACTGTAGCTGGAGGTGCCGAGTAATGAAATGCACTTGTGTCTGCAGCTCACTGCTAAACAAATACACAGTTTTCTGGGAGCCAGCCTTGCTGGCTGTTGCCTGAAGATGCATCCACATTCCCCAAGAGATTGAGGTGTGTGTGAGCACATGCACACACACAGCCCTACACATATGTGCCTTGAAACATGTAATTAATTACACAACCATCCATGGCTTGGTTTTAAAACAAATTTAAATCAGCTGTTCCAGCTCCTCCCTTTTCTGGTTATTCATTAAGAATTCTCTGCTTCCTGGACTAACGATAGGAAACCATAACATTCCCTCTTTCCCTTGTGAAAATGGAAGGTTATATACATCCATGGGGGCCTTCCAAGATTCTAAGCAGATAAAGGAAAAGTGGTAGGAAGGGTTGGGCAAGGAGACTGGAATTGACAAGGCTGAAGTTGACGGGAAGGCTAAATGTTGTGGTTTTTAGCTCCTGGCTTGGTTTGGAAAGATGTAAGTAAGCACATGATTAAAAGTGCCCAGCAGTAAGTGACTGTAGGCAGGAGACAAGCACCCATGCACAGGCTTTACAGCTAAGTTGGGTTGAGGCAAGCCACCCAAGGCATGTTTCCTCAGCTTCCTCTACCTCTCCTGAAAAAGTGGCAGTGGGCAGTAAAGGAAACAGTGGTCCTTGTCTCTCACTCTCTAGCAGCTGTCTCTGCAGGGGTCAGCGCACTGACACTTCCTTGGGCAGGGCAGGCTGGGCCCTCACTGTGCTTGTAGCTTCCTTTGTGAGAAGTTCAGAAGGCTGTTCCAGTGGTCCTGCAACTTATGCCCAGAAGGGAAGCTCTTGGTTCTTTCTCCAGTAGTCCCTTGAAAAGTCCCTAAGTGATGACAGCATGGGGCTGTCAAAAGCGGGGAGGGCACCTCTGCTAATATCATGGGCTGGGTGTTTGGTTCCTTTTTGTCTGCCTCCCGTCCCTTCCCCCCCCCCCCCACACCTCTAGCCTTCCCATCTTCTTGAGATGTGGACAGAGCCTTCCTGCCTTTGGTGTGAGTCAGCCCCAGGCTGCTTCTCTATGTCTGTCTTTCTGTCCTGCACAGTGGATGATGCATCTTGACCTCGTCTTTAAAAGTGATGTGTGTGTTGGGGTGGGGGAGGGATGGGGAAGAGGGAAAGGTGGCAGTTTCAGTGATGGTTTTGGTGTATGGTATTGGCTGCCCAGGGCTGGAGGTAGTGTCCTAGAAAAGAGAAATCTGGGAGTCAGAAGAAGTAGAAAGATATTTTTGAAGGAGTTGGGAGGGAGGTGGAGGAGAGATAGTTCAAGGGTAAATCAGGATTTTCACACACCCCTAAATCTCAAATTTTCTTACTCTGGGGAGAAGAACCTGTGGGGTGGCAGGGGAAGCAGCTCTTCTTTTGTTGGGTGAGGTCAGGGGAGTTGGACGTGAGATTATTCGTGGTCCACGTGCTCAGATGCTTCTGCACATGCACACGTAGCAGTCACTGTTTGCTTGCCAAAAAAAGCTGGAGTATATTTAGATTCCTCTGCTCTTTTGATTAAGAAACTGCTTATATCTAGAGATAATAAGAGCCTTGCTCCATAATAAGAAGGTATAGCACCTGAACATCTCCAGCTGTGTACCCCTCTGATCCTGTTCCTTCCTTTCTATTAAAGAGCTAATTGGTATGGAAATGGTACAGGTGTAAACATGAGGGTTTTGTGTCTCATAATTTCAGACCCAGTCATCACCTGGGTGAAATAAATGCCCTGGATCTATGTTACCCCTCCTGCCTCCTGTTCCTCTCTGGCCTTGGCTTGCTCCCACCCCCCCCCTTTTTTTTTTTTTTTTGCTAAAATTAAAGTCGTTTTAAATTGGGAGTCTGTGAGCCATATATGCTGTGCAGCCAACACTGGCTGTGCTGCCTGTGGGGGTGGAGGGTGAGGGGTGGCATGGTGACCACCTCCAGACATAGAAGTGCTGCAGAGGGGACCCGGGTATTTGCATGTGCCCTGCCCACATCACCTGAAGCCACTCTTCATTCAACCTGGCACACCCATCCCCTCATCCTAGTCTTAACTCCCTTCAGCAGACATCCTTGGAGTCCAGCCTGAGTGTGAGCCCCTTTCTTTCTTCAGAAGAGCAGAGTAAATGCTCTTCTTTGACCTGGTAAATTATTTCCTTGGGCCAAGGCTAAGTCATGGATATAAATTATGATTTACATTGAAATTTATAGATTGATAGACAATGGCACTCATGATTTACGGACTCAGAAATGTTTTTGTCAGTTGTCTCATAACAGCACTTTGTAGTTGGTGTTGGAAAGGGCAGGTAGTTCTGCATGCTGTTTGCCAGGTGAAGAAAGGAGGCCAAGGGCAGCAGCTACCTAGCCAAGGGTCAGGAAGCCAGGAAGGGCCACCCCTCTGGGCCAGAACCAGGGTCTTCTGACTGTTCACTGTGTGATGTGGTAAACTGGACCTTCTGTGATCTGGGTCTTCACTTCTGAGTAGCAGAGCTGACTTGGAGCCAGAACTGGGGAGTCCTTTCTAGCCTACCACACAGACACGAGGAGCCCTAAAGAGATCAGCTGCCTGCAGGTCACTTGGAATTACTCATTTCCAAGGAGAGTCTTCTTGGGAGCTCTCGGCGATGGCTGCATTTGGTCTTCGCTTTCCCTGGCTCTGGCTGTCTGTCTCTCTGTACCATGACTTCCACCACCCCTCTGCCCTTTGTGATAGCCTCATAGGTCCTTATTCTTTAATGTACCAGGCAGTCACTGAGTGCCTGCTCTCTGCCAGGCCCTGTGCTCTATAAAGGTAAAGAGAACAGTTCCTGCTTTAGAGGACTTATGATCTAGTAGGCAGAGCTGAATGTCAAAAACAAATGCAACACAGGGTTTTACGTGCTGTAATCGTGAGAGCTCAGAGGAGGATGTTCTTGGCACTGAGCACTAAATGGTGTAACTCAGCCAAGATGCCTTCTCTAGGGCCAGCTTCCTGGAAGAAGCAGCCTGGAGTCAATAAAACAGCTTAAGCTTGTGTACTGCACAGGGCTGCCGTGAGCAGTGGCCAGGTTGTCCTGCACAAGGTGCTCGGCTGATGGGGCACAGAGGCTGGAATCCAGCCACTTTGCTCGCTAGCACTGTGCACCCAGACGAGGGGCTGTGTCTGCCCAGAGTAGGGTGTGACTTTCTAACTCAGACAAAAGTGTCATCTGGGCTGGCACTGACTCTGCTAAGCACTTTATAGCTATAAAGCTTTTACACATGGTATCTCATTTGATGCTTTCAGCAACCACAGGCAATATGGCAAAGGATGGGCATCCTGTGGCCCAGAGAAGTCCAGTGACTTGCTGAGGGTCACAAGGCAAGTAAGTGACAGAGCCAGGATATCTGTGCTTCGTTTTCCCCCACTCATGTTATGCTATCAGGCATGGAAGCGGGCAGAGTGTCCAGACGCTGCCAGATCCCCTTGCCCTGCTGCACATCTCGCTGCAACTAATGAATTGCTAATACAGTTTTCTAGATAATTTTATTTTCATAGTCCCACATTTTAATGTGTTTCCAAAAGCTAGCATTTATTTGCTTAATCTCCCAGTGTAATAGAATCTACCCTGACTTATCATACATGCAGACAATCAGCTAGGCAGAAACTATAGCAAATTGTTTAATGGCTCAGATCTAGTCTTGAGATTTTTAACTTGTGTGCACCAATAGCTTTTCCTGCGTCTCATCCACTTCTCTCCTGTCCTTCCTTCTTTCTTTTTTTAAAGGTTTTATTTTATTTATTTTTAGAGAGAGGGGAAGGGAGGGAGAGAAACATCAATATATGGCTGCCTCTCACATGGCCCTCACTAGGAACCTGGCCTGCAACCCAGGCATGTGCCCTGACTGGGAACTGAACTGGCTGGCGATCCTTTAATTTGCAGCCAGCGCTCAATCCACTGAGCTACACCAGCCAGGGCCCTTCTTTCTATTTAAAATCTTTTTCCATTCCTTCATCTGTTGGTGTTCAAACACAAGAATAGGGAGCATGGGTGTGGGGCCTCAGAGCACCCTTGCCTTCATCTCTGAGCCTGTGTCAGTGTCCTAGTGGCCAGAGAGCCCCTGATTGAGGCTTGTTGGAGGTCCCAGGAAGGGGAGAGAGACCATGGGAGGGACCTTGTTCCATTTTCTTTCTAGGTGGTGGCTATATCATCTTAAACCTATTACCGAGGTGCAGATCTAGCTGTCTGGGACTTCAGGTACAGGGTGCTTCCCGTCTCAGGCCCAGACCCCAGGTGCTACCACACCACCTTCCTGGATTTCATTCTTTGATTCTTCCTGTCCTTGCAGCCCCTATCCTAGTCTGGTTCCCACCCTCCTCTAGTGGTAGCACAAAAGCCATCAGCTCTCTTTCTGCTTCCAGCCACTTACCCCACGCTGCCCCCAGGGTAATTGCCCTCACATACCGCTAGGATCATGTCAGCACCCTCATCCCTTTGTGGCACTGCATTGCCTATAGAATGAGGAGTAATCTGTCCCACTTGGCAATACAGCCCTCTGTGATCTGACCCCCAATAACCTTCCCCTGCTGATCTCTACCCTCAGGGCCTGTCCTCTGTCCCCTGCCCCTGAAATTTGCTTGGGGTGTTTCCTTAACTTGGCTCCTGTGCCCCACCTCTTAGTCCTCGCTTTTCAGTACTCTTCATTTTTCAAAGCCATTGAGAAAAATCTCTCAGAATCTGCTCCAAAGCCTCTTGAAGTCGTCCTGTCTTGCCCTCTGGTTGGTTGTTGACTTGATGTCTCCCAATAGTCTGGGACTCTGTTTCTCCAGTCAATCACAGCATATTCTTTGACACCTAGCACAGTGTCTACCCCTGGTAATATTTACTGAGTCAGCTGAATGGACCCAAAGTGGGTTCAGGCCATCCAGAGAAGGATGGATGGCATAAGGGGCAGCTTCCAGGGGCCGTGGGAAGGTCGAGGGGGCCAAGTGCTGCAGGAGTCTTAGTCTGTCCTGCCAGGTGGTACCGACCCTCAGAGCTCCTCTGGGCCTGGCTTTTTAGACTCAGGGTATTCTATGGGAATGCCATTCATGTTCCCTCTGACCCAGGCTCCTTCCATTCTGGAAATTTCAGGGGATGCATGAGGAGAAACCTGGCCATGCCTTACCCAGGAAGCCTCATCCATCTTATCAATTTAGAGCAGCTGTTTGACATCTGGCTTAATCAGGGTTCTCTGTGGGATGATGTTAGGGGCACGGAGGAGGCCAGTGCTGGGGGCCCTCGGAATGAAGCAGCCAGGGCTGCCATGTCACAGAACATGTGGCAGATGGACTCCACTCCTCGGTGTACTGGCCAGAATGGACTGGACTTGGGGGCCCCATTGTCAGTCTCTGGTCTGCTTCTGCCTGGATAGACCACTTCCTTTGGTGTGCCCCTCGATCAAATGGAGCTGGGTGTCCCAACACCTCCCTGAAATCTTGCTGACTGCCAGGGATTTGGAAGCCTACAGAGAGCCTGCCTGGGATTCTGCTTCCAGTCTACTTCTCCAGCCCAGGTTCTCTAAGCATTGCTGGAGGGAGCCCTAGATACTGGAGCTCCTGAACCCGCCATGTTTGGATCTGGCTTGCTTGTGATGTTACTTTGCTTTTGCAGGGGAAGACCAGGCAGATGGGTGGCAGACCCAGAGGTAGACATGGGCCCAGCCCTGTGGTTTCTGACAGTAGACAGACTTATGCATTTTTAGACCTCAACACTGCCTTTCTCACTGTGTGACCTTATGGAAGTTATTTAAGCTCTCTGTTTTCCCATTTGTAAAAAGAGGAATGAGAATGTTTGCCTCGCAGAGTAGCCAGTTTTACATAAGAGGACAGCACAGATAAAGCACCTAGCACAATGCCTATATCAGTTCCCTTCCCTTCTGCTCTTTGAGGCCAGGAAGAAAACTGTGTCCTTTCTTGTATTGTCTCCCTGCTCAGCCTTCCCTGGTCCAGGTTGCAGGCAGCGTGGATTGAGCATGGCTATAAGTGCCTAGTCTTCTGAGTGTCTACACAGGTGGCTGTGAGGGCTGGAGGGATAGTGGGGAGTGAGAGGTCTCGAGTTCCCATTGATTCATCCCAAAACCAGCCATGAGTGGGACTGAGGTGGGGAGAACAGACCTCCCACTTGCTGTCTCCATGGGTGGACCAGGGAAGCAGCAGGCAGGCTTTTCATGCAGTCCTTCTCCTCACCCCACTTCCTACCAGGAGCTCTCTGACTCCACACCGAACAGCCAGTGCTCTGCCCCTTCCCCCTCTCTGGGTTGGGTTGACAAATGCCAGGCCTGCCTACCTTTCCTACTTGTGTCCCTCCCACAGAGCTGAGCACAGGTGATGCGGCCCAGATGCCAGCAAAGAGAGTGGAGCAGACGGGCTTCCTAGGGCAGCTGACGTGCTCTGGAAACAATCCAAAGCAGCAGGTGTAGGTGCTTCCTCACGTGGCACGGTACCCAGAAAGGCCAGGGCTCCAGAGCAGCATTGGACAGCGGGCCCACAAACAGGAAAGGGCAGCCTGTCTTTGGAGGGTGCCGTGGGGTACCCACCCAACTGCCTGTGCTTCGGATCAGCACAGGCAATGACTGGACTGAAAATGAAAATCTCATGTTACCCAGCTTAAATTGTTTTGAAAACTGCCCTTTAGTCTTGGAATGAAAACTAAAGCCCTTACTATGGTTTTAAGACCCTACATGACCTGGCCCTGTCTACTTCTTTGGCTTTCTCCTCTGTGCTCTCCCTGCCGCCCAAGCCACACTGTTCTCTGTCTAATCCCCCGACCTGCCATGTTTCTCTCCCACCTGAGTGTTCACAGCTACTGTTTCCTCTTGAAGGAATGCTCTCCTCCACTCACCCAGTGTGCTGGGTGACATCTGTGATGAGAGCAGGGTCCTACTTGTAGAAGGTACTAAAATAATATGTGTTGATTGAATGGACCCTTAAGATGTGTGCTTTAATGAATGGAGAAGTGGTTAAAAGAATAGGGCCTGATAGAAGTAGCATGAGGAGAGGACTCGCATCCAGGCTGCTGGGGTGTGCATCCCAGCTCTGTTGCTTTGGAACTCCATGGAACTTTGGATGAGTTGCTCAGTCTCTGTGCCTGGATTTCCTTATCCGAAGGGTGAGGATGTAGAGTTAGTTACATTTAAACAATAGCTGGCAGATGTTATCTCCATTATTGTTATTCCTCACAGAGGCCACACTGATGGCCCATCTCCTGCCCCAGACTCCAAAAAGTCCCTCTGATAATATGCTATTTTAGAGCCGTGCCTTTGACAGATCACCCCATACAATTGCCGCCTCACATCTGCTTCTGTGGTGTGTTGGATGAATGCCCCTCTTTCTCCCACTAGACTTTAGGCTCCGTAGTGCAGGAAGTGAGTTGACTTTGTCCACCACTGGATCACATACTAGGTGCTCCATCAGCATTGCATGTCTTGGGCTGCCTCTGGGTTTGGCCCTGAGCACGGGAGCTTAGGGGCACTAGGCCTGGTGCCGGCTCTTGCTCCAGCCTGGGTGAGTAAAGAGGGGCCCTGTGCTCCAGCTGCCTGAGGTCTCCCCGTTCCTGTCTCCCACAGGCACAGACATGGCTGTCTTCTGTCTGCTGTGCGGGAAGCGTTTCCAGGCTCAGAGTGCACTCCAGCAGCACATGGAGGTCCATGCGGGTGTGCGAAGCTACATCTGCAGCGAGTGCAACCGCACCTTCCCCAGCCACACTGCCCTCAAACGCCATCTGCGCTCACACACAGGTAGGCCGGCCAGATGATGGGTGCATCAGGGTCTCCAGGAACCAACATCTGGATTTACCTCCAAAAACAGGAGGTGCTGTGCAAAATTAGCTTTTAGCCCTTCTTGCTCAAGGGTTAGGTTGGGTTGGAGGATTCCTCGTGCTGGTAGATGCTGATAGTTCTCCCTATCTCACCGTGTGGAACTTGCGTGCCCCATCTCTCTGTGCTCAGCAGAGAGGGAACTCGTGAGAAATGTGGTCTTGGGCCCCGCCTCAGAAACCCTGATACTGCATTTGGGGTGGTGTGCAAGACTCAACATTGTTCATAGGTATTTCCAAAGAATTCTGAGGCTGGTGGACCCAAATCTCATTTTGAGAAAAACCAACCTGCTTGGTCTCAAATTCTCTCTGCCACACACCCCCACCCTCTCCCTGGCCCCATCCCATGGACCCACATTCCTGAGGTCAGCCTCCAGCTCTTAAGGAAGTGTTGCAGAAGTGGTCCCAACTGCTTCACAATAACAGAAGCACATTTTCTATACTGGGGACTTAACCTTGTTTGGAGGAGTAAACAATGAGCTGTGAAATATCTTCACTTAGGCAGCTCCAGGTGATGGGGGAGAAGGGCTGTGGTCAAGGAGGCTAGACCACGTGCCACCACACCACCCTCTGGGTTTCAGGGTTGGGACGCTTGGTGTTTGAGGGCCAAGAGGCATTTCTTCCTTGTAGCTGCCCCTCACCCCACAGTAAGGGAATGGACGACTTAAATTCTGTCCTTTGTCTAAGACAAAAGTGGGTCCTTGTCAACAGTACACGGATAAAGGACTACCCATTTCTGAGTCTGCATGTATCTCTGCTGTGTGTTCTATCCTGGGTTTGGGGTGAGAGGCAGTGATGGGGTGGGGCCAGGGAGACAGACAGGCAGACTCTGTATCTGGGTTTATGACAGGATGTATACTCATGTCTGTTAGAGAGGGCACAAAAACTGTGTGCAGACAGGAATGGGTGGGTGAGCACTTTTTCTCCTCATTCTTGAGTCTTGTCACAGCTCAGGGATTAAATAGGCAGGCCAGGCCTTTCATGGGTGACTCTACTTAACAAGGGAGGGGCTTTCTTTGCCATGGTCTCAGTGGGCCTGTCCTACCAGCAGTGGGCATCCCCACCAAGGAGCCTGTCTGGGCTCTGCCTTCTGGATGCCACTCTGTTCAGGGGAGTGTATTGTCTTAGCATCACCAGTTTTGCTGAGAACAATTTAGAATTGCTGGCATAGGATGGGGGAGGTCCAAAGGGCAGGGCCTGACCAAAAGGGCTAAGGAGGAAGGAATGCTGACAAGGACTTCCTCTGCAATGCCTCATAAGCATCCCTTGAAGGTATATGCACCTTCCTGTCAACACTTCCCCCACTCTGTCCCCAAGTTCAACCTTACCAAATGCCAGTCACGTTCAGCAACTTCTGAGAACACCCTGGGTCAAATCTCTTGGCTTCATGGGACTTGAATGGTCCCAGCCCTGCTAAGTCTACCCAAGGTATGCCCTGCTCTGCCCAGGCCACCTTCAAAGAGCTCAGCTATCAAAATGCCACACACTTCTGTGTCAGTCATGGCTCAGATCTGCGGGAAGGGAGACGTAGTTTAGGAGAAGCACTTCCTTAATCTAGGAAACATGGAACGTGTGCCCTGCCTGTGCGTACACACACACCTATCGATTTCCACACCAGTGAGCCTTTGTACACACAAGCCATATACGGCTCAGCAAACCCCACACAATGCCTCATTAATATTCCGTTGTTCTTGGCCCATGTGCTGCTGGGGCCTGGTATTTAGCATGGGCAGCTGTGTTTGGTAAGTTAGTCCAGCCGTGCTCTTGGCATTGATGGATCCCTGACTCACACGGCTCATCGTATAATAAACTCTCAGCTGTGCTGCATGGAGGGGCATGAATTGCTGACGGGGATGGAGCTGGCGTGGGGAGGATGACACTGGGCCTGGCCCATACCAGGGAAACCACAAAGTAAGGACAGACCACTGTGGTCACAGGTGCACTGGGCAGGCTGGAGAGGGCTCTGAGTAGTCTCATTTGTCCTGCACTTAATGTCAAGCTCATTAAAGAGGCTACAGAGTTAATCAACATACCACAAATTGGATTTTGAGTTCCACAGCCAGTTTTGTGTGCATTATGGCAATGCTGACATGATTAGCTCTCAGGGTGAGTGTTTCGGACCACATGCTTGCCATGTTTCCAAAGCTCGGTGTGTGTGCACATGTGTGCATGTGCATTTGCACATGTGTGTGTGTTTAAGTTTTTCTTTTTTTCCCCTGCTGACTCTGGAGGTTTCCTCTTTAACCTCATTTAACATGTGATCCACTTTGTAATTAAATTATAAAAATCTGATTAAACAAACCTCTCTGTCTTAACCCTTTGTTTTTTAAACTCTTAGGGCACTCCCCAACCCCGAGAGGGGAAGGCACAGGCGCGGGTTGCCCCCAGCCGGGTGGCTGAGGGTGTACATTTTAATTACCAGGTCTGGCTGAAGTCTCCCATGGCCTTACTTACTTTATTTATTTATTTATATCTTAATGAGGATACAGAATCCTTGATTAACGTTGTAATCATTGCTGATTCAGTAAGGAGGGGGCGCTGGATATCAGACAGGCTGTGTGCTCAGCCATCTACACAGAGAGTGGCATGACGGCACGGGCACGCACACGCCCACCTCACCAGCTAATTAAGACCAAGGTCTGCGTGGGCTTCTCCTCCCCTTGGGTTGGCTGGGGCAGGCAGTCTGCACAGCCCTGGCAGCGAGAGCACAGGCAGGTGCTGAGAACCCCAGATCTGCATGTAAGGGACTCAGTGCACATGGCTCAGCCAGAGCAGTGCCCCACAGACTGGTGAGAGGTGGCTCTGCTCTCTGAGCTTTTTCCCATCTGACTTCTCAGTGGAATTGCTTCTCCACACCCCAGTATGCCCGCGGTGCTTCTTGCAAATCTTTCACCCATGAGAGAGCCCGCCAGTGGGCAGACCCCAGAATCCACTCCCCACAGAGCCTTAAAAACCCTTCATAGCCATCAAAAGAGATGAGAATTTATGTGGGTGCAGGGGCGTGCATTCAAGAGGGGGGAGCTTGGGGTAGCAACCTGAGAGAAGAGACTAAAATATCATTGTAAAGAGGAAGTGAAGGCACAGGCATGCGAGTCTATAACGAGAAGGACAATTTATGCCCAGGCACGAGCACAGTTTGACATGGGGATAATGAAAAAACATAGGTCATTGTGGATGACTTAAACCTTCAGCAGCTGAAGAAAATGTATGAAATGCAGAGGACATTACACGGTTGGCAGCCCCGCACATCTGCAGGGGGACAAGTGAAATACAGTGGGCCATTCTTTACCATAAACTGTGGTTGTTGGAGATGCAGCCCAGAGAAATTGTAATTACAGTGACAAGACGAATCAGCAATATTTAAATATTCATGAACAAAGTCTGGGGTGATCAATCTATCTTTATTGTCTGTGCCTTCACTCCTCTAATAAATAAGTAGCTGAAGTCTTCACCTTTTACCCCACAAAGCCCCCACTTTGGGTACAAAATGAAAAAAGGTTAACGCCCACACCCCAACCCAGCTGTTCACCTTCCAGGGACATTGGAACACACAGCAAGGAGGCTGATGGGCACAGCTTCCAGGCCTAGGAAAGGCAGTTTTCCCCGAGTTTCACATGCCCAACATCCCCGAGTGTCTGCTCTGGGTTGTCCTTGTGTTTCACACTGAGGCTGCGGGATGCATGGAGCTCCCTTTTTATCCTTGAGGTGCTTCCATTTAGAAGCACGGAGCATGACAGTAGACATGGTACAGCATGTCAGTTAGCAATCGGAGACATCTCCAGTGTCCAGACTCTGGAACCAGACCAGACTCGGCTACTTACTTGCTATTTGACCTTGGGGACTCTGTCTAAGCATCTCTAAGCATCTTATTTTTCTCATCAGTAAAATGAGAATAATAGCAATATCTTTCTTGTAATATTGTTGCAATGATTACATGGTATGATCCGTGTGAAGTTCTTAGTACAGTAGGGAGCACTCAACAAAGATGTGGGCCATTTTAATTAGAAAGTGTCATAAAAATTATACTACTGCTGCTAAAAGAACAAAATGCTGGACTTCTTTTCCTCACTGGGGACAGAGAAGAAAGTGTAACTCATTTTGCCTGAGGAGCTAAAGAGAAGCTTCCAAATGGGGTGATTTTTGAGCTGGGTCTTGAAGGATGACTAGGAGTTCACTGGGGAGAGACGGAGAAATCAAGCAGAGAGAACAGCTGTGTAAAACTGGAAGCGGGAAAGAGCAGAAGGCATTTGGGGAATAATGTTCTCATCATTCCCCAAATTGGAGGGACTTTTTAAAAGTAGGTTTGTCAGGCCAGAGTGGTGTTTGCCCCTGACCAGAGGAAGAAAGAGAAGGTCATCAGAAGCAGAGAGGTGAGGCATCAAGAGCCCACAGGTCTGCTCTCCCTTGTGGGAGCCTTCTTTCTGGGGACTGCTGTTCATTGCTAAACTAAATGGGCTTTCTTTTCCTGAGACTAGCCTGTGACCCATGGATGACCACTGGGCCACAGGAAGGTATGGACATGTATGAACACGTACTTCCTGTTTATGTTGGGGAAGCCAGCAGAGGCTGGGCACCCTTATGTCATTTTTACAGGTGGTGAATGCAGTCAGTCTCATCCTCCTGATGTACTGAATGTGCCCTGCTATCCCCTAAAGTGGGGGCAGGGGATAAGCAAGGGTGTGAACAAGCTCCTTGTCCTCACAGGTGACCACCCGTATGAGTGTGAGTTCTGTGGCAGCTGCTTCCGGGATGAGAGCACACTCAAGAGCCACAAACGCATCCACACAGGCGAGAAACCCTACGAGTGCAATGGCTGTGGCAAGAAGTTCAGCCTGAAGCACCAGCTGGAGACACACTATAGGGTGCATACAGGTACTGAGGGCCAGAGGCGACACCTGAGCTGGGTCTGGAACCTGCGTTGGGGTGAGGTGGGGGACAGATGGTTTCCCAGAGAAGCCCAGGTCTGAACCAAAGAGCAGAACAGGTTCTGTTAAAGCTTTATATATTGACCTGAGCACCACTGGCCCCTTGCAAGGCTGAGGCAGACCTTGCTAATCAATCAAGGCACCCTTTCCATGAGCCCAGACTAGTCCCCCACATAGCTATACCAGAGTAGTTCACAGATCATGCAAGATCATGTCTATTTGTGAATCCTGAATTAGGTTTCCTCAATTAGCTGAAAGTGAAGGTCAGGATAATTCTTTACTTGACAGTTAGAGTGAGAATTAGAGGGCATTGAGTTAGGTCATGATGGCGGTTACAGTTAGGTTCTGAGATCAGAGGAGCAGATATATTTAATAAACCTTGTATGTATATAATATTTTACCATTTCAGTGGGACTTCACATTCCTTTTTACATTAAAGAAATGTGAGCTCCTGTCCTCCCAGGGGATCTCAGGATAGAACAAGTGGAAGTGGTCCCCTTACATCCAGAACCACCAGAGTTGAGGGCAGTGGAATGCCAGAGCTGGACTGCACCTGCTTGTGGAAGCCAATTTTGCACATCTCTTCCCAACTGCAAGTTCAGTGGCATCACCTTGGTTTCTTAACATTGGCCATGGTGGGATAGTCACAGTGTGACCGTGGGCAAATGCTACAAATCCAGGCTTTGGGGGGAACCAGTTGTTACATGCTTTATCACCAGTACACCACTGGTTGGGGAAAGGTAGATATTCAGAAGGACATCCTCTGAGGATAAGAGGTAGTGGAATCTGGCAAACTAGGAAGGCCCTCTGGATGAGGGGAGATAGCTGTGCTTTGCAGAGGAGAGGAGAGGGGACCTCTGTGGGAGAGTCAGAGTGGGCAGAGGAAACAGTAAGCAGAGACTACATGTTGTCATAACTCTGTTTTCTTGCATCAGCTGCAAGGAGGGGATGGAGTGCTCATTGCTGACCATTAGAATGATCCAGAGATTCCCCAGAGCCCTGCGGCTTCCTTAGCCCCTTGTTGGGGATATGACCTGGCAGATGGATCATTAAATGCATTGGCACTGACTATTGTAAATAACAGGTCAATAGTTAGATCACTTTGGCTGTTCATTACTTCATTATTTGCTGGGCCTCTGCATGGAGGAGTATTGATAGAGAGATGGCTGGCCAGTTAATTACTATATTGAAACAAGGCTCCTTCACACCCTCTGCTCAGCTCCAGGGGACTCTGACAGAGGGGCAGTTGGGTAACAGCTAGCCCGTGGCTGTGCACACCCAGGTTTCCTGTCCCTCTCCCATTTTAGCCCCAGAGGGACAATGGGGTCCAATACCTCATGTGATGACTAGCAAGCCCCAGACACAGCCTGTTTGAAGGATGGAGTTACCTCAGTTTCACCCCATCTGTACTCCCCACTATCTGTAACCCTGTTCTCCTGGAAAAGACTGCTGAAGAGCCATCCCCAAGGAAGTTGCGGGCCTCCAGTGCCCTTTCTAGACCTCCATTTCCTTCCTTTGGAAAGGAAGGGTCTGTGTTTCTGGGAGAGTTAAGAAGAGGAAGGCCAGGGGCTAGAACTGTGCTACAAACCCGCAGCCACGAGCTACTTATGGCATTTAAATTAGTTACATCAAAATAATATGAAAAGTGTAGTTCCTTGTCACATGAGCCATAGTTCAGGGCACTCAACTGCCATATGTGACTCGCGGCTACCCTATGGGGTGATGGCATCTACCACTGTGGAAAGTGCCGCACTAGAGGGACAATCTCCAACAAGCCCACGGGTGGACTGAGGGCCCAGAGTGTCCCTGTGACGGCCCTCACAGCCTCTCCTTCTGTCCTCCTTCCACAGGTGAGAAGCCCTTTGAGTGTAAGCTGTGCCACCAGCGGTCCCGGGACTACTCGGCCATGATCAAGCACCTGAGGACGCACAACGGCGCCTCACCGTACCAGTGCACCATCTGCACGGAGTACTGCCCCAGCCTCTCCTCCATGCAGAAGCACATGAAGGGCCACAAGCCTGAGGAGATCCCACCTGACTGGAGGATAGAGAAGACTTACCTCTACCTGTGCTATGTGTGAAGCCAGGCCAGGTGGGGGCAGAGAAGTGGGAGCGAGAAGAGAAGAGTTAGAGCAGGATGAAGTCAAGGAAGGATTGTGCACAAAAACAAAACAAAACAAAAAACAAAAAAACATATATATATATATATATATATATATATATATATATATGGATAAGAAAAAAAAAGAAGAAAAAGGAAACCTGATAAGTGTCTAGCCTTGGATTCTCTGGGGCTCCAGGTGACTTGGAAACCTGGCCACGGCCCCTTTCAGGGGCCTCCATCCTCCTCTTCTGGCTGGGGGTTGACTTGATTTTTTTGAATGGGGTGGAGGTGGTTTTGTTCAGCTCAGATGGTGATATGTGTCTCTCTTCCCTCTACCCAGACCCTCTTTTTACATTCAGAAATGGAGGCTAGGGAGAAGGTGAAGGGTGTTCTGGTCAGAGCCAAACAGTTTCTGCCTGCCATCCTCTGACTGACTCTCAGAAGAAGGAGGCTGGGGGCAGAAGCAGGGACCTGCAGAGGGCTGGGCTGGGCTGACACTCAAAGTGGCAGCCCTCATGGCTGGGGGTGCATTGGAGTGGGAAGGGCTCTTCCCTTCCCATCACTCTGTTCATCTATTGTGTTCCTCTGCTCTTCCCCATCTGGGTGTCCCCTCAAGGTCTTCAGGAGCCTCATGGCTCCAGCCCCTCCCCCAGCTCTTTGTCCCTGCCTCCCCTTGACCCCTGTCCTCCAAGTCCAGGGAGTGCCGAGCCCCCCCATGGATCAGGCAGGGTCTGCGTCCTCCTCCAGCTCCCTAGTCAGGAAGCTGTGTCTGACCCCAGAGTCCCACTTCCACTCTTAGCTTCTGAGAACACAGAACAAATAGAATAGCCCACTCTTGGAAAGCCCTGTCCTGAGCGAGATTTTCTGCCAAGTTGCTTTTGCTTTCCACGTGGAAAAACCTAACTAAATACATGCGGTCCCACCACACCGACAGACACGAATCCCCAGCACCCTGAGTTAAGTCCCTAGGAGGAGGAATCCATGAAAGGGTTCATTGTCCAAGGAGAGGACTGGGATGTCCTCCAGAAGTGCCCTCCACCTGGAGAAGGGAACACCTGCCCAGGAGTCAGGGTCAAGGTACCGGCCAAGGGAGGGCTCTGTGGAGTCATTCTGGGGACCCTTTGAACCACCTAGACCTGGTGAGCGTAGTGGAAAACCCAGGTGGACAAGGTGGCCCAGAATTCCTGGCTCACAGTGCGCTCCCCCCACTTCCACAGGGAGGAGGAAGAGGAAGAGTTGTTGAAGCGCTTTGGCCTTGTGTTCTTTTCTGTGTCCTCGGTTCCCCTGTTAGCACATTGTACTTGGATTACCTCAGTTTTTGTGACCTCATGAGCTTTTGTAACCCCTTTATCCCTTTTTCGGTTGGGGGTTGGAGGAATGGGGAGGGTGTTCTTTTCTGTTACTTGTGTAAATTAATAGTTGGTTTAATACCCATCAGCTGGCCAAGGCCCCCCAATGCCAGAGCACTGGAAGGAGCTGTACTGAAGGAAGGATCAAGGATTGAGCTCTCAGGATGTGCATGTGGGGGCTGGGTCAGCAGCGGTTGGAGGCGGGGTGGTGTACTGGGGGTCTCTGGAGTCCCTGTTGGTTCTGCCCAGGCATGAACTTGTCACACCCAGCATCAGTTCAGCCTGCGACACTCTGGACAAGACCCCCTTTCTGACAATTTGCTGGGTCATTCGGGTCTGGGGGCCTGTGTTGCTCATATCCTTGTGCTTGTGTGGCCCCGCCTCCGTGTGCATTATCATTACCAAAATTGGTCTGTTTTCCTGGCTGCTGCGTGCTGTGCCAGTCTTGGTTTTGTTGCGTTGGGGTGGGGGTGTTGTTTTTCTGAAAGCTACCTCTTCTGTTTGTCCAGTTCTTTTGTCCCCTTTCTGCCTCTGGTTCTGCTGCTCTGCTCCCCTTCTCCCCAGTCTCCCCACCCTGATTTTGGGAAAGCACATTTGCAATATTTGTGTTCACTGTGGGAGGGGCCCTCATTTCATCTCATGCTTTATTTGTAAAAGTTTTTTTTTTCTTTCCTTTCTCTCTCTGAGAAAGTTGTGGCTGCGTTATCTTAGGTTCTAAGAAAGTGGTGTAGGGAAGTGGTTTGGGGAGAAGGGTTGTGAGGAACAGAGGGAAGGCGGAGGGATGGGTGCTGCTGTGACCGCCCCCCTCCCCCGTCCCTCAGCACCGCCCCTCCTGCCTCCCCTGCAATCTTGCCCACCAAATCTGAAGGCCTTAACAATTGTGTTGGGGGTGTATTAACTGGGGGGACTGTGTCACTAGACTGTTGATTGGGGATAATAAAGTAGGGAGGATGCTATTTTGCAATTGTAATAATGACTTAGTGCTTTGGAAAGGAAAAAACAGTTAAACTTGAAATATGTGACTAGAGCAGTTGTTGTGTCTATAATGTGAAAAGAGTGAAATCTTTGGGGGAGGAGCCATCTGTAAGAAATCATTATGCACTATTGCTTCTTCCCCCAACCTGGGAAGGAAGGGGGACTGGCTGGCCCTCAGGGGATCTGTAAATCCCAGAAAACAATACTTTAACAGCAAGATGTCATTCAAATTTGGTGGGGAAGGGGAAAAAAATCAAACTATTCCATAGACCTAGCTGACACCTCGCCCTGTTCCCCGACCCTTCCCATGCAGCCTGGGTCTCCTCTCCTGTTCATAAAAGCTGAGAGGGTTGAGCTAATCTTCAAAAATTGTACTATTTTTGTAACATTTGTTAGTTCCTGTGTCAGTTCTGCAGGACCTTGCTCTTTCCTTTTGTAATGTGAATAAGAAAAAAAGGACAAAAAATCCCTATCACCACCACCAAAAAGATACCCCTTTGAGTGTGTGTGTGTGCGCGTGTGTGCTATTTGTGCGAGGTTGTGTGTTAAATCACGCGGTATTGTTGTAGTCGGCTGTTGCAGCATTGGATGGTACTAAATCAGCACCTGTCTGTCCCTACTGTCCCTGAGGAAATCCTGACAGGGAGGCAGGAGAGAGGGGCAGGATGCACTGTTTCTGGAGGACACTGGGTGGGAAACTTCTCTGTCTGTATTTGCTTTATTCCCCCCAGCGTCCCCATGAAGACTCGGACACCCCGAACAGAGTCCGGCATGCCTCTTTTTTAGCTTCCCACTCACAAATGCAATTCCCACCTTGCCAAGGCCTTCTTGACCAGCCTAATGGTCAAGGTGAGAGTCAGAAATTATCTGGAGGCTTTAGATATATCCAGATAAAGGGGGCTGAGGAGACTAGGAAGGTAGAGGCTTCTCTCCCCGAAAGTGAGATCTGAGTGGTTTTACTCCCCTCTTCTTTCTGCCAACTGCTGACAACCCTACTCACTGCTGCCTTATCCAGCATCTAAAAATGTCTCTAGTCCATGTCTCTTGATGCTTTTGGTGACATTTACCCCTTACTAATGTGCTTTTCCCCTGTTCACTCCTTCACTCATTCAAAGCATTAAAATCCTATGTGTGTATATAGGATAGACAGATATATATATATATATATACATATATATAGTGAGATATATATATATAGCAAGAGAGAGATATAAGATAGTAAGTATCAGTGCTGCTTTGGAGGAGGCCACAGATATGAGGAAGGGGTGCAGGGGTGGGTAGGGGGGCTGGGAGACCCCGTGATTCAGTACAATCCAGGGATACAATGTGGGCTTGTTTAATCTTTGTGCCTGAACAGTTTTCCATGTTTAAGGGGGAAAAAAATGGGAAAAAATACTGCTGCAAGTTTTCACAAGTATATGGTACCCTTCAGGATGCTATTGGTACAGTCAGCTGCCGGGTGTGGAGGCCCGAGAGGGAGAAGGCCCTTTGGGTTACCTCTTTCCTAGGGAGTGAGCGGTGGTGAGGGTGGTCTCTGGACTCCATCTGTGAGGCGTGGCAGGGGGCAGATTTGTGACCAGTTCCTTGTAAGCCCAATAAGAGTGAAAACTGGGGGCACAGGATGTAAGACAGAAAAGCAGGAAAAGATCAGACTGTTGGTTCATTTTTCCTGGGCCTATGTTACATTTTTTTTCTCTCCTCCCATCTTGTTTCCTCCTTCCTGGAGCTTCATGGCGGCACTTACCTGGATATTTCAGCAGGAGGTAAAAAAGCTAGACCAGCCCTTCACGGTGAAACTGATGGGTGGAGGAAAAAGGCAGAGCTGGCCTGGAGAGGGGTGGGAGACAGACCGGGGAGGTTGGGGTGTTATGGGGAGGGGAGGGAAACAGGTGTACAGGCCTGAGAGCCAGCAGCCCTGCCTCCCTGAGTCTTTGGTGTCCTACTTGTAGACAGGGTACCTGCCTCCTGGTGCGTGTGCTAGAATTTGTCCACAAAGTGTTATGCATGATCTTTGTAAGGTGAAGAAGCCGTGGTGGTGCACCCTGACATTGACCCATATATATAAAGATAAATATATATATATGTATGTAAATTATAGCACTGAGGGCCCTGCTGCCCTGCTGGACCAAGCAAACTAAGCGTTTTGGTTTGGGTATTATGTTTTGTTTTGTTACTTGTTTTTGTGGCTTGTCTTATGTCGTGACAGCACAAGTGCCAGTCCGATTGCTCTGTATTACAGATAGTGTTTTTAATTAATTGATGTTCTAGTTCATGTCTACCTCAGCACCTCCTCTTAGCCTAATTTTAGGAGGTTGCCCAATTTTGTTTCTTCAATTTTACTGGTTACTTTTTTGTACAAATTCTCTCTCTCTCTCCCCCCCATCCCCTCTCTGTCCCTCTCTCCCTTCCCCCTCCTGCCCTCTTCCCCTTCCTCCCCTCTCATTTCTGTTTGTTCCATTCTCTCTCTCTCCCCCCGCCGCCTGCCCCTGACACAGCCCAGTGACCCCGAAGTTGTGCTTGCCAGTCATATCTGTCCTGGTCCCCAAGCAGTTCCCTCGAAGTTGTGCGGTCCTGGTTGCAGCTTTCCGCATCTGCCTTTGTTTTGTGTAGATTGATGCGTTTCTTTGTAATTTCAGTGTTCTGACAAGATTGAAAAAAGAAAAAATGAATTTACTGCTGCAGGTTTTTTTCTCTCTCCATGTGTCACTAAGTGAAGTTTGTGCCTTCTATAGCAAAGAGAATATTTTTTACATCCTACTAACAGTAGATTTTTTTGTAGTGAACATTTTTTGTATTTTTATTTATAAGTCTCATAAGAAAAATAGCAATGTTCAGTTGTATACCTTGAATCTGCAGTTAGAAGAGAATAAAGTTAATTCAGTTGTCTCTGGCTTGAAGTGTCCCCATTTTTAAAACCTGGTTTGTCTTTTCTCCTTTTTCTTGGGTGGGGAATACAGTAGAGGAACTAAGATTTCTGTCTGGGGTGGGGGAAGAGAAAGCTCTAGATGATACACATGTGGCCTTATTATGTGTTACTTTTATGCTATATTTACCAGGCACTCCATGACATATTTTTCTAATACTTTAAAAAAAATAGTGCTGGCCTTTGGTCAGGTGGCTGGGTTGGTTAGAATGTCATCTTGATATACCAAGATTGTGGCTTCAATCCCCAGTCTGGGCACATACAAGAATCAACCAATGAATGTGTAGATAAAGAGAATAGCAGATTAATCTCTCTCTCTTTCTCTCTTTCTACCTTTCTCTAAGATTAAAAAAAAATTAAAGATTTTATTTATTTTTAGAGAGAGTAGAAAGGAGGGAGAGAAACATCAGTGTGTGGTTGCCTCGTGCACCCCCTGTAGGGGATCTGGCCTGCAAGCCAAGCTTGTGCCCTGACTGGGAATTGAACCAACAACCTTTTGGTTCACATGCCAGCCCTCAATCCACTGAGCCACACCAGCCAGAACATAAAATCAATAAAATTTTTAAATAGTGTTAAATACAGTACTATCATTTGATTCTTGGTACAATACAATGCATGAAGTAGGCACCGGTTCATTTATTCCTTCAACACAGGCATTCATTAAGTTGGACCAGTTACTGTTGGAGGCTTTGGTGACATAGCTGGGATGGAACAGATGAACTCCTCAGGGGTTCTAGGTTGATATTCTAGATATCAACCCTCAGGAGGCTGATATTCTAGTTAGCCACTAAGTCAAAATCCGTATACTTAGGTTATTACTTTCTTGGGATCACATAGCTGGTGAGTCACCAAGTCAGAACTTGTAACCAAATCTGCCATCAAATTAGTTTTCCCAGGACTCCAGAGGTGAGACTGTCTTCTGTCTGGTCTTTATTAATAGAGACATTTTTAACTTCTTAGCTTAAGCAAGCTTCAGAAATTAGTCAACAAGAAGCTACTACCCAATTTAAGGTCCCTGGGTCTGTGGCAGCCAAGCTCTGAAGAAAGGAGATTGAAATAGGTGGGAGGTGGAGGCACAAGGCCAGCATCACCACTAGGAAAACAAAGCATTCCCACAAAACTCAGGTGCCATTCCCTCCCATCTCCTCTCCCTGTCTCTGGGCCAAGGCTTCCTCTCTAGGCCTTGCTTCTTTCCTCTCACTGGGGATGGGAACTTTGCCCCTGGTGTCTGGAGCTGGAAAACCAATTCCACCCAATCCTAGGTGTGCTGGCTCAGTGCCTCTGCCCAAGGCCATCCTGCCTGCCCTGCTCTGAGCAAAGCAATCCATCTGCTCACTAAAACCTGGGGGCACAGCGACAACGACTGCAGGGCCCTCCTGGGATGGGAAACAAGGCTCAGGAGCCGGCGTGACCTGCATTATTGGGAGTCACTGGGAGCCATCACTCCGCACCCTGCTGACATGGCAGTCTGTGAGGAAAGGCCCATTCTTTGCCACCACTGCCTTCTCTGGGCATAGGCTAGAAGAGTAGCCTTCCAGCCCCCTTGGCCCCTGTGGTCCGGGGTCTACAGGACCCTGGGGTCCCTGAGTGGAGAACCACCTGGGGCTACACTTACCACCCTGGAAACCCTTCCCAGGAACAACACAGCAGGGCGCGTCTCCAACCCCTCTCAACGCAGCTGGCTTTTCTGTCTGGCTTTACTTCTCTCCTCTCTTTTCCTCCCTACTCTTCTCTTTCATTGTTCCTTTCCTTCGTCTCTCTTCTTTCACCTAATCTTTCTTCCCTTTCTCCACTCCTGTCTTTCTCTCTTGTTTTTCTCTTGTTTTTCTTTTTCCTTTTGTGTCTCTGTCCCACATTCTTTCTTTCTCTCCCCATATTTCTCATCTCAGAAAAAAAATCCTCTCCCAAAAATACATTTGATTTGATTTTGAGCCTCTGTCCCCATTCCTCCATGCCATCCATCCACCCATCCCTTTCTTCTCTGGGTCCCTGCTCATTCCCCAGGCCTCACGCCCCTCCCCCATGCTCCCTCCCCACTCAGGCCTCAGCTTTCTCTTGACAGATGGGAGGGCAGTGAGCACTCCCTCTTTAAAACAACATTTAATCACCGTTTTCTGTTCTTGGACATCAAAGCTGGGGCTTAGGCACTGCGCTGGGGTCGCTGTGGTGCAGGCTCTGGGGGAGAGGAGGTGAGTGAATAGGGGCCAGGCTGAATGGGCTTTGTGTGGCCGTCAGGGTCTGCCTGCTTTACGTGCTCTTTGACCCAGATATGATCTCATGGAGAGAAAGGGGCCCCCGGCCAGGCCAGCCTGAGAACACTCCTCCGTCTGACTCCATCCTCCTCCCTCCCTTCCGAGGCTAGACCACAGCTGCCCTCTGCCCCAGCCCTGCAGCAGTGGGCAGCCTCCTCCAGGACAGGGCTTGCCAGGAGGGCACTCTGCTGGGGTCAGTGGAGGGGTCAGGCAGCCAGGGGGAGGGCTACATTCCTCCTGAGTGTGTTTCCAAGGATATTTGGTGGGAGTTCCCCCACATACAATGTCCCTTCTGGCCAGGGCTTCTTGGGTTCAGGTGGGCACTTGAGTCATATATGGGCCTTAACAGCTCTCCTTCTACCCACTCTAACAGGCTCCCCTCTGCCCAAAGGTGGGAGCCAGTAGAGACCTGCTAAAGGCTTGAGCGGGATGTGAGAAGAGGGACATGTGGCACTAAGTCCAAAGCCATGGCCTTCCCCATCCAGTTCTACATTGCCAGACTCCCCACAGGGCTGTAGGAGGAGAGATGACTGGGGGGGGCACGAACCCCAGCTCTCTGCCTCCCTCCATTCCAGCCTTTGCTTTCTCTCTGCAGCCAAAGGGACTTTCCAAAAATGCAAATAGCATCATGTCATTCATTTGACTAAAGGCAGGAGTGCTCCTCATTACTCTTAGGATGAAATTCGAACTCCTTAACAAGGCTCACCCCTGGTGACAGAACCCCTGTGCTCACCCCGATGTGGCCTCGTCTCAGAATCACCCACATGTCCTCTGGCCACCCCGTACTCTATGCTCCTGACACCCAGACCACAGATGATTGCTGGAAGACACGGAGATCTGCCCCACTGTGGGCACATGCAGTGTCCTTTTGTGGGAATGGCACCAACACGCACACTCACTCCCCTTCTGCCTGGTTATCTCAGCTTCTCATTATTCAGGTCTCAGCTCCAGCCTTACCTCTCTCAGGAGACCTTCCATAGCCACCTAGCTGGACAGGGGCCTTCTGTGCAGAACCTCTGTGGTACCAGTTGCCATAGTGCACATAACCACCTGCTTTCTTAATTGTTATCATTATCCCAACTTTAAGCTTTTTGTGGGGCAAGAACTCTGTATTGATTATCTTCTTGTTCCCAGATCCTAATGCTGTCTGGCACACTGTATGCACCCAATAAATCCTTGTTGAATAAACGAATGAAAGAAAGAGGTGGGAAAGGAGGGAAGTAGGGAGGCAATTAGTATTGGGGCTGAGGTTGCAGTTGCCAAGGGATGGTGAAAGCAGATAATCCTGTGCCCATCACCTGCCCGCCCAGGCTCCTCCACATGCATGCATGTCACCCACTGCACAGAGACGGAAGCAGAGGTGCTCCTGCTTCCCCTCACATGTGTCCTATCAGTTCACAGAGACACCTAAACAGTGTTTGCCATGTGCAAAAGGAGGAACACCCAGCACAGGACAGTGCACATCACAGGCAGAGCACTGCCCAGGCATTGCTGTGTGTACAGGTGTGTACGTGTGCTCACGCAGGTGAGACCAAGATGGGCAGGGGTCCCCTAGCAATCTCTCGTTCTGGGCTCACCGTCCTCACTCACAGGCCTTGACCCTCTTGGGCTGGTAGGGGGCGGGCTCCTCTCTGGGCTGTGTTTTCTGCTCTCCAGGGGGTGCCTCAATGAAAGTGAACTCACTCGTTTAAACCTGACTCTCTGCCCTGCAGTCCCCTGCAGCGCTAATTACCCTGTAGTTCTAAACCGATTGCTGTACACTAAGCTTAAGCCCTCCTTTATTTATTTACTGACTACATTAATGACAAAGCCACTGCTTCCAGCTGCCCCCAACTGTATGCCGGCTGGCTGCACCTCGTTCTTCTGCATCTCCCCAGGGAATTGGGTGCAGAGAGGTAGCCTGGCACACAGCCCCCAAATCTGCTACCCTTATTGAGTCCCTGGGGCCAGACAACAATGAGAAAATCATTGCCTTTGTCCACACATACTCCAGACCCAAGAGAAAGGGCTCCTTCTCTGCTTCAGACTCTTCAGTCGAGTGGGAGCACACAACACACCCCAGTTTACCCACCAGGAGCTTCCCTTTAACTTTCACAACTCCTGTGAGGTGCTGAGCACCAGCCACATTTTACAGATGGATAAACTGAGGCTGTGACCCTGTAGCTGTCAGTGCTGACCGTGAGACTTGAAGTGAGGCTGTGAATTCCAGCAGCACCATTCTTTCCTCTCTGTACACTGCCTGTCAAAGAAATGTCCTCCCCTCTCCTGGCCCCCACCCACCCAGATCCACCAATCTCCTTCCAGTTGTATGTTCTCAGAGCTTCGACTCTTTGCCATGAGGGAGGAAGTCCTGTGTTAATCAAAACCTCTACCTGCCAGCTTTTTCTGTCTCATTCACATGCTTGCCCAGAATTTGCTGGTAATTCAGGTACTAGAGCCTTTCCTTCATACTCAGTGGCCTTTCCCCAGGGCAGACCTAAGTCAAACCGTAGCCACCCCACTACCTTCCTCCACCACTCATATTTGGGCAAGTCTGGGGAGTGGAGGCCCGCTGTGGGCTCCCTGGGGATAGTGTCCTGCCTGTTCTCTTATTCCGGGGTGCATTCGTGCCCATAGCCAGGCACTGCCTACTTCTCTGAGTGCCCTCCTGTCCCATGGTAAAGCTGGGCCCTGGACTGAGGGCATGGCAGCATTACAAAGACCAGATGGGCACCATCAGGGATGCAGCATATGGATCCATGGAATCAAACACTCAGGCTCTCTGATTTGAAATAGCTTGATGGCTGCTGTGCTGGGCAACCCCTAAGGAAGGGGGGCAGCTGGGGTCTGGCAGAAAGAACCTGGGGTTCAGAGTCAAGATGACCTTGGTCTGAGGTCACTTCTGCCATTTCCTGTGTGACCTTAACTACATCTCAAAATCACTCTAAGATTCTGTTTCCTCTACTGCAAAATGGGGCAGAGTAATGCCTGCCTCATCTATTCTCAGGACAATCATCTACTGAGGTATAAGCCAGGAGAATCAGCTTTCCAAATGCCATGGTGCTATAAAAGTGAAAGTTATAAATGGGGGCAGCTCAGGGGTGGCCTGGGAGAGGAGCTAATGGCCTAGACATTCACTTCCAGGCAAGAGTCCCGATAACCAGAACCCAGGAACCTGGGAGTCTGGAGTGGACACACCGTCCGCTGGCATCACTGGGACTCTGCCACCACCTAGTGGGTACAGGCTGCAGGAGCTCCTGCTACTCAGCTAGGTCTGGAAAGTGGCTGGGAAAGCACCTGGTTCCTTTTGGTTCCCTACTATTCCAGGTAGAGCTGGACAAGGGGAGAGTGTGGTCCAGATTCATGCCAGAGAAGAAAAGCCTTAAGTTACGTGGTAGAAAGTTTGGTTGGACTTCCCAGAATTTCTCCTGAGTCAACATTTCTATACTGAGCCCTTTTTGCCCACCTTTTCCCCCACTGACTGTCTGGCTATGTCAAATCCTACTTCTCCCATCCCCAAAAGGCTGGATTGAGAGCTGCTGTCAGCCAGGTCCAGCCCCAGGGAGTGACGGAGCCTCACCTTACTGAAGGAAGGTCAACCTCAGATGGAACACAGCTCCTCCAAAACTCTGCCACTGGGAGAGAAGCAGGCTGTAACCAAAGAAGGTTACACAGAGTGTGGCTCACCGAGGGCCACGAGAGGACCTCAGGAGGCTGGTGGTGATGGGACAACTCTTACCTCCTGAGAAACTTCTGAAAGCCTAGAAGAGCCATAATGGAAGGTTGCTAAAATCAGCTCCTGCCTCTAACTAGAACTGTCCTTCTAATGCAGTGCCTGTCCCCAAACCCTCCACAGCCCCAGTCAGGCTGTTTAACAGCTGAGTGTTCAAGTTAACACCCGAATTCACTGGGAGACAGTGGATTATACAATCCCTTGGGCACTGGGGTCTAAGGATTGCTTGACTAGAAGTGATCTTAAGATGGATCATTTCGTTCCTGTCTTTGCCTTTTGGCACCTTCAGCCATCTCAAATGGGCGCAACTAAAAGGTTTGGAAGACCCTTCTGAAGACTGAGCTTCTAAGATTCCATGACTCTCGCCAAAGTCAAGATTCTCAGAGCAAAAAACACCTCTGGCTCCATAGCACCTCTTAGCACTTCTTTAAAAGGCAGAGTTTCACCCTGTTTCTCCCTCCACCTAGATCACCGAGGTCTTTTGCTTAGAGTGAGCTTCTAGTGACACTAGGTGGTGAGAAAGGGAAATGCATACGTGATAGGCAGAGGAAGGAAAGTGTTTTCCCTAATAACCGCCCCCCTCCCACCCCGTTTGGGAAGGGAGGGAGTCACAAAATGGCAGGAGCAGAGAAGGGGTGGGAGGGGGAGGATCTCATAAATTTGACTTGACTGATAGTCACCTTATTCTCAGAAGTCTCTTGCCAGTTAGCCTTCCTCTTTAACATCCTATCCCAAGCACCAGTCCTTGATTTAATCCCCCAGAGCACAGCTGAGAGCAGGCTGGATTAAATTCACTTTCTCTGGTATCAAGGACAACAAAAGAAAATAAGTGCCAAGAACAACAGGCTCTGGTCAAGATGGCAACACAGGCAGGCATGGCCCGCCTCTTTGCACAACCACATCAAAATTACAACTAAAGTATAGAACAACCGTCACTCGGGAATGTCAGAAATAGAGTTGAATGGAAGCCTGACAACTATGGAATTCCACATCCACCCAGACTGGTAGGAGGCGAGTAGACATGGAACAGACTGGCCCCACACCCCATGGATAAACATTTGGGAGGGATATCTTGGGAGCCGGGAGTCCCAGCCCCACACCAGGCCCCCCAGCTCAGGTTTCCAGTGCCAGGAAGATAAGCCCCCCTAACTTCTGGATGCAAAAACTAGTGGGGGTTGAGTTGGTGGTAGAGGCTGCTGGATCCCTAAGCAGTTCCTCTTGGGGAGGAGACTCACACAGACTCACAGACCCACACACAGACTCACCTCAAGGGCAATGAATCCTGTGGACAGCCACAGACCACTTTGGAGCATCACCACCCTGACCCCGCACAGCTGATCTTCCATGAAGGGCAGAGGTTGATGGTCAGTGGTCACAACCAGTCCTTGCAGAGCTGATTGGCTTGGGTAAAACCCTCCCTTTGATCTGCCAACAGCAACCAAGGCTCAAGTATAAGAAGATGGTGTATTCAACCCACACAAAGGGCTTACCTCAAATACCCAGCCTGAATGATAGGGGAGACTGTGTCACTGGATCCTACAGAACACCTACTACATTAGGCTACACTACCAAGACACGGAGTACATAGGCAGCAAAATCTTGGACACTGCTCATAGAAATTTTTATTGGATACTTCTCTCCAGGCAAGGAAAACAAAAGAAAAAATGAACAAATGGGACTTCATTAAACTAAAATGCTTTTGCACAGCAAAGGAAATTGTCAACAATATAAAAAGACAATTGCAGAATGGGAGAACATATTCACTGATAATTCTGATAAGTGGTTAACATCCAAAATTTATAAAGTACTTAGAAAACTCAACACCAAAAAACAAATGACCCAATTTAAAAATGTGCAAAGGACCTGAATAGACACTTCTCCAAAGAGGACATACAGATGGCCAATAGACATATGAAAAGATGCTCAAAGTCACTCATCATCAGATAAATGCAAATTAAAACCACAATGAGATACCATCTCATACCTGTAAGAATGGCTATCATCAATAAATCAAAAAACAACAAGTGCTGGCAAGGATGTGGAGAAGGGAGAACCCTTCTGCACTGTTGGGAATGCAGACTGGTGCAGCCACTGTGGAAAGCAGTATGGAGATACCTCAAAAAATTAAAAATGGATCTGCCTTTTCATCCAGGGATCCCACTTCTGGGAATATATCTGAAAGAACCCAAAACACTAATTTGAAAGAACATAAGCACCCTTATGTTCATTGCAGCATTATTTATAATTGCCTGGATATGGAAGTAGCCTGAGTATCCATCAGTAGATGAGTGGATAAAACAACTATGGGACATTTACACAATGGAATTCTACTTGGCCATAAAAAAGAAGAAAATTTTACCTTTTGCAACAGTATGGATGGACCAGGAGAACATTCTGCTAAGTGAAATAAGCCAGAGAAAGACAAATGCTATGTGATTTCATTCAAATGTGGAGTCTAATGAACAAACTGAACTAACAAGCAAAACAGAGACAGACTCATAGATGGAGAGCAGATGAGAGCTGGTGGGATGGGGGTTGGAGGAGGAGGAATTGAGCAAAAAGGATAAAGGGCTCACGAACATGGACAACAGAGTGGTGATTGCTGGGGGATGGGGAGTATAAAGGGAGTTAATAGTAACGGAAAATTATAATAAAGATTATATATTAAAAAAATAATGACACAACATTAGCCCAACTCTCTGTGCACCTGCCTTCAGGAGACAGAGGCCATTTTTAATCCCAACCACCAAGAAGTCCAATAAAGACCCATAGTGACAAGTCTGATGAATTGTGTGTCCATCTTCCTATGAAAGGTCATCTACTCCTCTTGGGCTCTGGGTCTCATCTTCTATGTCTTTCCAAGCTCTTTGCTCCTATACTTTGCTCTTTGCTGCATCCATTTCTCCCTTTCAACCTGATTATTTTCATCAGCATACGTCTAAAAAACATCTATTTTAACAAACCTTCCCCTGGTCCCATGTCTGCCTTTAGTTACCACCTTAATCCTCCTCTAGAACAGCAAATTCCAGAAAGAACTGTGTGTAGATACTGTCTTCATTTTTTTTTACAGCATTTCTGTCCTGAGTGTTACCCCACTGAAATTGTCTTGTCAAGCTCATCAGTGACTCCCTTTTCCAAAACACAGTGGCTACTTTGCTGTCTTCATCTTACTTGATCTCTCAGCAGCTGTCTACCTAACTGACTCCTTTTGGAAATACTCTCCTGGCATCTCCTGCCTAACGTGCTGCTGTTCAGTCTCACTAGCTGGCTGCTTCATTTTCCTCTGCTGGAACTTTGGATGCTCTTTAGATGATATCTGAATGTTTCTGTAATCCTCTAACCTTGTCTATCTACTTCCTCTTTTGGCATCTCATCTGCTTCTATCACTTTTATGATGTGATGACTCACAATTGTTTACTCCAGTCTTGAGTTTTCCACTGAGTTCCAGACTCAACTGCTTGGTTGACACATACATTTTAATGTCTAGCAGGCATTCCCAACTTAAAATGTCCTTATGAGAAGTTTTATCCACATATATTCATGCCTATCTCTTCCACTGGATACAAAGGATAATGCCAGCTGCTATGACAAATAGATCAAAAATACACAATGGCTCAAATATAATAGAAGTTTATTTCTTGCTCCTTTAATTGTCCGAGGTGAATGTCTGGATTGGTAGATGGCTCTTCTCTACATCTGATGGTTCTGCCACCCCTGGAGGCCTTGTCTTCATCTTCATTTATCCAGAAGAAGAAGAGAGAGGGTTTGAGTTTGCCTGCTTTTTGAAAGCCCTGGCTGAGTAATAACATGTGTCTTCTCTGCTTTTATTCCATTGGAAAGTACTCAATCACATGACCACATCTAACTGCAAGGGAGACTGGGAAATATATCCCAGATATGTTCAGAAGAGGGAGAGATTGGTTTTTGGTAAAGAGATAGCAGTTTCTGCTATAATCTGTCCTTAGAGTTACCAATTATCTGTTTGTACTCTTCTTCCTACACATAGAACACACTTACTCCCAAAGGGAAATAACCCCAAATTTTATTCAGTCGTTGCATTCGTTTCAAAATTTAGGATTTCTGGATGATGTGTAGGCATCCCCACCAGCCCTATGAACTAAAAGCAAGTTATCTGTACCCTACTGCTATCCATTCGGCATATGGCTAAAATCAATGACAATAGCCCATGCTATGCAATGTCAAAACATAATCATAAAATGTCTTTCTGCAGTTATGTTTTCTCTCCTCCCTTGGTATAAATTAGGTAAGATTCTCTTTTTCTGGCAGTTAAATGTGGCCAATGACTGATTTAGAACAATCATGTGTGAGTAGGAGTCATTTGTATCATTTTTGGGCAGAGGCTTTAAGAGACAATATACCCCTGCATTCATTTCTTAAGGCTGCCATAACAAATTACTGCTACTTGGTGGCTTGAAACAGAAATTTATTCTTTCACAGTTGCAGAAACCAGAAATCTGAAACCAAGGTGCTGGTAGGGCCACATTCCCTCTGGAGACTCTAGGTAAGAATTTTTTCTTGCCTCTCTTGGTGGCTCCTGGCATTCCCTGGCTGTGGCAGTTACATGGCTCTGTTGTTACATGGCCTCTTCCCTGTGTGTCTCTCTGCATTGTTTTCAGTCTCTTTTAAAGACACTCATTAGATAAAGAGTTTAACATAATCCAGTATGATCTCATCTCAATCCTTACCTTAAATACATCTGCAAAGACCCCATTTCCAAATAAGTTTACAATGGGCATGAATTTTGGTGAGACATTATCCAATCCACTACAGCTCCCTTCAGGATAAAAATCCCCTTCTGGCAGTGGGAAGAACAGGGCACACTTAAGTCCCTAGTCTGCAGCGATGGTACTCAGGTGTTTGTGAAGCCCCTTATCTTGGTAATGGAGAAAGTTCTTTCATTAGACCTTTTTTCTGTCTAGGAGGAATTCCCTTGTCTGTTGTCCCTGGAGTCCCTGACTCCAGTTGCTAGGAAATCATTTCTTGATCATTCTCTGTCCTGGCCACATCTGAAGTGTATTCTGGGAATTGGGCTTCCCTGGGGCTGCACAGCTTTCCCCATCAGCCTGATTCCAACCTGCACGAGTTTGGGGTACTGAGTGTGGTGTTAGGCTCCAACAGCCCAAGGATTTATTAGGCCAGATGCATAGGCTTTTCAGCATTTCAATTTCTTCTAAAATAGCCTTTGGAGCTACTTGCTTCCAATCCATTCCTCATGCTAGTAACCAAAGCTAAAGTTCCTTCCTAAATAGGGTTGTCAAACCTACTTTTATTATTATTGTTGTTGCTGTTAATTTTTTCTTCCTCAAAGCCAAGCCTCCTTATCAACTTCTGTTGGTTTCTTTGGGGTCATCTGAAAGAGCTTGGATGGGAAAGACACCATTTTTAATTTGATGTTTGCAGTAGGACAGAGCCCCTTTGTACAGGAACTTTTAACAATGGGCCATTATTGCCTGAAGCCTTTAACAGGCTTTTTTTTTTTTTAATCTCATTCTAGGACATGTTCATTGATTTTTAGAGGAAGGTGAAGGGAGAGGAAAAGAGCGAGGGGAGAGAGAGGAGAGAGAGTGAAACATTGATCAGTTGCTTACTACATGTGCTCCTGCCCCTGTAACCTAGGTGTGAGCCCTGACTAGGAATGTGCTCTGACTAGGAACTGAACTGGAAACTTTTCTGTGTATGGGATGATACTCCAAACAATTGAGCCACACTAACCAAGGCTCCTTTTTCAGTCTTATTTTCTGTAATTTAGGGCATAGAAGCAATCAGCTTACCTATATCCAAAAAAAAAAACATTAATTTCTACATCCCCCCTATTTTCTCTGATTTCTCCTTGGAAACTTGTTCTTTTTCCTGAACAAGGAATTCATCTCTTAAGAATAATATCTTTCGTGCTCGCTTCAGCAGCACATATACTAAAATTGGAACGATACAGAGAAGATTAGCATGGCCCCTGTGCAAGGATGACATGCAAATTCGTGAAGCGTTCCATATTTTTGAAACCCAATTAAAAAATGGGCAAAGGACCTGAATAGGCATTTCTCTAAGGAGGACACG
>CM052543.1:73521992-73551941 GCA_028533065.1 Trachops cirrhosus
AGGGGAGGGAATTTCAGGGGAGAAGGGAAGGGTTTACAGGAAGAAATATAGAGGACACAGGGACAAAACTAGGGGTGTTGGAAAGGGGAGGGAGGAGGGGAGGAAAAGGTGGGTGGGCTGGAATGGGAATAAAGGATAGAAACTGTACTGAATAAACTAAAATAAAAATAAAAATAAAATAACAAAAAAAATGTTGTGTTATATTAACTAAAGCAATTTATAGATTCAATGCAATACCTATTAAAGTACCAATGGCATATTTCATAGATATAGAACAAACACTTCAAAAATTTATATGGAACCATAAACAACTCCGAATAGCTACAGCAATTTTGAGAAAGAAAAGCAAAGTAGGAGGGATCACAATACCTGGTATCAAACTGTATTACAAGGCCACTGTAATCAAAATAGTCTGGTACTGGCATAAGAACAGACACATAGACTAATAGAACAGAATAGAGAGCCCACAAATAAACCCAAGTCTCTACAGTCGATTAATATTTGACAAAGGGGGAAGCAGCATAAAATGGAGTAAAAATAGCCTCTTCAAAAAATGGTGTTGGGAGAGCAGGACAGCTACACGCAAAAAAATGAAAGTCAACCACCAACTTAACCATACGCAAAAATAAATTCGAGGTGAATAAAAGACTTAAATGTAAGTCATGACACCATTAAAGTCCTTGAGGAGAACATAGGCAGGAAAATCTCAGATATTCCATGCAGCAATATTTTTACTGATATGTCCCCTAGAGCAAGGGACATAAAGGAAATAAAAAATGAGATCTCATCAAAATAAAAAGTTTCTGCATGGCTAAAGAAAACAGTATTAAAATAAAAAGAGAACCAACCAACATATATGGGAAAATATATTTGGCAATGATACCTCAGACAGGGGTTTCATCTCCAAAATATATAAAGAACTCACACAACTCCACTCGAAGAAGGCAAGCAACCCAATTAAAAAAATGGGCAATGGACATCAATAGACACTTCTCCAAGGAGGACACACAGAGGCTCCAGAGACATATGAAAAGATGCTCAGTATTGCTAGCCATCAGAGAGATGCAAATTAAAACCACAATGAGACACCAGTTCACACTGTTCAGCATGGCCATCATAAATAAAGCAACAAGCGTTGGAGAGGATGTGGGGAAAAGGGAACCTTTGTTCACTGTTATTGGGATAGAGTGGTGCAACCAGTATGGAAAACAGTATGGAATTTCCTCAGAAAACTAAAAATGGAACTGCCTTTTGACCTGGCAATTCCACTGCTAGGATTATATCCTAAGAACCC
This sequence comes from Trachops cirrhosus, assembly GCA_028533065.1. Lineage (NCBI taxonomy): Eukaryota > Metazoa > Chordata > Mammalia > Chiroptera > Phyllostomidae > Trachops > Trachops cirrhosus. The sequence continues at coordinate 73,523,287 of CM052543.1, forward strand.
TGAAACACCAATTCAAGAGAACCTATGTGCTCCTATGTTCGTAACAGCACAATTTACAACAGGCAAGTGCCGGAAGCAACCTGAGTGTCCATCAGTAAATGAATGGATCAAAAAAATTGTGTTACATTTATACAATGGAATTCTATGCAGCAGAAAGGAAAAGGAGCTCCTACCCTTTGCAACAGCATGGATGGAACTGGGGAGCATTATGCTAAGTGAAATAAGCCAGGCAGTGAAAGACAAATACCATATGATCTCACCTTTAACAGGATCCTAATCAACAAAATGAACAAGCAAGCAAAATACAACAAAAGACATTGAAATTGATAATAGGCTGACCGTAACCAGAGGGGAGAGGGGAGGGGATTATAGGGGGAAAGGGTGAAGGGTTTGCAGGAATCATAACGGACACATGGACAATAACAATGGAGGTTGGAAACAGGGGAGGGAGGTGGGGAGGATTGGGGTGGTAGGGAGGGGTGGGGGGAAAAGGCAGAAAAGTGTACTTGAACAACAATAAAAAATGTTTAAAAAAAACTATGGTACATTTATACGATGGAATACTATGTAGCAGAAAGAAAGAAGGAGCTCCTGCCCTTTGGGACAGCATGTATGGAACCAGAGAGCATTATGCTAAGTGAAATAAGCCAGGTGGTGAGAGACAAATACTGTATGATCTCACCTGTAAGTGGAATCTAATCAACATACAAGCAAGCAAAATACAACCAGAGACATTGAAATAAAGAACAAACTGACAGTAACCAGAGGGTAGGAGGGAAGGGGGTAATAAGGGAAAGAAGGGGAGGAGTTGTTAAGGAACATGTATAAAGGACACATGGACAAAGTCAAAGGCGGTAGGATTGAGGGTAGGAGGTGGGGGTCGTAGGGGAGGAGGGGAATGGTGGTATGAAAGTGGAGACAACAGTACTTGAACAACGATAAAAAAACAAGCATTTATACTTTTAAAGATGGGATGAGTTTTAATTCCCTCCTTAAAAATATTTCTAGAACTTCTAAAAAAATGTTCATTAAAATAGTTAATAAAAATATTCCTCTAGAGTGTACAAGAAGAGAGACAAGGACCACTGATAAGACTTGATATATGATATTAATCAGACTTGTCTTCTTTATCTCCTGCTTCATCTGGGGCTGGACTAACCTCCTTGTTTTCAGTTTCTCCATTTTCTGCAGGTAAATGTTTAGGTTCCTGTTTAGCCAATTCAACCTTTTTTCCCTTTGCTCCTCCTTCCCCTTTCTTCTGCAGATTAACCTTTTCCTGATACCTTTTTTTGGCTTCATTTCTACCTTTTGCAGGAACAGATTAATCAATCTTCTCTTGGACTCTTCCTTTGCTGCCCTCTTTAAGGAGCTGAACTTCCTCTCTGGCACTGAATCATGGAGGCAGAGCAGGTGCACCAAGAGCCTCCACAAACCTGGGTGGTCTGGCTGCTGCTGCTTCTCCCACTGCCTGAGCTGCAGGGACCCTGCCATAGGGGATGACACTCTTCCTTTAGTATTTTGCAAGTTTGTTGGGAACAAATTCTCTCAATTTTCATTTATCTAAAAATGTCTTTGTCTCACTTCATTTTTAAAAGTTATTTTTGCTGGATATGGAATTTTGTGTTGATAGGTACTTTATTTGCTTAGAAACACCATCCTTTATCTCCTAGCTTCCACTGTTCCTGATGAGAACACACCATTATTTGTGTATTTGTTCTCATGTCTGTAGTATGTCACATTTCTCTGGATGATTTCACAATTTTCAGAAGTTTGACTATGATGTGCATAGCTGTGACTTTCTTTGCTTGAGGGTTTGCTAAACTTCTTAGATCTGTAGGTTGATGTATTTCACCAAATTTGAGGAAGTTTTGAGCATTTCATTGTTATTTAACTCTTTCTACCCCACAATCTCCTTCCTTTCCTTCAGGGATTCTAATTACATATATGTTAGACATATGTCTAACAGGTGACTGAGGATCTATTCATTTTGTTCCCATATTTTTTCTCTCTTCTTCAGATTGGATAATTTGCCTGGCTTTTTCTTCAAGTTCATGGATTCTTACTTCTGCCATCTCCAATCAGATGTTAACACCTTCCAGTGAGCCCTGACTGGTGTTGCTCCATAGTTTTGGCATCATCCTGCAAACCAAAGGGTCGCTGATTCAGTTCCTGCTTGGAACACATGTCTGGGCTGCAGGCCAGATCCCCAATTGTGGGTGCATGATAGGTAACTGATAGATGTTTCTCTTGCACATGGACATTTCTCTCCATCTCATTCTCCCTCCTTTCCCCTCTCTCTAAAAATAAATAAAATTAAAAAAATAACCATCTAGTGAATTGTTCACTTCAGACATTGTATTTTCAGTCTAGAATTGTCTTTAAAAAAAGTTTCTATTTCCATCTTAAGATTTCCTGTTTGCTGTTCTTTAAGAATATATTTTTCTTTAACTCAAGTACATTTATTATAACTGCTTTAAAGTTTTAGTCTGCTAATTTCAACATCTAGATTATCTCAGAGCCTGTTCTTATTGATACCTTTATTTTATGGGTAACATTTTCCTGCTTCTTGGCAAATCTAGGAATTTTTTAAATTTTTTAGGTATATTTTACTGATTATGCTATTACAGATGTCCCATTTTTTATCTCCTTTTCTCCCCTCCACCCTTACCCCACTACCCCCAGCATTCCCCCCCTTAGTTCATGTTCATGGATCATACATGTAAGTTCTTTGCCTTCTCCATTTCGTATACTATTCTTAGTCATCCCCTGTCTATTTTGTGCCTATCATTTATGCTTCTTATTCCCTGTAACTTTCCCCCCATTCTCCACCCTCCTTTTCACTGCTGATAACCCTGCATGTGGTCTCCATTTCTATGATTCTGTTCTTGTTCTATTTGTTTGTTTAGTTTGTTTTTGTTTTTGGTTTTGGTTTAGGTTCAATTGTTGATAGTTGTGAGTTTGTTGTCATTTTACTGTTCATAGTTTTGATCTTCTTCTTAGATAAGTCCTTTTAATATTTCATAAATAAGGGCTTGGTGATGGTGAACTCCTTTAACTTTACCTTATTTGGGAAACTCTTTATATGCCCTTCCATTCTAAATAATAGCTTTGCTGGATAGAGTAATCCTGGATGGAGGTCCTTGCCTTTCATGACTTTGAATACTTCTTTCCAGCCCCTTCTTGCCTGTAATGTTTCTTTTGAGAAATCAGCTGATAGTCTTCTGGGAACTCCTTTGTAGATAACTATCTCCTTTTCTCTTGATGTTTTTAAGATTCTCTCTTTATTTTTAATCTTGGGTAATGTAATTATGATTGTCTTGGTGTGTTCCTCCTAGAATCTGACTTCTCTGGGACTCTCTGAGCTTCCTGGACTTGCATGTCTCTTTCCTTCACCAGATTAGGGAAGTTTTCCTTCATTATTTTTTCAGAGAAGTTTTCAATTTCTTGCTCTTTCTTTTCTCCTTCTGGCACCCCTATGATTTGGACGTTGGAATGTTTAAAGTTGTCCCAGAGGTTCCTAAGCCTCTTCTCATTTTTCTGAATTCTTGTTTCTGCATTGTGTTCTGGTTGAATGTTTATTTGTTCCTTCTGTTCCAAATCGTTTATTTGAATCTCAGTTTCCTTCCCTTCACAGTTGATTCCCTGTATATATTCTTTTATTTCACTTTGTATAGCCTTCACTTCTTCCTTTATTTTGTGGCCATTTTGTGAGCATTTTGATTACCAGTGTTTTGAACTCTGTATCTGATAGGTTGGCTATCTCTTCATTGCTTAGCTCTTTTTCAGGAGTTTTGATCTGTTCTTTCATTTAGGCCAAGTTTCTCTGTCTCAGCGCACCTGTTATGCTGTAAGGAGCAGAGCCTTAGGTGTTTGCCAGGGTGGGGCAACCCACTTGGCTGTATTGTGGCCCTGTCTGTGAGGGCAGGGTCCAAAAGGGAACAATGCCACTTGGTTAGCTCTTGCCCAACTTTCAGTCACTTTCTCCACTACCCACAAATGAACTGGGCCCCTCTTGTGTTGATTCCAAGGTGGGTGGTTTTGTGTATGTTCTAGGACCCCATGAGTCCCTTTAATGGACTCACCCATGAGACTTGGAGTTTCTCCTGCCACTACAACCCCCACAGGTTTTTAAAGCCAGAGGGTTTTGAGGGTTTAGTTTCCCATGCTGGAACCCTGGGTTGTGCGGTCTTTCTCACTCCCCAGTTGTTCCTCCTAGCTTATCCACATGTGAATGTGGGACTGCTCAGTCCACCAGCTGCCACCTTGTCCACCTGATCTACCAGTTGCTGCCTTGCCACATGCCCTCTCTGCCCCAGTTGCCCATCTCCACCCTTCATACCAGTCTGGATGAATGCTTCTTCTTTAACTCCTTGGTTGTTGGACTTCCATACAGTTTGATTTTCTGGCAGTTCTGATTGCTTTTGTTTTTAAATTAGTTGTTGTCCTTCTTTTTTGGTTGTGCAAGGAAATAAAGTGTGTCTACCTATGCCTCCATCTTGGCCAGAAGTAGCATCTAGTAATTTTTTATTATATGCTTTGTCTATCAAAAGGAGTCTATATTATGTTGTTTTCCTTTAAAGAGTGTTGGGTTTTATGTCAGTCAATTAACTTACCAGAGGCTTTCCCTGCCTCTGTCAAGACTTGGTTTTAGGTTTTTTTAGGGTGAGTCTAACATAACTTTTATTCCCAGGTATGATATTTTTCCCCCAAATATAACTATTCTGGTGTTTCAGCTGAATGCTGAGATAATATGACCTGTGCCAATAAGGTCTCTCTACTTTGGCTGAAAAGATGACTATTGGCACTGGGTGACCTTTAGTATTTCCACTGTGCTCTCAACTCCATAGCAGCCAATTCCTTACAAAGTCTCAACCTATGCATATGCAGCACAGTTCTAGGCCAAACAAACAATAGAGAATCCCTATTATATGTTCATTTGTGTTCCCTCTTAAATTAAAGTCCTAACTTCCAATACTTCAGAATTTGACCTTTATCTGGAATTGTGTCTTTACAGAGGTATTAAAATAAAGTGATGACATTAAGTTGACCTAAACCGATGTAACTAATGTCCTTGCAAAAAGGGGAAATTGGACACAAAGACATACACACAGACAGAAAGTTATATGATGATAAAGGGAGAGATCAAGGTGTTACATCCACAAGCAAAGGAATGTCAATGATTGACAGCAAACTACCAGATACCAGGGAGATTCATAGAACAGATTGTCCCTCACACCCTTCAGAAGAAACCAGTCCTGCTGACTCTCTGAGCTCAGACCTCCAGCCTCCACAACTGTGATGGAATATATTTATGTTATTTAAGCCATCCTTCATGGTACTTTCTTACAGCAGCCCTAACAAATAAATACATGCCCACATAGACTTTTGTGGACCCCTGTACAAGACTCCTTCCTCCCTGGCAACCAGCCCAATGAGTTTCATTTGCTTTAGCAGCTCCAGACTCTAACCTTTGCCTTCTTAGCTCAGTAGGATAGCTGAACTCTTCCTAGGTTCCATCTACCTATGCTGTAGTCAGGAAATTTTCCTCAGGCAGAGAGCTAGTGTTTTCCTTCATTCAGAGATTGCAGTGCTCATTGCCTATTTTCCAATACCTGGAAACAGCTGTGTCATACATTTTGTTCAGTTTTGTAGTAGTTTAAGTGAAAGGCAATTTCAGTATTTGTTACTCCATAATGGCCATCAGTGAAATTTCTGTTCTAAAGTCTTTATTTGAATCTACTCATTTAATTCAGATAAAAAACTGAGGCAAAAAAAAAAACCATTAAATAACTTGTCCAAAGATATACCTATGAATGGTGGAGCTAGATTTCAAATCTAGTATAGTCTAGGCTGCACAGTCTGTGTTCATGAACATTAACCTATTATCTTACATAATAGGTGTTCAATGAATGCATTTTGAATAACTGAATAGATGGATGTCTCTTCTATCTTTGTTGCCAATTTACCTTCCATTCTACCATTCCAGGAAAATCCCAACATTAACATCAATCCAATATCTTCACTTCTCCTGTACCCAGACTTTCAGGCATGCTAGAGATAATCACACTTTTGAGCACAGTGCCTATCAAGTCATCTGGGCCTTTGAAAATACCAAATAATTCTGTATTTCCCCAGTCTTTGCCTCTCATTTGTTGTTGGTTCTCACCTCATATCTCAAATACCTATACTTTCCTACTCATTAACTTCAGGAAAAACACAACTTCTAGCTATGAACTCTTAGTTCCTACTCATTCCTATAAATTTGACTTATACTGACACCCAGACTTTTCTTCCACTGTCAAAATATTTAGTGCTTCTCTATCTAAGGCTCATTCACTTTTAGCTGCTGCCCAACATCTTCCTTACCTTTCACAGCCAAGCTTTTGGAAGTGTTGTTTACATCCTCTGCCTGCACCTCCTCCTTTCCCCTTTACCTCCAGCTCAGCCCATTACTCCAGTCTGGCTTCTGTGCTCATTCCTTCACTCACTTATTAATGTTGTCCTTTATCTTTATTAATTTCATACTTATGCTTTCTTTAAATGTGTTTTTTATTCTTTTTTAACATCTTGATTTGGATGTTTAACACATTTTTTTTCTGTTTATCTTCCTCAGCTTTATTTGTGTTTTATAGATTCTTATCTGTGGGATTTTTTTCCCTGTAGATTTGTAAATTTTGGTTTCCTCATTGATCCAAAAGTGTTTAAGAAATCATCTTAAAATTTCTGTGTAGCAGAGTCTTTTGTTTTCTGGTTGTGCTAGTAATATCTATGAAGTCTGTCCAGAAACTATCCATCCATGTACTATGAAAAATAGATACATTTTTTAAAGAAAATACAAGACACAAGATACAAAATAGGTACCTTGGGATCTCACACAGTTCTGTCAGCATCTCTTCCACTGTTCAAAACACTCTGCAAAATTCTTTGTTGGAATCTCCATCAGCTGCCCCATATATTTTCCTGAATCTCATCAGCAGTCTGAAATCTTTTCCCTTTCATAGGGGATTTTAGTTTTTGGAAATGCCAGAAGTTGCAGGGTGCCAAATCTGGGTTGTAGCGGGGCTGGGTCACCTGGGTGATTTGATGTTTTGCTAAAAAAACACTGCACAAGACATGATGCATGAGTGGGCACGTTGTTGTGATGAAGTTACAAATTGCCCATAACTACGGCCATTTTCATGGTATTGCATCTCTCAACTGACGAAGAACATTGAGGTAGTACTCCCTATTAATTGTTTGGCCTGGAGGGACATACTCATGATGGACAACACCTTCCCAATCAAAAAACGCAGTTAACATGGTCTTGATCTTGCTGTGAATTCACTGTGCCTTCTTTGGGCATGGAGATCAAAGTGACTTCCATTGGGACAACTAGGTCTTCATTTCCAGATCACAGCCATAGACCCACATGATTCATCTCTGGTAATGACCTTCTTGAGGAAATCTGGTTCATTTGTAGTGGTTTGAATCAAGTCATTAGCAACAGTAGCACGATGTTCCTTCTGCTCTGGTAGCAAAAGCTGTAGAATGAGTTTTGTCACATCACATTTCATGCCAAGATGCTACATCAAAATCTTGGACCCAGTAGTTTTTGTAATCTATTGTGTTGCTTCTAGTTCTCACACTGTCATTCGCCGATCTTTGTTGATTGCAGCCTGTACACATTCAACGTGATCTCAGGTGTTTGGTTGTTGCAAGCCTTCCAGAACATGTATCACTTTCAACAGATTCTTGACCATCTTTGAAGCATTTGTAGCACACTTTTATTTGTACTGCACTCATTGCATCATCCTTGAAAACCTAAATCATCCAAATACTTTTTTCAGAGGAATGTTCAAGCTTAATGCAAAATTTGATGCAGATTCATTGCTCTACTTGCTCAGTCATTTAGAATGCAAAGGCTATACAGTACACATGCTCACTCAACAGTGCCTACCGCCCCCACTGACTAGTACAATGATGTCATCATTGTTTATGCATGCACATTCTAGTTAGTCCACTCTCCTTGGCTGCCAGGTTACATTGATGTCACACAAACTATTCTCATTATATTAACAGTGGCTGGACTTTTTCTGCACAGACCTTATATACTCATAGATTGAATTTTGTTCAGAGTATACTATTTTTATATTATTTTTACTTATGGGAGGTTTTATAATTTGTAGTTTTAAATACAGTCAATTTTTTAATATCCCAGGGATAACTTTACGCAAGCTATTACTTTTGTTTCCAGATTACAGAGTTCAATATATAAATTAACCAAATTTATATTATTAATTACATTTCTATTTCTCACCATTCTTATTTCTTTAGGCCAATGTGAGATAAGAAACTTGTGCTCCTCAGTAGGGTGCTGCTGGTTCTTGGGGTGAGAATCATGGTGGGACGAGATAGAAAGACAAACATGTGAGACTCCAGCCCCCTCTTCTGGGGCCACCCAGAGAGGGAGAACCCCTCAGTGTCTTGTCACAACCTGTCTTGTATAAACATGTATATTTTTTCTTAACATTTTGAATGAAGTTTTATGTTGACTCAAGTTTAAAAACAAAGTGTGCCCTGGAAGGGTTGCTCAGTTGGTTGTAGCATCATCCATACACCAAAGAGTTGCGGGTTCGATCTCTGGTAGGGGGGCATATAGGAGGCAACCAATTGACGTTTCTCTCTCATATTGATGTTTCCCTCTCTCCCTTTCTCTCTCTCTAAAATCAATAAAAAAACATATTCTTGGATGAGGATTAAAAAGAAGAGTGTGACTGAAAAATTTTTAGAGTCAATGCACCAATGTCAATGTAAGTGACATTGGGGTACGTATGTGAGTGAAAAAAAGTATATTCTGTTCATCTGAAGCTTTACTGGATAAGGATGTTTGAATGTACAGAGATATATATAGTGACACAGTGTAGAGCCAAAAAAAAGGTAAAAATTCTAAGTATATATTTTTTATTGCCCTTTCCTTGCCTCCCCCAAATTATCACTTCCTGCTACTGTATTACCCTTGTTATTATGAACTCTAAGCCATGCCGAGCACCATCCGTCCCCCTTCAATCATAGATGCTGTCCTAGGTCTCTCAGCTTCTTGCAGTGATGCAACTCCAGCTAAAACTGTTTGTTGTTCTTAGCTTCATCTTTTTCCCCCACTTTGCTTTCCCTCACCTTCAGACAAATGCCTCTTGCTTTTAAAAGTAGGATGTAAGTCTATGATTTAGGGTTCTTGATCTCTATAAAGGTAGAGACTGGAGAGAAAAATTTGAGCCACTTGCTCTCCTATGGAGTGATTTCAATGAGTCCACGAGAGGTCTAACTGCCTATGGCCAATAGTTTTCAATCTTCCCCAGCCCTTGTGGTAGTGTGTGTGGATATTTATACATGTGTCCTGCAGTAATGAGTGTATGAACTGGAGGAAGTTACTATAGCAGAAGGGTTCTTAATAATAAGGTCTGTCTGGAATGAAGTATTAAATATTCTTCTGCCCCCTTAAAAATATACATTTTTACAAAATGAAAACTATAATAGATGCTTTGAATCTTAAAAAATAACTACAGAGGAAAATAAATGGAGAAAGCTATTTCTCTTGTACTTTTTCTGCAGTCACTGCTCATTGTATGCATCTTCTAGTTCAGCTTTTGCCCATAGGACACTCATGAATTAAGTTTTATATTTATTTCTCTCCTCTACCCCTAGAAACAAGTCAGTTAATTTTTTCTTCCTGCTCTTCTAGTAACTTTGTGGTGAATCCTTTCTTCCAAGACCATGTTGCGCATAGACTTGTAAGGGTCTTTGCTGCATACAGTGTAGGCATTGTGACTGCCAATAAGTTTCAGTGGTTTCTACTGAAAAAGAAAAGGAAACTTGTGCCATTTTCCTGATGATGGGCTAGAAAGTATTGAGACCCCAGAGTTATCCTTACTCTCAAGAGAGGGCTGGAGCAGAAGAAATATGACTATAGTCGTTTCCCAGCCCAGAGCATCCTGAGGAGTGGGAAAGGGATTTCTTTTCATCCTAAGCAGGGAATGGAAATGGGCCAGGGAGAGAGATACAGACATGGAGGTTGAGTAAAAGGGAGGTGGCCATCCTTGTTAAACAATGATTATATAACCAACCAGATTATACAATACAATCCCAGTAGGTGCCAGCAGCATGGACAAATGCCAGCCCCATGCCTGACACCAAGTAGGTCACCCCTCCACCCTTCTCCTCCTCCACTGCATCCCTGATGAAGGAAGACTGAGTGATTGAGGTGTGTCAACCACCAGTTTGAATGGGCTTTGAAGGAAAACTTCAGTTCAGTTATAGAACAAGTACGTTTTGCACACTCATCCCACAGCATCTGTAGATCCAGCTCCAATCTCTTTGTGACTTTAGACTTGTATGCAAGTTAGATTAGATTTTGACGCCTCCAGCTAGATATACTCAAAACTAAACCCATCTCTTCTCATCTTTTCATCCTCCTCAACCCTTAACTAAAATCTGTTCTTCTTGCCTTTCCTGTTTTAGTAAATACTAGCAACATCCATTCAGTTGTTTAGGGAATATTCTAGGATATTGTATGTGTGTTGGGGGGTGGGGGCAGGGTGCAGTTAAAAAAAAACACTGAAGATTAAAGGCCAATTAAGGCATCTCCATTCTATTATCCTTCACACATATTTGGAGTTCACAGGGGATTTCCAGAGTTCACAACTTCTGGTCAAGATGGTGGTATAAGTAAAATGGCTTGCCATATCTGAGACTCCATCAACCTGGCTATCACTGGTTGCCCTATTCTGGTGATCCCCTGAGACCTTGCCCCACACAAATATTGAGCCAACTCAAGCTGTTTCCAATGGATTTTCCACAAAAGTTTTGGCCATGTTTTTGTATTCTTTTTTTCTCTTGCTATTCTGATTGGGTGTTTCTTGCTCCCTTATATTTCAAATGGCTATTTGATTCTTGGCTTCAACCACTCTAATGTTGATTCCTTGTGAATCATTTTTCATTTCAGTTAATATATCCCTCTATTTCTGACTGTATATTTTCTATGCTGTTGATTCCTAATGAAGTTCATTGGGCATCCTTATAACCAGTGTTTTGAACTCTGCATCTAGTAGATTGCTTGTCTCCTTTTTTTTCTTCTTCTGCAGTTTTTTTATGTTCTTTTATTTGGGCCATGTTTCTTTGTCTCCTTATTTTGGCAGCCTCCCTGTATTTGTTTCTATGTAGTAAGTAGGGCTGCTATGACTCCCTCCCTTGGCAGCATAAACTCATGTATTACATATACTCTAGGGTTGAGTGTCACTGCCTTCCATATCTCCCAAGCTGTGTACTCAAGGTGTGCTTTCCATGTGGTGTGAGTTTCCCCTCTCTTGTAGATGAGTCTGGATTGTTGTCAGCAGGAGGGATTTATCCAGTCCAGACAGCTGGTAGGGCTGGCTTTGACCTCTGGCCAGCAACCATCTTCCTCTATGGCTTGTGGAGGTGGTTGGGTGGGGCTCCAACATGGTCTGTAACTGTCAACTGGGTGTGCAGGCTCTGGGGTTTCTCAGGCAGTGCATGCCAAGGTCACCCTCCACCTGTGTTCTGTCTGGGGCCTGTTGGCATAAGCTATAAAGCAATCTGCAGATGGTTGCTGCTAGTGCCAGGCCTGGGGATACTCAGAGAGAGGTACAGGGGCTGGGGTCAGCTTTTGTTGTTTGAGTAGATTTAGGAAGGTCTAAAGCCTGTACTTAGTCCAGCTCTTCAAATGAAAAAGCCACTGTTAACAGCTTGGGTGGGCCTGTAATTTGGATGGGGTGGACCCTTAGGTAATCATCAGGGTGGGGCTTACTGTGTGAGCCAGGATATTCAGATATGGTGCCGCTGCACTGTGGCTTTGTGTGGACGAGGGCTCAGAAAAGATACAATGGCCACTGTCTGCAGTTCTGTCTGGGAGGAAGCTGTACCCAGCTCTTGCCCTGATGTATCAGTTCCTCCCTATATGCCACTGGTGCCCTTCAAGGTGCTGTCCTGATACAGGAGCCTGGAGGGAGTGAGTCTGCGTAAGTCCATGTGTGGTGAGAGGACTTCTAAAAGGAGAGGCCTGAGAATCCCACACTTTCTTCTGTCACCCCAACCCCCATGGTTTTTATAGCCAGAAGTCATGGGGACTTATCTTCTTGGTACTGGAACCTTGGGCTGGGTGGTCTGGTGTGGGAGTGGGATCACTTGCTCCAGAGATATTCCTCTGTTTTATATCCAACTGTTTTAGTCTCCACACTGACAAGCAAGTTTCCCGAAATATATTGTTTCTCAGTAAATGTTTGCTGATTGATCTTTGGAATATTATTGGTGGTCTCGGTGGGGCCAAAGGACAGACACTCCAGGGAAGAATGATTGGGATAGGGAAACAAGTGTCCTCAGGAATGTGACCAGATTTCTTCTCTGCACTTGTACTTATAGTGGTAAATCGGCAGTTCAAATGACAAAACCAGCTCTCTACTAATTGTTACCCTCCCCAACAAGGTCTCTGGCTCCTAACCCTCCCCTGCCTCCAAAACTATACATGCTCAGTACTGGGGGTTGTGCAAACTGGTGCCTAAGTCTGTTTAGTGTAGCAAAATCCCTAATCCTGGAGTTGATATTCCCAAGTGGTCTACTCACTAAAGCCTCTCTCAATGGGATAGAGAGGGTGAAGCCTTTTGGGAAGTTAGGGCCTCAGAGTCATGCTTTGGTACTGATGATTTAGAATGTTCCTGTTTTAGCCCTAGCTGGTATGGCTCAGTGGATTGAGTGCCAACCTGCAAATAAAAGGGTCACCAGTTTTATTCCCAGTCCAGAGCACATGCTTGGGTTGTGGGCCAGGTCCCCAGTAGGGGGCACACATTGATGTTTCTCTCCCTCTCTTTCTCCCTCCCTTCCCCTCTCTAAAATAAATAAATAAAATCTTTAAAATGAAGAAGAAGAATGTTCCTGTTTTAAAGCAAGGGGCTGGAAAGAAGACTCCTGATTGACACTGGCTCTTGGCCTGCCATTTATCAGCTCCTCTCATCCACTGACTATAGACAAGAACTGCATGGAGCAGGAAAAATGGTTGAAGAAGATGCCTGGATCATTGGACTAGTCTCCAGTACTAAAATATATGTGTGTGATCCTAGTGGGGATAGATCAGAAGTTTGTTGTTTGTTATGAATCTCCATGATAGCTGAAGCTCATTTACCTCTCTGAATAAAAAATTTTCCATGAGGTTCATGTAGAAATGGCAAAGCTGATGGACACTAAGAAGGAGGGAAGTCAATATGGTCCCAAGAAGAAGAAAGTAGGAAAAGTGAGGTGTGAGTTCTATACAGACTAAAAGAGGTACCAGAAATAGATGATTAGAGACAAACCTGGAGTCAGAAAGAAGCTGTCAGAAAAGCCTACCCAGAATGTCACAGTGTGAGCCCTGATGTAAACCAGGCAGGCTTTAGTATGCTGGCAATTTGTGGCAGGCGTTTATTTTGATTGGCCGGTGTCCCTGTTGTTCCAACGACAACATCCAGGTGGATCCAAACTTGTGGAATCTTTCTGTGGATCGTACCAAGTGTGGGACCAAGTCAAGACCAATCTTTCCCATAGGTGCAACAGAATTTACTTACCTTGTGTAATTTCAGGGCACCAGGAAGGTCTGCCATAACACCTTCATCCCAAAACATCATTCTCCCTAGCTAGAGAAGATAGTTGCAGTAAATTAGATTCTTTTCCTTTTGCTTAAGACTATGATTTTTAAAATACAGAACTGGAAAGAATAAACCTTCAAGTGCTAGTTCTTATTCATACCTCAATGTGAATGGGCCCCACATCCTGAGAACAGGTATAAGTAAGGTATAAGTAAGAAGAGAATGTGTAAGGCAATGAGGAGGTAAAGTGGAATGGTCAGGGGAATGAAAGGTAATTGAGAAAATTGAGGTCCCCAACAAAGTCTAGCAAGCTTGCTTTGTAGTCTCACTTGGCTGATTCCAGGCAGATATTCTATGTCTTATGGCACCCACCTAGATTGTGTTCAATACTGGCCTAGAAGAAAAATAATAGGCTAATACCCAGGGGTACCTTGTTGGAGGAGGACTGCAGGTGGAAAGTGTATTGACCAGAGGACTGGTAGGTCCTAAGCATGACTTTGTCAACAACTGGCTTCATGACTGTGTCTTTCTCTGAGATTCCATTTCTTTATCCATAAAACCAGTGACCTCATATTCTGGAAGTCTGTGCAAAAGTCAAAGAATGGCCGGGAGCAATGCATACATCTCACATGATCAGCATGACCAAGCTGGCCACTCTTTCCTCTTCCAGAGACAAGTAGGCTGAAAAGGAAGAGTGGTTAAGGAGAGCTGTCTCTGGGTGCTCAGGTATGACATTTGGAAAGAATGGCCCTAGAGCCTGCAGTCCTGCCCCTGGAGGACTGCCTCATTTTCTCCCTGTTCCTCGAGGCTACCTGCACCTCACCAACCCTGGGAGCTATCTCAGAGCCTTGCTGGGGCCCTGGGCCATCTGGCATTGAGTTGGGGCTTTGAGACCAGCTTCTACATGGTAGGGAACAAGAGTGTCTCCGTACTGCCCCTGGAGGAGAAATTTCCTGCAGGAGGCAGCTTCACTATTGAGAAACTGGAGAAGGCTCAGCCTGCAGCTGAGACTAGCTTAGACAACTGTTTAGACTGCATGGGGATGTTGTTCCTTGTGGCCCAGAAAAGGGACTGATGCAGCAGATATTGAAGGAGCTGGGAGGACCCAGGGACAAGGGCTTCTAGCTGTCATTCTGCCACCTCATTTGATTCCTTCCTATTTAGTTGGTTTTATTTAGAACCCTTACCAGCAACTGCTTTTAGAGTTTTATTATACATGATTGCCAGGTAAATGGGATTGTTTATCCCAAACAGAGAGGTTTGTAGTATATTCTACTAATTGCTTGGGGTTGGGGAAAAGAATTGGATAAAGAAATAAAGCTCTGCTACTCCTCATTGAGGGCTCCTCAGGGTTGCATGGAGTGAAGAGAGCGGAGCCCACACGATCTCCCATTTTAGGCATTTGGAGACTGTACAACATTTGTGCTCATTCACCACCTCCATCCTCACCCTGCTCACCCTGCATACACAACCATGACATGAAAAGAACACAGGCTTTGCTGTCAGGAAACATGGATTTTGATACTGGTTGTAGGTGCATTATTAATATCTCAAAGCCTCAGTTTCCCCCACTCCAAAATGGAAATAATAACACCTCTCCCAGGATTCTGTGAGACCCTAAAGTATAACATGAGTGCACTTGGTAAATAACTACACATGCAATGTCATATGTATAAGTTTTGGCCAACTTTATATATGCATATAATAAGTGATTCTAAAGAGAGGTAGAGAAGTTATTTTCCTTTTTTTGTTTTGTCCCATGCAACCTACTCACCTAACCCAGTTTGAGACAGGAATGGGGAATTTGGGAAAGACTTTATGATAGAAGTAGCGGCAGATGAGTCAGCTCAACAAGGTGACCCAGAGTAAGCCAGCCAAAGGGATGGAATGGAGTCGGGGGAGGTGCAGGGATTGCCAGTAACATGTGCTGAGACCAAGAAGGGGAAATAACAGACTGTGCTTTGTGAATGTCAAGAAAAACTGAAGACACTTGTGTACAATGGTTGGGGTCCTGTTTCTAAAGGACACTGCTAATATACTGGTCACTTGGTATGGTAAAAAGGCCAGTGTTTCAAGTGAGCAGAGAAGTGTACAAGGAGTGACACTGATAGGGGGTGGGAGGTGGGAAAGTAAATAATTTGTTTATTCATCAAATATTTATTGACTGCCTGAGTAAAGCGGGGCACTGTACTAAGTGTCAGAACCTTTCTGGCCCTCACACTAAACATACTTGCCTGTGGCCACATCCTATCTACCCCATGTGTGTACCTTGAATGTATCTTGTGTGTATCCTACCCATGGGGTGTATTCTTGTGTGTATATGTGGGCATGTGCACACATGTATGTGTGTGCACTACTGGTAGTAGAGGTTGGGTGAGATTATCCATAGTTCCACCGCATGAGTTATACATGAGGTTGACTCCCAAAGGCTGAGACCAGATTAGGAGTCAGCTACCAGGAAAAGCTTGCAGTAGATGCATCCAGAGGCTGAGTGGTAACACCCCATCCAAGGAGAGCTCCAAGTGTACACTGGCACGTGCAGTCAGAAATCTGGAAGGGCTGCGAAAGTATAAGACAAAGAACAAGATGGGTGGGCGAGTGGGAGGGTGACCAGGGCAGGTGCTCTCCGCAGGACCAGGTAGCCCAGAGCTTCACTCACCGTGGGAATCATGGGAGTGCGGCCTGGAATAGGCTTTTCTAGGGTTTTGATGTTAGTTACACAGGCATTCACATCAGGGAGCTATTGGCTCCTTTACATGAATTTAGTTAACACATACACTTTATGGGCTGACTACAGGTGGGCATTGCATTTGACTACATGGAATATAGAAAGATGTCAACGTGGGCAAGATGTGCCAGTGACTAGAAAGGGTTTACAACTCGCTGAAATAATAAGCAACACACTTCGTTAAACACCCACAGAGTAGGCACAGGACTCCACTATAAGGCAGAATGATGGGATCACAGGAGAGGGAAGGATTGCTTCCTGCTCAGGAAGTGAGAAGGGTTTCTTGGAGGAAGTGACAGGCAAGATGTGTTAAAAAGGAGATGATGGTTGGAAAGGCATTTCCACTGGAGGGCATGAGGTTGCTACAAATGTGACCTTAGGCAAATGGTAGGTGAGTGAAATGCTGTTTCCTTTGCCTAGAGGGTGGCTCCCTGTGAGAGAGTAGAAGGAGACAAGGTTAGGAAGGTAGCTCAGAGCCTTGGGCACCTTGAAAGCCTCTCCAGCAATAATCAGAGCTCATCAATAAATATTTATTTAGCATCTGCCAGGCACTGAGAATGTGATAAAAAATATGACTCAATTTGTGCCCTTGCTGAGCTCATAAACAGTTGTGACAGCAGTGTTCCGGGAGGTGAGGGCACACGGAAGGGATTGCCTAACATGTGTGGGGGGGGGAGATTAGAGAGGGGTCACAAGCGATAATGTTTAAAGTGCCAGGTTGCCAGGCAGACAGTGAGGTGGAGGTGGGTGGGCTGGGCTGTTGAATGCATTGCAGGTGGAAGACCAGCAAGGCAAAGTGGGAGCACTGGAGGACATCAGGCACTTTGGGGGTAACTTTATCAGAAAACATGTACTAAGTGACCACTCTGTGCCAGGCCCTACTCTGTAATCTGGGGATGCAGTCAAGGAGTCCAGCAAGGCCCTGCCTTCATTCTCCTTAGGAGGAGAAGTGAAGGCTGACAAGAGTAGACAAGATAGGGGCACTATCAGAGTGTGAGAAGCCTTCTGAAGGAAATAAGCACGTTGATACTGTGGAGAGTAACTGGGGCAGAGAACATAGGAGGAAGGCTCCATACAGATGGACAGACCTAGACCGGGACTCAGCACAGTGACAATGGTGTGAGAGCAGGCACATCTGGGGGAACAGGAGCCAAGCCCAACAGCCTCCCTCTCTCTGTTACAGTGCTCTCCAAAATCGGAGTGGAGATTGCCTCTGGAAGCAGAATCTACATACAGAGAGGAGCTGCTCCCTGCCTGTTTGTATTCTGTCTGTAGGCCTCTGGAGGAGAAGCCTTCAGAAATGTTTGAGCCCCCCAGTTCTGCTTTCCAAAGGAGGCTCCCAGGCACTCAGACCTCCAAAAAATAACAGGCAGTGAGTGGGATGGGTGGCACACTCCTAGAGGATAAGGCTGGTCATCTTGGTAAAAGTGTCTCTGGGTGCAGGTGTGTGCCCTTCAGAAGGCGGTATGAAGTCAGCTGCATAGCTCCCTCTGGGCCAGTCCTAGACCTGTCCGGATTACGTTTCCCTTGCCCTTCATTCTCTGGACACAAGAGGGCAGCAGAGCCTTGAGCTTGGTTGGCTGCTGGGCTAACAGGGTGGGAAGACTCTTCCCTCAACCTCACTCATCCACCACCCACTCATTTGCCTGAGGCCTGCTCTCCTGTTCAAGAGGACTCAGGCTTCAGGAGTGGGACAGTCAGGAAAGGAGGGTTCCTGCCAGCACGAAGCACCCTGATTTTCACTGACCTTCCCTCAACTATATGTTATATACAGTGCCCCTCCTCCTCTGCAAGGGAAGCTAAGGCCCAGGAAGGCTAACCCACATCTGCCTGCTCCAGGGCCAGGCTAGAGACTAGCCTGTAAGTAGTAGCCTGGATGACAGACTGAGTGAAGAGTTACCCTGGCTGGTCCCTGGAGGGGAATTTGTCTGGGCCCTGTCTGCTGTAGTGAAAATCTCTCCCAAAGAAAGCCCAAGATGAAGGGGCAAGAAAGCCAAGTGCAATGGATAGGGCAGAGTAAGCCCATCAGATCCGCTCGACAGCTGTTAAGGCCAATGCATGTGTTAGGTCCCATGTTAGAATAGGAGTACAAAGGGGAACTGGATTCAGGCTCTTCCAAAAAGTTCACAATCAGGTGGGCAAATGGCCATTGCAATATAGTGTGGTAAGTTCAGCTAGAGAGAGAGTTGTGCAGGGCATTGGGGAGCACAAAAGCGTATGTTAACCTAGACTAGGAGTTGGGGTAGAGAGAGGTCAGAGAGTGCTTCCCAGAAATAATGCCAACACTGAGTCTCGAGGATAAAAGGGTTTAACCAAACAAAGGTAGAGGGCTTTTCAGGCAACGGAGCAGAGTGAGCAAGAGATCAAAGTTAAGGAACTACATGGGAAGGAGATCAAAAGAAGTTCCAGTGTGTTTGACAAAGTTCTAAATGAACATCCGTCAATGTTGCAACATTTAATGGGCACATGCTCCAGTGCTCTGGCTCTTGCCCACCCCTCAAGACAATTCAAAGAGCTTCCTGAACAACTCTACATTTCCATAGGAGATTCGGGAAAATGAGTTTTCCCTGGCTAGGGTCTACAGGATCAGGGGAAGTTGGATGGGGAAATTAGTTTCTGGTTGGGCCAATTAGTTTCTGGTTGGGCCTTTCCTTCTGGGGACCTTCCTCTTTCCCATGCCTTAACAAGTGACTCCCCTTTAAATTGGAGACTAATGTGGAAAATGACAAAGGACGTAGTGATAAGTACATTCAAGAGGAATCCAGAGGTTAAAATTGTAAACAAATAATAAACACAATTTCAAAAACAAAAACCATAAGGCTAAAAATTGATTAACTAGGTTACATCAAAATTAGATTCCTGATCGGTGAAAGACCTCATAGCAGAGTGATCAGGCAGTCAGGCAGAAGGAAGAAATATTTGCAATGGATAAAACCAACAAGGAACATAACCTTCTAGAATACAGAAATCAACAACCACAACAGCAGGACATACAAAAAGAAAAAAGAACAAGGATGTGATCGGAAATTTGTAGAAGAGGAAATTCCAAGGTTAGCAAATATTCCATGGCAGGTATTGTCTAACTCTTCACCAATTTTCATGTCTTCTGTTCTTTGGCATACAGCTACTCTGTGCTTCTCAGCCCCCTTGCCTCAGGTCATGTGACTGAGTTCTGGCCCAAGGAATGCGAATGGAACAACGTGTGGCACTACTTACATGGTCCCACAAATCTTCCATGACACTCTCTGTGGGATCTCTCCTCCCTGCCCTGCCAGCTAGATGCAGAGAATCAGTGGAGGCCTTGGGCCCCAGGAGATGACAGAGACACAAGCAGAAGTCTGACCACTGGAGCAGGATACCTGCCCTGGCCTCCACCACACTGGACTGTGACGTGAATCCAAAATAAGATTTATTTTGTTAAGCCACTGACATTGGGACTTACCTCACTCTTACGCATGTTTAGGTGTGCTCAAATTGATCAGAGAAAGGGAAGATTTAAAAAGCGTACAACTTCACTTATTTTTATTAGACCAGCAAAAAATTGCAAAAATTCTGGAAAGGGTTGGAGTTCTGCTTGTGTGTGGTGATACAGGAACTTCCATGTTCTAGTTGTGGGATGCAGACAGTGTAGTATTGCTGGGGACAATCCGGTGGTTCTTACTAAAATTAAATGTGTAAATATCTTATCACTCAGCAATGCTACTCCTGGGAACATACCTGTAGAAATTCTCATACAGGTCTATACAGGGGAGACATGGATAGGTACAGAAACACTGCACTGGAGAGTTAGAGGCAATCTGGGTGTGTCATTGGGGGAGTAAATGTGTAAATCAGGGGATACATACAAGTCGTGCAGAACTGTGCAGTAGCAAGAAGTAATGGGCCACACATACACATGGCAAAGTGAAAATGATGTAAATAAAAATATATGCATACAAAACAACAGTATGCATTTTACAAAAATGCACATAAAGAAAAGAATCTACACTAAACAACTTAGATGGGGAGAATGAGGGCGGAAAATAGGAGAGGAAGTAGAATTGAATGAATGGCTTCACTCCCACTAAGCAGACTATTTTCAAAAGCTTCTGACAAAAGATTGAAAGACTGACAATTACAGCTTTTTACTTCTGAGGCTTGGTTTCCTTTACAGAATCTGATTTCCATGAGGTTATTACACCTATCCTCAATTTTTGTAAAGCCCATATTCAGCCTTCACTGCTGTTTTCCCAGCTTCATAAGTAGTCTCTTTTCACTGCCCAACCCCATGCTTTTCCCACAACGAAACGAAACAATAAAAGGGGAACAGAATTACAAGGTCCAGTCTTAGTCCAAACAGCTTTTACTCGGAACATAAAACTATTTGCTTTTTACATATGTAATAAACAGATGAAGAAAAGAGGGAAATGCATTATCCTTGTTTGTATAGTACTATGAGTGACAAGTGTTCTAAGTGGATATATATAATATACCACTGCAAAATTAGTAGGAAGCAAGAAAAAAAATCAGTGGACCAGTGAGGCAGCCCTAAATCATATCTTAATAAGTATTGTAAGTAAGCCTGTGACAAAGGAACATCCCACCAAGGAGGAAAGGAAGCAAAGCAGAATAATGCAAATAGCACAAAGCCACTTCGGTTCTCAGCTTCTGCCAAGTGGGCGTGTGGAAGCTCCATGCTGATTTTCAGCCTCACTGAGTTTTGCCATTACATCTGCTGGGCACACGCTGATCTCCAGCAAGCTGGCCAGCTGCCACAGCAGGGCCGCTGGCCTCTGGCTCTGCCAAAGGCCTCAATGCTGTCTCCCTGCAGTCCACAAACCTGCGATAGGGGTGGGCTGGGAATGGACACCTCTTGCCTGGAGTATGGAATTAGCTCGGGCTGCTTTGTTTCCAAGCAGCCCTTAGCCAGACACACCCCCTATACCTGTTTCTCCCATCACCCTTCTTGCCTTAACCAAGCACTTCACCACCACATTCCCTGCCTTTCCTTCCCTTCCTTGGCATCCTTCTCCAAACTTTCTGCAACCTGGGCAATGGATTCAGTGGCTGGCTTAAAGTTTGAAGACATGTGAGTGTAGATAACCAGACAACTAGACAACTAGAGTTTCTGACTGAAGCAGTACCTGTGTGGCTGTGGTTTTCAACCCAGCATTCTGTGAGTGTATGCACTGTTAGAACCATAAGAAGCATGGGTATTTATACATGTACACCTCTCGTAGTGTGATGGGACAGCCTTCTTTCTTCTTCATAGGTAGGCAGGACTCTTAACAAAGGAAAGCCAAGAGGTTGTGGACTCCAAGAAAGGGCTCACTGCCTCCCTGCAATTAAGTCTCAGATTAATGACCCCAGGACTCACCATATGTATTCATTATAATCTGAAGCAGGCCCTGTGGAATCAGATTTGATGAGTTATCATTTTGCTTACAATTTTGTTTATTTATTATTAATTACCAAGCATATGAAAGCCTCCCCAGGTGCTGGTTCCTCTGACTCCAGGAGTTGCTTAATTTGGCTTGGCCTTGAATTCTGACCAGGGGGCTCTCAGCTGCCTCAAGTCTGGTTTGAGCAGAGAACCAAGAGGAGGCCAGGTGAGGCCTCTCTACTGCACCACCCTCCCCGCCCCATGCCAAGGTGATGGGAGCAGGCTCTCAATCGTTGTAAGGTTCGACAGCACGAACCTTTCTTTCTTGGAGATAAGCAGAAGCCATGGCGTGTGAAAGGAATGATCACTGCCTACTGGAATCTGAACCATGCCTGGAGCATCCAGGGCTCTGATCTCAAGTAGACCTGGATGTGTGAAGCATAGGTGACTTCTTGCAGGGTGGGTTAGAGGAGCTTGGAGTGAAACTTGAGTAGCAATTTCAATGATGTTCCCTGCCATCCTTGCTCCCTTTTTGTTGGGATACCCATGTATCTTTTAGTACCTTTGAGTGGTTTGACCTAATCCCGTTGGATAAAATTGAGTAAAAAGAGCGGTGCTGGGGCCTGCCACACAGGAGACTTGGGAAGACCTCATGTGATCATGTCAAAATCTGTGCTTGTTTCAAAAGCAACTCTATATCCAGTCATGCAGGTGCTGTTTAAATCATGAGATATGCCACACAGGTAGAAGTGTGCATAAGACATTATCATGTAAAGATTAATATAAAATGAACACTAGGTAACTTCCCCCCAGTTAGGAAACAGAACACTAAGGGATCTCAGAAGCACCTCTTCACCCAGCTGAGCACAGCCCCTTCCCCTCCAGAAGCAGCCACTATCCTGATGTCTAAAGTGACCATTTAACTGTTTTACTTTACAGTTTACTATTTGTTTGTGCTTCACTAAATGATATTGTTTGCTTTTGCCTGTTTTCAACTTTATATAAATGGAATAAAAGTGTAGGTCTTCTTCCAGTCTACATCATTTGGAGAATCATATATGTAGATGTCTGTAGTGCTAACGGGTTTGTTTTCATTGTTGCAATTTATTTATTCTACTGGTGCTAGTCATTTAGGTTGTTTCTAGTTGGGGGCTATTTCAAACAAGATGCTAAGAACATTCATGTGCATGTGTATATGCCAAATTTTGTCTAGGCATGTCCCTGGGTGTGCAAATGCTGAGTATAGTGTATGCATAAACTCTACTCTACTAGTTAATGCTATTTTCCAGAATGGTATACCAATTTATATGCCCACTACAAATAAATGGGAATATCTGTGATCAAGGTCCTTGGCACTGGTCATGTAACTGAAACCAAGGCTTGCTGCCTGCTGCCACGAAAGCCACACTCGTGAGACAGGTGCTGATGAAAAAGGAAAGAGGTTTTATTCAGGTGCCTGCAACCTAGAAGATGGGGGACTCTCATCTCAAAGCCCATCTCCCCATCTCAGTGCAGGCAGGGGTTTTTATAAGGAGGGAGAGGGACCAGGAGAGCAAAGAAATCAGGGGAGAGGCTGTGGACGTGCCAGCAGTGTCCTTGCTGGTCCTGACATGGATCTTCAATGTCAGCATCCTGGAGCTGATCACTGCCAGCCAAATTCCTGAAGCTGGGTGATCTACGTCACCTGAAATCATGGTCAAGGCCATTTCTTGTATAAGCAGGAACTGGAATTGCTGGTGCTTACAATATGCTTACAAAGAATCTGTCAGTACGTGAGTTCTTTTTATCAGTTTGCTAGTACATTTTACTCTAATTCTATTTCATGGTAAGTCAGAGTAATATAAAGCTTTTATTCCCTGTTACAGATGTTATTTTTGTCAATTTGATGGCCATGTAACAATATCTTATTATGGTTTAATTTGCATTCACTAATTAGATTAAGCATCTTTTCATAGATTTATTGGCCATTTGAATTTCCTTTCTTATAAAGGGTCTCTTCAGGTCTGAATTCTTTTTTCTACCCCCAAGGTGATGAAGATATTCTTCTATATTACCTTCTGAATCCTAAGAGTTTTGCCTTTCATATATAGTTTTTAGATCTTTCTGAATGGATTTATGTATGAAGAGAGGTTCTAATTGCATTTTATCCCCAAGGACACTCCATTATTCCAGCACTACTGATTGAAAAGTATTTTTTCCCTGCTGAGCTGAGATATCACCTCTGTTGTCTATCAAATGTTCATAAAGGTATGAGTCTCTTTATAGGCTCTACTGTGTTCCATTACTCTATTTGTCAATCCTTGGACCAATACCACACAGTCTTAATTACTTTAGCTTTATAATAAATACTTATTTTTATTTCTGGTAGAGCAAGTCCTCCTACCTTATTTTTCTTCTTCAGGAGTAGCTACTCTTGGCCCTTAGCACTGTCATGTAAATTTTAGAGCTTGCTTGTCAAGTTCAAAAAAACCTATTGGTATTTTAATTGGGATTTTACTGAGTCCATAAATCAATTTGGAGACATAGGACATCTTTACAGTGTTGAATCCTCTAATCCATGTAGTAGTATATTTCTCCATTTATTTAGGTCTTCTTTAATGTCTTTCAGTAAAATTTTGTAATTTTCTCCTTTAACATCTCGTACATATTTTGTTGGGTTTATTCGTAGGTACTTCACATTTTCTGATGCCATTCTGAGTGAAGTCTCTTTTAAATTTCATTTTATAACTGTTGCCTGTTAGGCCCTGGCCGATGTGGCTCCGTTGGTTGGAGTGTCATCACATAGACCACAAGGTCGCAGGTTGATTCCTGGTCAGGGCACACACACCCAGGTTGCGGGTTCAATCCCCTGTTGGGGTGGGCACGTATAAGACAAGGCAACCAGTCGATGTTTCTCTCTCACATGATGTTTTCCTCTCTCTCATCCCCTCTCCCTCTCTCTCTAAAAGCAATGAAAAGAAAAAAAAATTGTCCTTGGGCAAGGATTAAAGAAAAACCTTTTACCTGTTAGAAATGAATTTAATTTTTTATACTGATTTTATACCCACAAACTTTGCTAAACTCATATTAGTTCTAGTAATTTATTTATAGATTTTTTATTTTCTATATATACCATCATTATCTTATCTGCTTATTATAATAGTCTTATCTTTTTTCTTTCTAGTCCTTAAAACTTTTATTTATATTCCTTATCTACTGTGCTGTCCAAGACCTATAGTATTGTAAAATGTTGAACAAAATTGGTGGTTGTTAGCATTCTTGTCTCTGTCCTCAAGTCTAAGGGAAAGCTTTAAAATGAACATTGTAAAGTGTAATGTTTGTTGAAGTTTTTATAGATAATCCTTATCACAGTAAGGAAGTTCTATTCTATTCTCAGTTTGCCAGAATTGTTTTTATTATGAATGGATGTTGAGTTTGAGTTTTTTTTCTATATATCTATTGAATGGATCAGAATGTATTTCTCCTTTAATATGTAAATGTGATTATTTATATTAATTGATTATTAAATGTTAAATCTTCTTGTATTCCTGGGATAAACCCACCTTGGTCAAAATGTAATTACTGAAAGAATAGGCTCTTGAGTTAGACTGCTTGAGTCAGACCTATGAAACCTGGTTATGGCACTATCCAGCAGTGTGACCTGGGTAAGTTCCTCCACCTCTCTGTGCTTTAGTCTCCTCATATGTTAGAATAGGGATAATAATAATGCCTAACTCACAGATCTACTGTAAGCTTTAGTAATATGTTCAAAATTCTTAAACCAGACCTAGAGCATAGTAAGCACCATATAAGTATTTGCTAGTTTTATTTAGGAATTTTGTACTACTGTTCGTGACTTTAGCTTGTAATTTTTCTTTCTCCTATATAACCTTGGTAGTAGGCTTTTGCTAAACTTATAAAATTAATTGAGAGATGTTTCCTCTTTTTCTATTTTCTGAACAAGTTTGTATAAGATTAGAATTACTGATTCCTTAAATATATGGTAGAACTGATTTGTGAAGCTATTGTTACTGGACTGAACCGGGTTCAGTTACTCAGTAGTTGCCAGACAGGGAAATCAGGCATGAACATGGAGGTGAGCTTCTTCATCAGATGTATAGGTGGGGACATTGCCGGCACATGCACAGTGAGAAAACATGCCTATCCACACATGGCATGTTCAAAAATAGTGGGAATCTCCACCCCAGAGAGGAGATTTTAGTAATATAATGAGGGTATAATGAGAATAGTTCGTGAATCGATCAGTGTAGACTCCTCCAGGCTGCTCTGATCAGCCACAGTGGTTTGAGCCAGGTTAGCCTCCTGGTTCCGCAAATCATCCTCGGCTTCTCCCTGAAAAGACAGGTCTGGCAATTGTCAACATTAGGGAGGACATAGGCATGGAAGAAAGTGTAATTAAGTCTCAGCCTGTCTGTTAAGCTTTCAGCAAATTGCAGGATGTGGTTACACAAACTTTCTAGTAGATAAGGTAACCTAAAGTGGTTTACAGGTTAATCTAAACAAAGTTATGAATTCTAAATAAAAGCTACTCTATGCCAGGCTACTTGTAAGCATATATATATATATATAGTTATACCATCTTCCCTGAAGGTTTTATGTAGAAACAATTTTCAGTTTAAATTCTTTGATAGTTATAAGTCTCTTCAGGTTTTGTAAGTGCTGTATATTTACTTAGGACCTTGTAAGTCTAAAATTTCAGTATATAGGCATAAAGTTATTCTTAATATCTTATTATCTTTTAAATGTTTGAAGAATCTGCCATGAAGTTCCCTTTTTCATTCCTGACATTGGGTATATGTGCTTCTCTCTGTTTTTCATTGATCATTCTGAACAAAAAATTTGTGAGTTTTATTAGTGTTTTCAGGGAACCAACTTTTGGGCCTTGCTGGTCCTCCCTATTGTATCTTAGTTATTTATTTCATTTGTTTCTTATCTCTTTTATTATTATTTATTTTTACTTATGTCTATTGCTGTTCTTTTCCTAACTTCATAAGCTCATTAACTTTCACTTTTTCCTCTTTACTAGTATACACATTTGGGAAATAAAGTTCCCTTTAAATAATGTTTTAGCATGAACCCACAAATTTTGATACGTAGTATTTTTTGTCCCTCAGTTCAAAAAGTTTTACAATTTCCAATATGATTTCTTCTTTGACTTATGAGTTATTTATTGGTACATTTCTTAATTTCTAAACAAATATGGGTATTATAGTTATTTTTTAATTTTTATTTTTAACTTAAATACACTGGTCAAAGAATATACTCTATAATGTCATTCATTTGAAATATGTTGAAACCTGCTTTATGGGTTAGTATGGTAATTTTTAATGGCCTCTGTATTCTTGAAAAGAACATGTAGGCAATATTTTATGCATGCCCATTGAGTCAAGTTGATTAAACCAGTTGTTCACAGCATAGGGAAAATAGTCAGTGTTATCAGAATAACCTTTTATGGTGACAGATAGTTGCTAGATTTAATGAGGTGATCACATCATAAAAAATATGAATGTCATCTCACTATGTTGTACACCTGAAACTAATATAATCTTGTGTATCAACTATTCCTTAATTTAAACAATTCTGCTGCTACACATTTTTACTGATGTTTTTGTCTGTTTTCTACTGTCCATTTATGACCCTCTTATTGTATTCTTTGTATTTGCTCTGATGGGTCAGTGTTTCTTTTCCCTCAGCTCTTGCCTTCTTCTGAGTTGACATTTTTTTGGTCACTCCATTTTCCCTTCTCCACTAACTGGAAAGTTAATGCAGTTTGATTATATTATTTCTGTGGTGTCTAAAATTGGAGTGTAGGCATTTTATTTTGGATCTCATGAAGCACTAAATGAGTGAATGAGAAAGTGAGATGGAGAAAAAGTCAGTGTAGGCTACATGAATGAACCCATTACTGGTGTGGGTACTGGGGCCCACTCCTGCTGGGGGCCCCTGGGAGAATATGGAGAACATATTTCAGCATTCCTATCTGAGGAGCAAGCAAGCTTACTTCAGAGACTATGATCTGTCACTGGATGAGGGCCTGAGGACCTGGCTTTATTGGCCTGCCTTACATGGAGGCTGAATATACTCCCACAACCAGAGAAATCCCTCAGGCAGAGTCTCAGGTGCTTCCTATAGAAAAACACTGGTGCCCTGGAGGATGTGGCTCAGTGGACTGAGCATCAGCCTGCCAGTTTGATTCCCAGTCAGGGCACATGCCTGGGTTGCAGGCCTGGTCCCCATTTGGAGGTGCACGAGAAGCAACCACATATTAATGTTTCTCTCTCTCTTTCTCCCTCCATTTCTATAAAAATATCTTACAAAGAAAAACACTGACATGTGTAGTCATGGTAAGTGCCAGGAAATATGTGCAGGGCACCATCATCTGCTTAGAATTACATTATACATAGCTAACATCAAAGTCTAAAGATGATCAGTATTTTACCCTTTCTGGACACAACAAAGATCTAGAACACTTCAGCTCCATGTAGTCACCCTCCCCTGAAATTTATACACTATTGTTATTCTGTATTTTAGTTCTATCTTGCTTAATTTAACCACATATGGTATTATTTTTTTTTAATTTTTTTATTTTAGTTTATTCAGTACAGTTTCTATCCTATATTCTCATTCCAGCCCACCCACCTTTTCCTCCCCTCCTCCCTCCCCTTTCCAACTCCCCTAGTTTTGTCCATGTGTCCTCTATATTTGCTCCTGTAAACCCTTCCCTTCTCCCCTGAAATTCCCTCCCCTCTCCCCTCTCCCCTCTGGTCACTGACAACCCGTCCTCCATTTCAGTGTCTTTTGTTATATTTCACTTGTTTCTTTGTTTTGTTGTTTAGGTTCCTGTTAATGGTGAGATCATATGGTATTTGTCTTTCACTGCCTGGCTTATTTCACTTAGCATAATGCTTTCCAGCTCCATTCATGCTGTTGCAAAGGGTATGAGCTCCTTCTTTCTTTC
>CM052543.1:73552441-73562608 GCA_028533065.1 Trachops cirrhosus
CAGAATCTATGAAATCTAGATAACAAGAATAGAGAGTATTGAGCCTTGTACTCAGGAATAGAGAGTATTGTACTAATGGAACACAAATGGAGGACAGTATATTAGCAATACACTGTAAATGAGACAACAGGAGAAACCTATCAAATGATACAATATAATCAGCCAAGCAAAGAAGTCTATACAAAAAGAAGAGGAATACAAAAATACTATATAAGTAAAAGGTGTAGGAATAATGAAATAATGATTATACAATTATGCAATTACTTGCAGGTTCAAAAAAAAAAACCAAAAAAAGAGGAAGGAACCAAGCAGAAGATTGAAGGAAGAAGAGATAAATTTGGAAAGCAAGGGAGAAGGGTCAACACTAGGGTGACAGAAAGAGAAGCATAAAGAATTGATAGATCAAAAAATATGAATTAAAAGATAAAAGCCTAGTTAAAAATAATTAAAAGAAAACAAAAACAAAAAGAAAAACAAACAAACAACAAAAAAAGAAAACACACACACAAAACACACACACACCTATTGTTGGTTTCAGACTGGCCAATGCAGTTTTCCTAGCTGGCTTCCCCGCACTGAGGGGCTACTTGAGACAGTGTTTCTCTGTTCCCGTTCAGGACTCAGTCAGCCTCTGAGGTACTGTTCTTAATGTAGGCACACGCGTTCTCCCCCAGCCCGTCTGGAGTCTCCCAGAAGGGATCTATGTGTGGGTGCTGGGTGCAACTACGTGCGTCCTTGGGAGTTCACCCCCGTGTGTTCTGATGTCTCGTGGAGCACCCGCCCCTTTTCTGGGTTCAGGGATGTGCATTTTCTGGATCCCGAAGGGCGCCCACTTCCCCCCACTTCACAACTTGGGCATCATAGGTCCCAGGAAGCGCATGCACCTTTTCCTTTTTCAACGCTGTGGTTTCTGAGATTTTCACCAAACCACGCTCTCTCTCAGGCTTGGTGGTGCAAGCGTAGAGGCGGGTGCCTTTGGATGCATGGGGTGGGGTGCACACTTTCACCAGGGCTTTGCGTAGGTGCTTACAGCCCCTGTGTGGGTGCTTCTTCGTCCTCACTCCTGTCTCTCTGCCCTCCGGTAAACTGGCCTCCCTGGGTGCTGCTCAGTCCTTGTTTGGCCAGGGAGGGAGCGGATGCCCCAGCTCTCTCCCTGGTGGCCGACCCAGGCGTGCCCCCGGGTCCCCCGCTGATCCACGTAGTCTCCTTACCCTCAGGTTTTTCAATGTCTGCTACAATTTGTGATCTCCTATTTTCAGTTATGTCGTGATAATGTTGGCTCTTTGCTCAGCTCCTATCTAGAACGGCGATTATTTTTCCCCCTGGGTGTGGGAGACGTAAAATCTGCTCCTTCCTACCATGCCGCCATCTTCCTCCTCCCACATATGGTATTATTTTTAAATGTTTATTAGAATTACTCACATGTTAACCTGCTTACTTGTTCTTCACTCCTTCTTGCATCTGAGACCTTCTATTTGAGTCATATTCTTTCTATATGAAATATTTTATATTACAGAGTTGCAAACATTCATTTTTTTTGTCTGAAAATGTTTTTATTTTGCCTCAATTCTTGAAAGACTTTTTCTGGTTATATAATTCTTAGTTGATAGGTATTTTGTTTTAGCATATCAATAATATTGTTCTCCTGTCTTCTCCCTGAAAAATCAGCTCTCAGTATAATTTTCACTCTTTAAGGTAAACAGTATTTTTTTCTGGATATTCTCAACATCTTCTCATCATCTTTGGTGTTTTCTGGATGTTTTTAAAATCCTCTCATAGTCTTTGGTGTTGTGCAGTTTTATCAATAAAATGTCCAGGAGTAGGCTGCATTTTACCCATGTTGCTTGGGAGTCACTGGACTTCTAAATATAATCTTTCATAGAACTGCTACAAGGACTGAATGAGTTAAAATTTGTAGAGCATGTACACTAGTACCTACACAAAATAAGGGCTCAACAAATATTACTTATTATTGATTCTGTGTAATATGTGTGGCAGTTGTTAATTCATTGATCACAGCTCCAGCCCACCTGTCTGTGTTTTGTGATATGAGAGCTGGACTCTGCAAACACAATTCTCCTTTCCAGGTGGCCTGTGTGGTTGGTTCTGCCAGTGCAGAATACTGGAGGGACAGAAAAGGCTTGAGGAGGAAGAAGAGACTTGTCACTTCCTGTTTTTTTCCTGAGGTCTGATTGTGGTCTTGTGATAGTATAAGCAGTCTCTAGGAATAATTGTCTTCACCAGGCTAGTGACTCAGTGCATGGCTGGACCCTGCAGTGGCATTTCCTGGGCTCATGAGACAGCCAGCATTTCTGCAGCAGCTGTCCTTTCTCATCAGAGCTATGACTCTCAGTTCTATGAGCCTGTGACCTAGTTTCTAAGTTTTCCTTGGTTCCCTTGTTCTATCAGCTCCAGCAGTTTTCTGCATTTGCCACCTCTGTTATACCATTGACTCTGTTATTCCTTTGACTCTCTAACTGATATAGTATCATTCATTAGTGTTGGAATCTCTTCAAATATTACTCTGATTCATTCCATCCCTCTTCTCCATAAGGTACTCTAATTTGATATATGTTAGATCTTTTCACTCCATACTCTTTGACTCTTAACTTTCTCTTTAATAGTTATCATTTCTCTTTCTCTGCTAGGTAATTTCTTTTGACTTATTTTTAATTAAAAAATTCTGTCTTCAATTATGTCTAATACTTTGTTAAACTCCTCAATTCTATGCATATAAAATATGACATATCTATCTCTATATATTAGCATTTTTAGTGGTTCTCAGGAAGAGGGTTATGTGTTGAGAGCTGGTCAGACATATACTAGAAACTGATATGTTAGATGTGGTATTTTTTTTCTAAAAAATCTAAGTGATGTTTCTTTTTTGAGTTTACAAAGTATAGTTTAGCAACTGAGTTGATCTAGTAGCCTCTGGAGTGGAGTATGGTATTTTGGGAGAGAGTGACCTACTACCTCGGTCTTTTGTGCACTAAGTATTGTAGAACTGTTTTCTTGTGAGGTCATAACCTGAGATAATGGACCAAATGCTTTACCAGCAGACCACATGGGAAGAGCATCTACCAGTGAGCCATGTGCCCAGGATATGGAAATAGCATGCTTTCCCTATTTCATTTCTCTTTCCTTCCCTCCTTACCTCCTTCCCTCCCTCTCTCTTTCCTTCTTGCTCTTTGTTCCTTCCTAGATATAGCATTTATACATTTAAAATCATAACGAACATTTATGCAAGATTGGATGGCCATTATGAGGGAGCAGATTTCTCTACATAGTGAAATCTGATTCTGACTATAAATCTTGGCAGCTTCTGATAAGGATAGGAAAAAATTAATGCTGGGTGAGGGGGCAAGGATTATTATAATATCAAGGCCACATGTAAACTATATAATAACTATTATTTGTAATGTTCCCTGTTAAATTGACCAATGAGTGGGAATAGGGTACATTTCCCAAATAAGGATTCAATGTAAAAGAAGCTGTAATTTGAATTTCTCAATCTATGGAACAGAGAACACCAAACAAGAACACATACTATTAAAGGAAGCCAAAATATGTGACTCCAAAATACGTCACTTTGGCATCTGATTAATTTGAATTAAAGGCACTTAATAAGCAGGACATGCTCTGATGACCCCCCTTTTATTATTCCTTAAAGCAGGAGATAAAACCCCCATATAAAAGGTACCCACACTGTAGTAGGAAGATGGTCACCAGAGATGAAGAAATCTGTACAAAAAGATGATATTAGACTAACCCTTATATTCCTAGTTATTTCTCCACCATTTATTATCCCTAGCCCAAACCCCACTGCCTTGTTAATTCTTCAGACCTGTACTATTTCTTTGTTTAAACGGTGTAAAAGCGTCCTGCTCTAGTCACATCTTTGGGTTTACATTCTCTGGTAAAGAATCCCATGAACATGTAAAATATTAATAAAATTTGTATGCCTTTCTCCAGTCAATAGGTGTTATGTCAGTTTAATTCTTAGGCATAGCCAGAGATCCTAACAGGGTAGAGGAGAATTTCCCCCTTTATACTATTATCCCCATTTTACACACAAAACTGAGGCTTAAGACTCTTAAAAGTTAGTTTTCCTACCAGTCATTTTCATGCAAATTGTTGGTGGCAAGCCAGGATGGCAGTTTGTGTCCTCTCACTTGAGTTCTGGCACTTCCTGCTGCACAGGGAAGTTAGGAGAAGCAGGAGAGTCAGCATCGTGGCAGTGGGGCCTTGGGGCCACTCACAGACACCTTGTTTTGATTCCACACCCTTCAAGTCTGTGATTTGACTTTGGAAGGTCCAACAGTTGCAGTAACCTGAGATAATTTCCTGTCCCATCTATGTTCCTGCAATGAGTGCTCTTAATACCACAGAGATATCCTTTATTCCCCCTACCACCACTTAACAGGAAGGGTAAATGTCTGACCCAGCCCAGACCAGGCAGATGACCTCTCTAAGGAATATGGATTTGGACTATGCAGACCGAGTCAGCCACCTGTGAGGAGATGAGTTAGAAGGTTCTATAAGTTCAGGTGCAGAGGCCATCATTTGGAATGGCCAGAATGGAGCCATATATACTAGATAAGCAAGAGAAAAAGCCAATTTGCAGAGAATATAGACCTCTAGCCTGCCAAAGAGAGTCAGAGAGAGAGAGAAAGAGAGAGAGAGAGAGAGAGAGAGAGAGAGAGAGAGAGAGAGACATTAACTGCCTAATGATGTTTTGATTCATGAGACCCTGTTAGACAACCTGCAATTTGTTTCCATTATATGCTCCTATTAATAATTCCTTTTTTACTTGAGATTCTTTGAGTGAGTTTCTGTGCCTTGTAGCCAAATGATCCCTAAATCATCACCCATGGAATACCAGGAACTCACTGCAATTGCATTTGGTGCAATATGATGACAGTCAGCTATTCAACCAGTGTTTCGAACACCTACTAGGTGGACCAACATGTGATGTTCAATAGGGAATAGAAGGAAAACCGAGCCATGGTCTTTGATCTAAAAGAGCTGGTGGTTTAGTCTATCATACTTGTAAAATTTTGTTTGGGAAATCACATGAATACAGACAAAACAGAACAAATATACGATACCACAAAATAAAGTGCAAGGCTGCGTGGAACTAATTCTAAGGTCAATGAGTTCAGAAAGTGGAATTTAAGGAGTTCTTACACAAAGTAGAAGACTTAAGGTTCACTTTGAAAGAACTGTCAGGATTCAGATTGACTGAAAGGAGTGGGGAGGCTTAGGAAGGAGTGCTTGCCAGATGCTGAGAGATGGAGTGGTGGGTGAAACTGCAGATTTATAGGGAGGGGATGGATGGGTGAAGCGTGAAGAGAGGGTTACAGATTATGGCTGGCCTACACATGAGGGAAAGCCTTATCCAGGATTTTTAGATTGTTCCTTCACCTTTCCTTTTTCCAGACCTCATCTGAAATTCCTTTTTTAGTCAGCATTCCTCAGCCCAGAACACATTTCCTATCCTTATCCTTGTCCTTTTCCTTTCTTCTTTCATTAACATGTTTAAATTTAAACCATCCTTTGTGACTCTCTTTCCTGGGAGAATCACTCTAAGAAGAGGAGAAGAATGAAGTGCTGTGAGGAGATGACCTCTCTGAACTTAGTGGTTCTTCCATGAGTTCAATCATTTCCCTGATGAGCCCAGTTGATCTCTCCCATCTATAATCCCTTACACGCTGAACTTTGACTCCTGGACAACATTGCATGCAGC
The DNA here is from genome assembly GCA_028533065.1 of Trachops cirrhosus. Classification (NCBI taxonomy): domain Eukaryota; kingdom Metazoa; phylum Chordata; class Mammalia; order Chiroptera; family Phyllostomidae; genus Trachops; species Trachops cirrhosus. The sequence continues at coordinate 73,558,188 of CM052543.1, forward strand.
TCATGTTCTTTCTCCTGCCACTCCCCTCTTATCCTAGAATGCCTTCTCCAGGAATTTCATCACTTTCTAAAACAGCCAAACACTTTTGGTATATTTCTCTCAGTTAGTGTTTAACCAAATCCCTAAGGGGTGGCCTGAAATGACAGAAGAAATGTTGAAAGCCTGAGACTCAGGAGGACAGTTTCTGGTGGCTCCCTGGCTTCTGGAAGAGAGAGAGGTAGGACAGTGGACAGGTGGCTTAGCGGTGAGACACAATGGAATCCGGCTTCACCTCCAAGGACACCTACCTGAGCCATTTTAACCCTCGAGATTATCTAGAAAAATATTACAGCTTTGGGTCCAGACACTCTGCAGAAAACCAGGTTCTTAGGCTTCTTCTGAAAAATCTTTTCAATATATTCTGTGTGGGTAAGTTTGTCTGTTTTCTGTGTCTTCTCTCCCTCCCCTTGCAAACGTGAGTCAAGTAGATAGGCTCTCAGGGCAGGACTGGGTTTTCTGTCTAGTCATTGCTATTAGACAGCCCCTTTGGTATCACCTACTTAGGTAGCTAAGATAAAAACTAATGTTAGTATGGATATTTTACAGTTTGCAAAGTGCTTCTATGTCCATTACCTAGGGAAACCAGAGGGTGGGAGTTCTGCCTTTGATTCTGCATGCTTTGCTATGTGACAGAGTCAGCCATTTAACCCTTGTGATGGGCCACTTAAGAAACAGAGATTCTAATACTCTCTTCCTCACTCAAAGGAATGTTGTAAACATGCATGGGATGAAGACCTCCCAACATATGAATAAGTGGATGCTTTTTGGATAAAGACATTATGTAAAGTCAATTTTTAAAAAAGTTTTAACTTTTTCCCAAAAGTATTCCTTAATAGTTTTAACATTTTCTGTGTAGCAGTTTTCCTGAATATGGGTCTGTACATCAGATGCAGATCATTTTTTCCTTCTGCTAGACCTAAAAATATCCTAGCAGCATGCCTCCACCCTGGAGTGGGGAATATAAAATGAAAAGCTGTTTTAAAAAAAGACTTTGATGTAAGAGTAGTGAGTTGTGATAGTCTACCAGTGAGAGAGATGGTCTGTCTTTGGGGCTCTCACTGGGGTTCTCCATTGGAATGCTGTTAGAGTCAGTGCAAAGCAGCTTTATCTGCTGCCATGTAAAATCTGGCTTCCCTTCCCGGTCCCTCCTCTACACCAGGTGGCATAAAGGGAGACCTCCTGATTGACATTGGCTCTGGTCCCACCATCTATCAGCTCCTCTCTGCTTGTGAATCCTTCAAGAAGATCATTGCTACTGACTACACTGACCAGAACCTGCAGGAGCTGGAGAAGTGGCTGAGGAAGGAGCCAGGGGCCTTTGACTGGTCCCCAGTAGTGAACTACGTGTGTGAGCTCGAAGGTAACAGGTAGAGAACCTGAGCCCTATTTCTGGGCTTTCTGAGGGGACTTGAGTTTGTTTTTCAGAAACAATAATTATTCTTAGAGTCCAAATTGAAAAGCAAAGAAGACAGAAAGACATAAACCAAAGGAAAATCCAAATGGAGAATGAGAGAATGAGAATAAGGCAGACTTGTGTGCGTGTGTGTGCGCGCGCACCCAAATACAGGGGGAGAGCTGAGGAGATGGATGCTGAACCTTTGCAGGCCTACGTGTAGGCTCTGTGTGCTGGCCAAGTATGCTAGGACCTTGTTTTAGGACAACTTCCAGAGATGAAACCAGCTCCTCATTGGAAGCTTTTGGGTGGCAAAGTTGGTCCCCCTAGTGCCATTCTGCTGCTAGCCATCCAAAAACATAGGATGCTGCTGTGAAGGGGGTTAATGCTACCACCATGAGACACAACAGAGCGTTGGCTGTATTTTTAAACTGAGATCATCAGCATAAAGTGATTATTTGAAAGGAACTTGTTACTTCACCATCCGTAAAATTAGAGCTTTACATAACTCAATTAATGACCGAAATCTGACACTACCCCACCTACAAATAAACTTACGCAGATGAGTCTAGTTTAAATTACTATTCCTCCCCACATGAGAAACTGGCAATAGTCTACTAGGCATAGGTGACCAGTTCTGCATTTCACTGACTTGTTCTCTTCTGATGTGTCTCTAACTCCAGCTGACCATCTGCTCTTGGATCATGTTGTCTTCATTAGTAGGCATACAGCTGAGAGCCCAGCAACTCCTTTGTAAACTTCATAAAAAGACTAATGTTTTGTCTAGGATCTTGCTGGCCCTGTCTGCTATGTCTTATGTGTTCAGTTATACTTACTTTTTTTTCTTCTCTTGGGGAGATTTTTTTTGTACATTTTTTTCTCTTTTACAACTTCCCCTACCCAGGATTTAACTTTTATATGAAATCTCTCTCTTCTTTTCCCAATCCACTTTTTCCTATATTCCCCCATTTGCTCATATAATGTACACTTTGTGTGTTCACACAACATCCTCTGCCTTTCCTTTTCTTTCACAGTGGAAACGCATGTATATTTTTAATGAACATATCTCATTACTTGGTCAGCATAGGACTCTAATTCCCTGGTAAGACAATCCCCCTCAAGAAACAAGTGCTCACATTTTTTGCACATGGTTAAAGGAACTAGCATTCATTCATTTATTCATTCTTTCAGCAAACCTATATTGATCAACTATGATGTGCCATGGTTCTAGTGACTGGGATGGAATGGTAAACAAGACAGAGGAGGTTTCTGTCTCCCAGAATTTACATCAGGGAAGGCAGATGAGTGCCAGATCATTTGAGTCCTCAAGATCAAGTTAAAGATTGTGAACTTCAACTGTAACAGGACTGCATTAGAGGTATAACCAAGAGAGTGCTGTGACCCAATTTGCATTTATAAACATCTCTCTGGCAATTGTTTGGAGAATGGAATAGAGGGGGTTAGAGGAGAATGAGAGATTCAGAAAGGAAACAACTTAAATCCAGATGAGAGATGATGGTGGTTTGGACTATGTGATGGAGAGAGGTAGATGATTTTAAGATGTATCATTGAAATAGGATGGATAAGAGTTGGTATTACAGACTTCTGGCCAAGATGGAGGCGTAGGTAGACACACTGTGCCTCCTCACACAACGAAAGTAAGGACAGCAATAATTTAGAAACAAGATAACAACCAGAACTGACAGAAAATTAAACTGTATGGAAGTCGGACAACCAAAGAGTTAAAATAAACACATTCATCCAGACAGATAGGAAGAGCGGAGTCAGGCAGCCGGGTGGAGAGGGGTCGAGGCACAAAAAGAGGTGGCACCAGGCACAGGATAAGGTATCCTGGGTGTGCAAGACCACAGCAGGCGGACCCTGGGTGTACAGGCTGCGACTGGCAGACCCCAGGCCTGGGGTGGCAACTGGAAGACCCAGCGAGGTGACAATTGTGAAACGAGCCACTGCACAGAAGGCAGCTGGCTGACTGGGCAGTCCCAGGGTCCCAGCGCTGGAAAATAGAGCCTTGGGACACTGGCTGAAAATACCTGTGGGGGCTGAGGCACAGGGAGAGACTCCCAGCCTCACAGGAGAGTTCATTGGAGAAACCCACTGGGTCCTAGAATGTGCACAAGCCCACCCACATGGGAATCAGCACCAGAAAGGCCCAGTTTGCATCAGGGAAGTGGTGGAAGGGACTGAAATCCCACAGAGAACGGAGCAAGTACCATTGTTACATCTCGGACCCCGTCCCCAGATATAGTGTCACAACCCAGCGACTAGGGTGCCCCACCCTGGTGAACACCTAAGGCTCCGCCCCTCATATGTAACAGGCATGACAAGACAAAAAAAAATGGCCCAAACAGAAGAACAGATCAAAGCGCCACAGCAAATACAACTAAGCGACCAAGAGACAGCCAACCTATCAGATGCACAGTTCAAAGCACTGGTGATCAGGATGCTGACAGAATTGGTTGATTTTGGTAGCAAACTAGATGAAAAAATGAAGGCTACAATAAGTGAAATGAAGAAAAATGTACAGGGAACCAATAGTGATGGAATGAAAGATGGGTCTCACATCAATGGAGTGGACCAGAAGGAAGAAAAAAACATACAACCAGAAAAGAATGAGGAAATAAGAATTCAAAAAATTGAGGAGAGGCTTCGGAATCTCCAGGACATCTTTAAACGTTCCGACATCTGAATTATAGGGGTACCAGAAGGAGAAGAGGAAGAGCAACAAGTGGGAAAGATATTTGAACAAATAATAAAGGAGAACTTCCCCAATCTGGCAAAGGAAATAGACTTCCAGCAAGTCCAGGAAGCTCAGAGAGTCCCAAAGAAGTTGCACCCAAGGAGGAACACACCAAGGCACTTCATAATTACATTAGCCAAGGTAAAAAATGAAGGAGAGAATCCTAGAACCAGCAAGAGATAAGGAGACAGTAACCTACAAAGGAGTTCCCATTACACTGTCAGCTGATTT
>CM052543.1:73569303-73612380 GCA_028533065.1 Trachops cirrhosus
GAAGCTAAAGAATTTATGACACATGGACATGAACTAAAGGGGGGAATGTGGGTGGGAGAAGGTGTGCAGGGTGGAGGGGAATGAAGGGGGGATAATAGGACAACTGTAATAGCATAATCAATACAATATATTAAAAAAAACTTATGAGTGGAATTCCTGGATCATGTGCTAACTCAACATTTAACATTTTGAGGAACTTCCAGGCTGTTTTCCAAAGTAGCTGGACCATTTTCCATTCTTACCAGCAGTGTGTGTAGGTTCTAGTTTCTCCCCTTCCTTGTTAACATTTGTTATAATTTATCTTTTTTATTGTAGACATTCTAGTGTGTGTAAAGTGGTATCTCACAGCTTGATTTAAATTTCTCTGATGGATGTTGAACATCTTTTCTTATGTTTGTTGATAAGTTTCTTAAATGGAAAATTACAATAAACATAAAGGATGTTATAGAAACTGATTATATGATATAGGCTTAAGATTTTAACTAAATATTTAAATAGGATATCCACAACTAATTGCTATTTCCTCAGATCATTCCACCTGGAGATGAGTCTCCGAGTTTCATTTAAACCATTGACTTTTCATCATGACCAGAAATGGTACCAGTTAAGTCTCTCACTTGCTCTAATGTTGGGCTATCCTCTGCTCTCTCCATCAGACCTTGTTGCCCAAGTGACTTTCTTCTCCTGGAGCCAAGGGGCTGTGTTCTCTGAATGTAAGCCTTGATTTGTACCCTGGTGCTTTGTTAAGTAACTTCCACAAAAAGCTGGATGCCAAATCATTACTCTATTGTTTGGGCTCAGAGGCTTCGTGGGTACTTTGTACACACATTTCTTCCCTTTCTTTTACCTCTCTGATTTGATGCTGCTTCTTTCTCCTTTGTCTGTTTCTCCAGTTTCTCTTGTGCATTCTATGTGTGTGTTTAATTTGTCAGTCCCTTCCTTCATTCCTCCCCTAACAAATTCCAAAAGGATCCAAGGCACTCTATTCTATCTCCTGCCCTTGCCTTCTCTGCTCCTTTTATTAACTGATTTCCTCTCAAGACACCCCATTGATTTGGTGAAGAGGAGAAGATTCCTTGTAAGGCTACCAAGAAACTGATCTCCTTCAGAAAACACACTCTCTAATGCAGTATGGCTTAGAGCCTAAGAATGGTAACTATTTTTATTCTTTCTAGAGAGGCCCTGGCCACAGCTGTGCTATAGTGATCAGCAGTTTCTAAAACTGTCAATGATGACCCCACTACCCTCATTAACTGGCAACCACAACAAAAGTACCATTTCAGCATTTTAAATCCATTATTACCTGATATGTATGGGTCAAATGGCCACTACCTTGCAATTTGGTAGAGGGGATGAGGGAAATAATGTAACAATAAATAAAAATAATAAATTAATTAATTAATGATAATTTAATAATAATAATAAATGAGCCAGGTACTATTTTAAGCAGTGGAAGAAGAATAATTTCATGGGAGCAGTCCAGTGTAAAAGCAGGCAGCTAGTTATTTTTTCATTGTATTTTTTCATTACTATTTATCCCCCTTATACCCTCTTCCAACTCCCCTGACCCCATTTTCCTGCCAGGTATTCTTAATATTAGTTTTTTATTGATTTTAGAGAGAGGGGGAGAGAGAAAGAACATCTATGTATTGTTCCACATATTTATGCATTCACTGGTTGATTCTTTTTATAAGTATATTGTATTGATTATGCTATTACAGTTGTCCAATTTTCCCCCTTTGCCCTCCTCCACTTGGTACCCTCTACCTCCAGCACTCTCCCCCCACCCCCGCCAGCTTAGTTTATGTCCGTGGGTTGTATATATAAGTTCTTTGTCTTCTCCATTTCCTATACTGTTCTTAACCTTCCCTTGTCTATTTTTCACCTATCCAGTTATGCTTCTAGATCCCTATACCTTTTTCCTCATTCTCCCCCTTGAAGCTGATATCCCTCCAAATGATCTCCATATCTATGATTGTGTTCCTGTTGTAGTTGTTTGCTTAATTTGTTTTTGTTTTTTAGATTTAGTTGTTGATAGTTGTGAGTTTGTTGTCATTTTAATATTCATAGTTTTGATCTTCTTTTTTTAAATAAGACCCTTTAACATAATAAGGGCTTGGTGATGATGAAGTCCTTTAGCTTTACCTTGTCTGGGAAGCACTTTATCTGTCCTTCCATTCTAAATGATAGCTTTGCTGGATAGAGTAATCTTGGTGGTAGGTCCTTGCTTTTCACCCCTTTGAACAGTTGCCAGTCACTTCTGGCCTGCAAAGTTTCCTTTGAGAAATCAGCTGATAGTTTTATAGGAACTCCTTTGTAGGTGACTCTCTTCCTTTCTCTTGCTGCTTTTAATCTTTTTATCTTTTTTTCTCTTTTTATCTTTAACCTTTGGCATCTTAATTATGATGTATCTTGGTGTGGTCCTCTTTGGGTCCAACTTGTTTGGGACTCTCCGTGCTTCCTGGACTTTTATGTCTATTTCCTTGCCAGATTAGGGAAGTTTTCTTTCATTATTTTCTCAAATAAGTTTTCAGTTTCTTGCTCTTCCTCTTCTCCTTCTGGCATCCCTCTTATTCAATGTTGGCCCTTTTGGAGATGTCCCAGAGTCTTCTTAAACTCACCTCATTTTTTTTAAATTCTTGTTTCTTCATTTTTTTTCTGGTTGAATGTTTATTTCTTTCTTATGTTCCAAATCATTGATTTGAATCCTGGCTTCTTTCCCTTCACTGTTGTTTTCCTGAGGGTTTTTCTTTATTTCACTTAGTTTAGCCTTTATTTCTTACCTTATGCTTCTGCCATATTCAATGAGATCTCTGAGTATTCTGATCACCAGTCTTTTGAACTCTGTGTCTGGTGGGTTGGCTATCTCCACATTGCTTAGTTATTTTTCTGGGATTCTGTTCTGTGCCTTCATTTGGGCCACATTTCTTTGTCTCCTCAATGTGGCAGCCTACCTGTGTCTGTGTACTCAGTAGAGCCACTTTGACTCCCTATCTTAGCTCACCTGTTAAGTTATATGGGGTGGAACCTTGGGTATTCGCCAGAGTGGGCAGCCTGCTTTACCACTTTGTGGCTCCATGTGTGGGGAAGGGTAGGAGAGGGGACAATGCCACTGCTGGCTGACCTCTGGGGGCTTGCCTGGCACTTGCCCCATTTCCAGTTACTTCACCCACTTCCCATATGTGACTGGCACCCTTCCTGCTCCTGTCCTGGTTGTGGTTCTGAGTGGGTGGGTTTGCATACATTCTGGGTTCTCCTTAGAAATTGGCAGTTTCTTCTACTATCCCAACACCCACTGGTTTTCACAGCCAGAAGTTATGAGGCTATATCTCCCCAGCACCGGAACCCTGGTTTGCGTGTTCTGGCCTAGGGCTAGGATCGCTTGCTTACAGGGTGTCCCCTGATTTTTATCCACCACACATGAATGTGGGACCACCCATTCCACTGGCTGCTGCTGCCACCTCACCCTACCACACTGCATCCTGAGGGCTCAGCCCCTCCTACCTGTCTAGATGAATTTAGCTTCTTTAAATCTTTGGTTGTCACACTTCTGTACAGTTTGATTTTCTGGCAGTTCTGGGTGTTTTTCATTTTGAAATTAGTTGTGATCCTTCTATGGTTGTGCAAGGAGGTCAAGCGTGTTTACCTATGCCTCCATCTTGACTGGAAGTCCATTGGTTGATTCCTGTATGTGCCCTGAAGGAATTGAACCTGCAACCTTGGCATGTAGGGATGACACTCTAACCAGATAGGACAGGTATTTTTATTATCATTTCCATATTAAAGATTTAACCCAGCATAGGATAATGTGATCACATTCAGATACAAAAATGGTTTCTCATTTCTCCTTTCTCTGCTTTTACAGCTGGGATGACCCTAAAGAGATAACACTGGGACAACCCTCTGATTTTCAGCTCTGAGCAGTGATTTTTGGTCCCCATGAGTCAGGTCACACCAATGTATGTTGGTTTTTGTGTTTCAGAACGAAAGGGCAAGAGAAGGAGGAGAAGTTGAGGCGGGCAATCAAGCAGGTCCTGAAGTGTGATGTGACCCAGAGCCAGCCTCTGGGTGCTGTCTCCCTGCCCCTAGCTGACTGCCTGCTCAGCACTCTGTGCCTAGATGCTGCCTGTCCAGACCGCCCTGCCTACTGCACAGCCCTCAGGAACCTCAGCAGCCTGCTGAAGCCAGGGGGCTACCTGGTGATTGTGGATGCCCTGAAGAGTAGCTACTATATGATTGGTGAGCAGAGGTTCTCCAGCCTCTGCCTGGACCAGGAGGCTGTAGAGACTTCCGTGAGAGAGGCTGGCTATACCATCAAGCAGTTTGAGGTGATCTCTCAAAGTTATTCTCCCACCACAGCCGACAACGAAGGAATTTTCTTCCTGGTGGGACAGAAGCTGAACAGCTCTGCATGACACTTTGTGGTCACAACTAAGGCAATTCATCTGACTAACCTAGTTGACTTCAGTCTTTGGTTCTAACTCTTGCTGAGCAGAGGCTAATGGCTGGAGCCCTGATGGTTTGTCTAGGATAGGGCTGTTGCTGTCAGTCGACCTAGGAGTAATTGGTTGACCACCTACTGGTCTGCATCCAGTCTTCACTACCTGTGATTATAAAAGAAAATACATTTCCCTTAAGCATTCTTAAGGGAAATTCTTAAAGGATGTTTGATGACTTAAGCCCACACATCCCTATAGAGAAATTTCTGAAGTTATTTGGTATTCGTGTCCTTGGGGGCCTGCTACCTCCTTTTCTCCCACAAACAGGTTTCTCCTCCTCTTCAACTCTTGCTTTGTCTAGGGACCCCATCTTCTGCTGGGGTCCACTGGGACCACCACTATCTCTGGGGTCAGAGAACAGCTGTTCCCTTTGCTCCTGGGTCCCAAGTATGAGTTAGGCCCTTCTCTTATTCCCCTTGACACACCTAAGTGAAGCAATGACTTCTACCTGAAGAGAAGTTTAGGAGTTAGCAAGAGAGATAACAGACACTATTTTACAGCAGCTATTAGAAACAGTGTCTTCAGAGCCCACATCCTTAGAGGGTCCTGGAAGGTATCCTGTTGGCATAGGTCTTGGCCAAGTTATGCAGATGAGAAAGGGTGAGGAGGGAAACATACTCCCCCATGGCATGCCTACGTTCTCTGGTTCCCAGGTACCATCATCCACGATGCTCTAAAACAGAGGTTGACAAACCGTGACCCATGAGTCAAATCCAGCCTGCTGCCTGCTTTGTAAAATTTTACTGAGACATAGCCATGACCATACATTTATGTATGGACCATGCCTGTTTTTATGCTATAATGCCAAAGTTGAGTACTTGTGACAGCAACTGTATGCATGGTCTGTGAGGAATAGAGTGAAGAAATAAAATGGAGTTATTATAGTCGAGCTGCTAAATTCTTAACTTCTTCAAGTGGGTGGAGGCATAGGGAAGTAATTACTTTTGTTTTAAGTGACTCTGGGAACTTAAACTTTTGAATTTTCCACTTCTGTGTCAACCTGGGCACACATCACTGTGTTGTGTGTTACTGACTGGATTTACATCAAACTGCCAGGTAACCATGAATGACCTCAAGAAGCAAATGTTCCAATTTTCCACTGGACATCTGATGATTAGCACCACACATAAGACGACTGTCATCTTGAACCAATCTTGGGAGTGAGAATATAAACTGATTTTCTTCAAGAATATACTTTTTACTATAAGAACCCACCGCTATTCTTTCCCTTTCAGAACACTGTAGCTATTTCTTAGTTGTGTTTCTGGTTTGCAAACCTGAAGACTATTGAATAAATCTTTGTCATTTATTTCTAGCCAAAGCTCCTGAGTCTTTTGAGATCAGCTGACATTTAGCAGAGCCTGAACTACCTATTATCTGGATCAATAAAGAAAAAGTTGGGGGTCCTCCTACAGTAAAGGAAAGAAACGTTTCCCTCCTCATTCTTTCACACCCCAAGATTTCCCTTTTCCTAGGATTACTGATAGTGGACCTTTCTTCTTCCCACAGGGGAGAGTCCTTTCTCCCAACTCCCCCTACATTCATGGACAATCACATCAGAGCACAAGGGTCCAACATTAGTACATTTTTATTTATGTAGTTATTTAGGACAATAGTATAATACATTGTGGTCCATTTTCAGAATATTTTCAATGCTTCAAGCTCATGGGATATTCACATGGAAACACAATGTTCTAATCTGATTTCAGTTCCAGAGATTCTATCCTGAAGGACACTAACAGGCTAGTCCTGGATCCAGAAAGTCAAGTCCAACTCTGTTCCTTTAACATGTGGTGATGATTGGGTCTGCACATCCTTTCTGGAAGAAACTGCCCCCCAGAAGAGCACACTTGACTCCACAGGAGCCAGCACCCAAGTCACCCAGGCCACCAAAAAGTGACCAAATCTTTAGAAACAGCGTTCTCTCAAACATGTGCCATAGACCTCACCAACCAAGAGCAAAAGCCACGACTTCTCCCAAAACATCCATATTTGGTTACTTCCCCAAACAATAGCCCTTGCTTATTTATTTTTGCATAACTGCAAACAAAAACACAAATATTCCTTTAAAACAGGATTTTCTGGCTTAAAGCTCTTTTAAAAATCAGTGATCTCCATTCTTATTTCTATTACTGAAAACACAGCTCCTTGGATTGAATATTTCCTTCAAAACATTGTTTGAATTCAATGTAGTGCCCTTGAAAATTAGGATCAAATAACACATTTGTTGTGATCTGACATAAAAGCTATAGGTAAATTCAAACACAGCCCTGCTCATCGTCTCAGCCCAGAGAACTCCGCAGACTGTCAGTTAAAATTAGCTACACTGAAGACAGATTTTATAAGAGAGAACATAAGATTGAGTAAAGTAATATAAATAAGAAAAAAAACCCAGGCGGTCTCTTTTTAAACCAAGCTTCACAATGGTAGTTGTGGGGTTGGGGGGTGGGGTGGCAGTGAGTCTGAAAGCAGACCTGCTGCAATAGCTTCATGCAGCTCCTAAGCAGACCTTGTCTTCTCTAGTTTTTACTTCTAGGATGACATTTGTTATGTTGGATAACTTTGTCTGTTTGTCCACTGTGAGAAACAGAGCCTCTGGTTTATATTGAGATTCCCCGGCACTTTGGCCAGACATATTCTAGGACTGGGGACAGAGCAGTGAATAGTGGAGATAAGAGCCCTGTTCTCAGGAGTTTCTGTTCTAGAAGAGGGGGTGGGGGGATAGGCAGATAAGGAAGGTAATCAATAAATACTTTCTGATAGTGGTAAGATCTACTAAAGAAATATAACAGGATAATGGAGTAGAGAATGTCTGAATGAAAGAAGATCAGACAAAAATGGTTTAAACAGTAGGGGGTTATTAATCTGCCTAATAAGAAATTCAGGGGTGTGCATTTTTGGGTGGAAATGGTACTCAACAGCATCATCAAGCATCACATCCCGGTAACATACATCTTTTTCCTCTGCTTTTGCCCATGAGTGGGATGTTCAAGGTTGGAAATCCTTTTCACTAGGCCCCAGCAGGCTTCTTATATCCTGTTGACTAGAACTTGAGTAACATACCCACCGCTAGACCAGTTACAGACAAAACAGAAAGACACAGGGCATATCCCTTAAGGTTTGTTAAATGAATGAATACATCTTAGATGACATTAAAAAGGAAAAAAAAAAGCCCACTGGATCCAATAATGAGCCAGCATCTCTGTCATCCTAGCAATCATTTTTTTTTCCAAATACAAAATCATCTTACTTTTAAATTCTGACTCTGCCACTTACTAGCTGTTTTTCGTTGGGCAAGTTATATATCCCATTTGTGCTTCAGTTTCCTCACCTATATAATGAAATTAAATTAGAACTTCTTGTAATGAGAATAAAAATAAATTACTATCTATAATGGACCTAGAGTAATGCTTAGCATTTCATAATCACATAATATTTATTTATTTGTTAGCTATAGTCACTCTCATAATCTTTATCTTTGATATTAGTAGTAAAAGCAGCTGAGAAGAGATACCATGATCTCCAAGTAGGAGAAATGATTTCAGTTCTGGGCTGCAGGCATCCTGGTTCTTGACTGGCACTGCCTTCCAGAGGGGCCCTGGGAAATCTCAGTTTCTATGCCACATACCACCAGTTCCTGTCTCATTTAAGAAACAGTTAGCAAACATTTATTTAGCATCCTCCATATACATTTTCTGCACCACGCACTGAAAAGGCAAATAAAACCCCAGTGTCAGCAGGCTCAAGGGGCCTCATCTTTGCAGTCACAGTAACACCCCAAGTGTTCCCAGGCTTCCACAGGCAGTACTTGCAGGCTGCACCCGCAGTTCCCATCCAGAGCTGCCCAGTTCAGCCTCTTCTGCTCAGGCTGTGCTGCTGCTGGTCTGTGCCCCTAGCCTGAAAATGCTGGGGATGGGATGACAAGGGCTACCTTGAGAAAGATACTGAGCATGCCCAAGGGCCTGCTGTTGCTGCCTTAAAGCTATGTGGGTGTCCTCCCAGGGAGGTAGGAAACACTATGTGTCTATACCAAGAGTTGGTAAACTTTTTCTGTAAAGGGCCATAAAGTAAATATTATAGGTCTTCCGGTCTTGATTGAAACTACTCCAGTCTTCAGTTATAGCGAATGTGGCCCTAGACAATATGCAAATAAATGGGCTAGGCTGTTCCAATAAAACTTTATTTACAAACAGAGGTCAATGTGTGGATTTGACATGCGGTACAAGGGTTGTAGCCTGAAGCAGCCTTGTTTGTGCCCAAAGTTTTATAAGGTTTCTCATGGACATTGTGGTTAGTTTCTTACACTCAGTTCTACATATAAGAGCTCAAATACAGTTCAAGGAGCTGCAAGGGGAATAGGAGAACACTGATTTCTCAATATCCTATCCATGCTCCATTACTCTTTTCCCTGCTGCATCGCCCAATCACAACTCCTTTCTCCTCCTTTTTGTTAAAGAAAAGCAGGCAGAATCCCCTTCCCCTTTCCCCAGCAGCCTCATGAGTGGAGTACACAAAAGGGAACACTGTGGCAAGGCTTCTTGTTTTGAAAGGCTTAACTCAATTTAAATTCCTTGCTGCATAAATGGGCAAATTCAGGAAAGAAAGGCTGCAACAGTAGCCTCGCTCACCTTCTTCTGGTTATGGGAGGGCCAAGGAAAGCTTTTCATTTGGAGCAACACTGTTGCCAGCAAGGCAGAAGAGAGAAGGGTCAACTCAGAATGGAAGCCACTCCTTCCATTAGAAATGGAGCCTAATCAACAAAACAAACAAGCAAGCAAAATACAACCAGAGACATTGTAATTAAGGACAATCTGACAGTAACCAGAGGGGAGGTGGGAGGGGATAATGGGGGGAAAAGGGGGAAGGGTTGTCAAAGAACATATATAAAGGACACATGGACAAAGCCAAAGGGGAGTAGGATCGAGGTTGGGAGATGGGGATGTCTGGGGTGGGAGGAGTGGTGGGTGGGGGTAATGGAGACAACGGTACTTGAACAACAATAAAAAAAAATAAAAAGAATAAAAGGAAATGAGAAGTGGGGTAGAGGGGACAGATAAAGCCAAACACACTAATATTTTTTAAACTGCAAATTGGCATTTAATAGCATGTCTTAAAATCAATTTAGTACACCACAATACACATTTGGAAAAATAATAGAGAATAAACTGGAAGACAAAATTCCAGATAATGGTATTTCATGTTATTATTTTGTTAAGTTTTATAAAATTACATTTATGTATATATATTTGTTAATAGATTGTTATGTACAATGTATTTATTACTGTAGGTTGTGATGAAAAAGTGTTTGAAAGTCACTAGACTGTACTCTGGGCTTCTGGGACTCATCTCTGCTAGCCAATATTTTTCTTTCAAACAGAGATGAAAGTCATGGTCCTGTTCTTAAAGGACTCTGAGTCACTGGGGGAAACTGACATGCAAACTGTTAAAATTCAGCACAATAAGGGCTCTGAGATGAGTAAGCACAGGGTGCTCCGGAATGGGATTGTCAAGAAAGGTGGCATTTGCTCTGGGTCTTTCGAGCTGCACAGGGGTGTGTTTGGCAGGAGGGGAATGGGAGCAGTCACACTCCTCACAGGTTTGTTGTCTAACTGAAGCTGGGGCCTAAGCAAATATTTGGCTGCTGGTCTTGTGTTTATTTTCCCTGAAATCAAACAGACCAACCAAGTTACAAGCAAACACTGACAGGAGGTCACTCTGGTACTAACCTATAAATGTCTTTGACCACTGACCCAGCACAGAGGATTTTTTGGTCCACTTTCTGGGAAAATGTTCAACAGGCTCACCCTGTGCAAACTTTCATGATGCAGGAAGACGCTAGTCTGTGTGTAATGTTCTGAGCAATGACTGGGAAGGGAAAGCTATTAAAAAGGCTGTTCACCCATTTGGTGTTATGCAGCCAGACCAGCTCAGCCCTCCTAATTCCCATCACCTGGCTGTCAAGATCAGTAAGAGGAGATGTCCATGGGATGACTTAGTAGGTTAATATTTAAAATCTGTGACTGCCCCCTCTGATTTTAGTGTCAGCCAACTTGAGAATGCAAGGTGACCATTACATCTATGGACACTAGGAGATGTGAAAGGCTCAAGACTGCCAGACAGAAAACATGTGTGAATCTTAGCCTTATCTCTTCAGTGCTATGGAAGCATCATTCCATTTGCCTCTACTAATCATATCTCAGCACTACTAAAGACAAATGAGGTACCTGTGAGGCCATTTTGTAACCTGTTAAGTGATATATAACTATTAGATAACTTTGATATTACTAATCCTTTCTAGAATAGCCACTATGCCAGATGTTGCTACATTCATTAAGATTCCTTTTGTGACCCAAGTATGGCCTTCAAAAGCTCTTGTAAAATTCTTCAAAACCTTAATCATGGCATGGAGAGGCTCAGGCTGTGACCAGACAGCACCACAAGCACTTTTATAGCTCTTCACTCATTCAGTAAGTATTTGTTGTGCCCCCGAGCATTGGGCTTGGGGGTTGAGGATGCTATACTGAAGGTGACACAGCCTCATGAGATTCTACCCCTGTGAAGGAGACCGGAAAGTAATGCACTCTTACAGAACCTAAAATAAGTACCAGATTGTTTTGGTCACAACTCAGCCAGTTAGGAAATTTTGCCCTCTCTGACAGAGCCCATCAAAATGAGACAAACCTTTCTTATAGTCACACCTTCTGATTTATAGATCAGCTTTGCTCCAAAAAATAAATAAAAAAGCTATGGATAAGCTGTTTAAGAAAGATGATCACGAAGGCAAATACCACTGTGAGTGGAATAACTAAAGCTTTGTACTTATTTCTATGAGAAGTTGTGGCTTCCATTCTGAGTTGACCCTTCTCTCTTCTGCCTTGCTGGCAACAGTGTTGCTCCAAATGAAAAGCTTTCCTTGGCCCTCCCATAACCAGAAGAGGGCGAGCGAGGCTACTGTTGCAGCCTTTCTTTCCTGAATTTGCCCATTTATGCAGCAAGGAATTTAAATTGAGTTAAGCCTTTCAAAACAAGAAGCCTTGCCACAGTGTTCCCTTTTGTGTACTCCACTCATGAGGCTGCTGGGGAAAGGGGAAGGGGATTCTGCCTGCTTTTCTTTAACAATAACATCTATAATTAGTTGTATAGACACATACATTTAAAATCTTCCCTTTAGGATTATACCTAAATGCAAATTTTAATAAATCATACAGAGGCTCTTAGCCATATTAGCATAAGAAAAGTTAAATATTAGATTATGCAGTTAACTCTCCATCATCTTCTATTTCTTGTTTCTTCAAAGAAGGAAAAAAAGTTTTTGTGCTTTTTCAAAACCCAGTTTTTTATTATTTAAAAAATAAAGTATTTCAATGTTTGTTGGCCAAACCAAGATGCTTAAAATGATTAATTTTACTTTAATAAAGTCTGGTGAATTCAGGGTAAGGGTTGTGGTTCAATTTCAAACCATCAACAAATGAGTGTGAATTAATATTGTTTTAGTTCTGGCTCAATGTTGAAGACCAGGAAATGATTTCTTCCCTAGTGACTTACTGTCTCTCCATTTCAGAGAAAAGCCTTTGTACATTCAAACAGAAAAGGAATTTAAAAAACTGTAAGTAAATAATAGCTAGGTTGGTCTTCACAAAGGTCAGAAACAGCAGGAACAATTCACTTTGAAGCCCACCACCAAAGTGACTGGTATTCTCCTTAAGAGCCTGGCCATAAACTCTCCATGTGCAACAAAAGGCAGAGGAGGTTTCTACAAGGAGATGTTTCCAGTTTATTGTCCCCTTTCTTCTCAAGGGTCAATTTCTGTCCCTTTTTATCACCCTCTAATATTTGTTAAATGCTATGGAAATCCCAGTTATTTGATATGACCCTTACCTGCATGAAATTAAATAATCTTACCTGTGGCCCTGACCAGTGTAGCTCAGTGGTTGGACATCATCCTGCAAAAGGAAAGGGCACCAGTTTGATTCCTGGTCAGGGCACATGTCTGGGTTGCAGGTTTAGTCCCCAGTCGGGGCTCGTACTAGAGGCACCATTTGGTGTTTCTCTCCTGCTCTTTCTCCCTCCCTTCCCTCTCTAAACATAAATACATACATACATATATACACAAATACATAAAATCTTATAATCTTATAGAATTACATTTATGTATATCCATACATAAGTTAAGGTTTACAAAGTAAGAGTCAAAATCTCCTGTTTTATAGGTGAAGAGTTTGAAATTGATCTGGGGAAAGGAACTTCACCTTTCTATGCCTCAGTCTCTACTGTAAAATGAGAACTTGAATTAGCTACCTATAAAGTCCAACATTTTATGATTTATGAACTAGAGAATAATACTTGTTAAAATAGAATTCTAACACATGCCAGTTAGCTAATCCTATTTTTAAAGATTCACCTGAAATTGGCTCAAAAACCCTATCCTTCATACAACCTATGATTCCTCTACTGTTTCAGGAAATTTAGGGGGCTGGTGGTGGGAACTGACATATTTCTCCTGGTTACCCCTGGATCTGAGCTGTAGTTTGTGAATCATCTCACTTTTAGCATGTGCTAATACTTTTCTGTATTACATGGCCTCTGACCAGATTCACCCTTCATTCTCTGAAATTCCTCTGGCCCTAACATATATGAGTATCCGACTCTACTGAAGCTTCGAGACAATGAATGGAAGGGGTTCTTGCTGTAGGGCCACAGCAACTTAAAATATTCAGTATCCTTGTTCTTAACCTTCTGGGGAATTTCTCAGTGACTTACTTTTTCCACTTGCCCCTCACTATGTTGTTCTGCAGTCTCCACTCTGTTGACTGGTCTCCAGCCCTGTCCTCATTGGCTTCCTGACTCCACTCACAAATACCCATACCCAACTCTGCATTTTACTTGCCTTTTCTGGTCTCAACCACACCCGTGGGGTTTCACTTCCCTCAAGTCTTCAGGGCATTTTCCTTCATAGAAACTTTTGTGTCTGTATTTAATTAGAAACTTCAGTCCCCTTTGCTTAATCAGGGGTTTGGGCCCTGAGCTTCCTGGCACCCAAAGCAAAAAAATGGAAATATCAGTTACAAGGTGCACTATACTTATAAACTCAAAACAAAACAGCTGTTGTTCAGCATTAGCTAAACTTTTGCTGGCCCTGTAAACTCTCCCACAGTTCATGGTAATGGGCGCACAGTGCAGGTATTACTCCCACCTACCTGTCTGTACTCGGATATGCCTGGTTTAGCTCAATGAGCAATTGTAGTTTTTCAAGTTTGAAACCTGTAGAAGAACATTATTAATTCCTGCACACAAAAACCATTTACTGAGTGTCAGGAATAGTTCTAAGTACTGGATAGAGAGGAAGATAAGACAAACATGGTCCCTGACCTCCTGGAGCTTACAAGTCAAGGTGGGCACAAACCAGCAGAGGTCAGCTGTAATGTGTTAATGTAGCATAGATGGGAAAACAGAGGGGTATCTAGACTAGTTTTGAAGGGCTGGCAGAGGAAACAAGTTTCGAGCAGAAACTTGCACTACCTGCCTGGGGGTGAGAGGAACAATACAGAGGATTAGTGTCTGCAATAGGTGCTACAGTGCCCGACCCAGATCCCCTTCTCCAGGTCAAACACTCAGCCCTGACTGCTAGGAGAGTTGGCTGCTAAGGGCTCACAGCTGCCCCCTTCTCTTGAGAATTGCTCTTATCTGGTAGGAGCCCCTTCATTTGGAGAGTTACAAGCCATTACCCCTCCGCCATCCCCAGGGGTAGCCCACAGCCAATGACTGACTGATAAGGGGCTTCAAAAGGCTGGTGTCCTTGCTGCAAGTGGGGTGGGGTGTTGGGGGAGTGCGCACTTGTCTGTGCAGTTTGTGCTCCAAGCTCCTTCCCCCTCTGTGGGTCAGGCCAAGGCTAAATTTTACCTGAGACCACATCCTTGCTCAGCTTCCTCCACCCTTCATAAGCAGTGTTCCCTGAAGAGTGCTCCCTCAGTAAATTATATGTTCCCAACCCCTGACCTGCTTTTAAGGAACCTAAGTTATGACAGTGACAAAGAGAAAATTGTTGAGATTGAATTCTCTTTATGCACTTGGTTCAAATTTGAGCCCCATTCATCAGTAGATTTACTTAAGTTACTCCTGTTTTCAATAAAATTTTTTATGTGATATCTCTATTTAGACTTCTGATACTAAGATCACAGTTAAAATAGCCCTGACCTAAATTGTAAATAAGGACACCAAGACTCAGCAAAACATGATATTTTCCAGGATACAGCTAGACTAAAACATACCTCAGAAATATCTAACATCTTTGTCCTTACTGGTGTGGCTCAGTGGGTTGGGCATTGTCCCACCACAAAGCAAAAGCTTGCCAGTTCAATTCCTGTTCAGGGCACAGGACTGAGTCGCTGGCCAGGTCTCTGGTTTGAGGCACACCAGAGGCAACCTATTGATGTTTCTCTCTCACATCGATGTTTTTTGCCTCTTTTTCTCCCACCCTTTCCCCCTCTCTAAAAATAAGTAAATGAAATCTTTAAAAAATATATCTAACATCTTTGACCTTCTGGGATATGAGGACAGGAATGCCCTGGATCACACCAACAATACTCTGAGTTCAGGCAATGCACAATCCTCCCACCAGGTGAAAAGACTCTGTTCTGGTTATGACTTAGTCTCTTATGAGTCTGATTACTGTGAATCAGTGACAAAATTAAGTTTCTGAATCTACAAGACCAGACACACTCTGACATAACCTGAAGTAGTCTCTTGTCTTTCTTCCTGTCTTTATTCCCTACAGATCAGGTTGAAGGACCTACCATAGTGCAGCAGAATGGGAGCTGGACCCTGCCAGGTGAGTAGAAAGAATTCCAAGACCCACTGGGAAGCAAAGAAGCAGAATACCTCCCCTGCCAATGCAATGTGCTTTTTCATTTCCTGCTCTCAGTCAATAAGTATAATCCATGAATTAAGGATAATTGGTGTCCTTTAGAAAATGCAACTGTAATTATAGATACTTACATCCACTTAGTGCATTGAAGAAGAATCAATTGTTTCACAGTTCACAGAGGGTCCTGCTGGCTGGAGGGCAAACTCAGCACCCTGAGTAATGCACGTGATCATCCTTAGCAGTGCATGGAGCTTAAGGAAACCTGGATCGCAGGGATCACAAGCACCCACAGTGGTGAATGAAAAATTCAGTCATCAGTGTAATGCAAAACCCCTTCAGTTCACCGACTGGGTGAGCTGGATGCAAAATCCCGAGGGGAACCTGTTCTCTTCCCTGCCTTTGGGCTCACAGGCACCAAGTACTAGGGACATGGACAGGAAATCAGACATACTGGGTTTCTGCCCTCTCAGAGATTATGGTCTATTTAGCAAGGATGGACAATAAATCAAGCGAGACAACTCAGTGTGAAAAGTGTCATGTAGGGAGCATGCACAAATATGGTTTCTGGGAGAAAGTGACTTTGACCCTGAAACCTAAAGGATGAATAGAGTAAGCCAAGCATGTGCTGCAGGTAGTGGGCAGGGAGTGGGAGAACCATATTTGAGGGAAAATGCAGCAAAGACCCGAGGCAGAGAGACCATGGCTCACTGAGGAACTACAAGAAGTTCTATGTGGCTGGTGTGCAGGATTTAAGTAAGGAAGCAGTGAGAGATGAACTAAAAAGAGAAACCAGCTGAGTCTGAAAGGCTGAAGGCATTTGTACTTAATTCTAAGCACAGCAAGAGACCCTCAAAGGTGTTAAGTAAGGAGATAAAACCTGGCCTTGAGATGCTTAGAGCTTCCAGGATCCTTGATGATCCTTGATTCTTCGCTGTTTCCAGGGAAGGAAATGCCGTAGCTTCCTTTTTTTTTCCTGAAATTTAATCTTTGTTGTATTTTTCCTTTACCATTTAGTCCCCTTATATCCCCTCCCCCCCTCCCCCAAATCACCACACTGTTGTCTATATCCATGAGTCAGTCCCTTTTCCTTTTTGCTCAGGTCCTCCACTCCCTAATCCAACACCCCTCCACTAACTGTCAACTGTTCTCCATCTATGAATCTGTCTGTTTTGCTTGTTAGCTCAGTTTGTTCATTAGATGCCACATATGAGTGAAATCATGTGGTATTTGTCTTTTTCTGACTGGCTTATTTCATGTAGCATAATGTTCTCCAGGTCCATCCATACTGTTGCAAAGGGTAAAATTTTCTTCTTTTTTTTAGGGCCAAGTAGAATTCCATTGTGTAAATGTCCCATAGTTGTTTTATCCACTCATGTATTGATGGACACTTGAACTGCTTCCATATCTTGGTGATTGTAAATAACACTGCAATGAACACAAGGGTGCTTACGTTCTTTCAAATTAGTGTTTTAGGTTCCTTCAGATATATTCCCAGAAGTGGGATCACTGGGTCAAAAGGCAGATCCATTTTTAATTTTTTGAGGTATCTCCATACTGCTTCCCACAGTGGTTTCACTGCATTGCCATCAACAGTGTAAGAGTTCCCCTTTTCTCCACATCCTCACCAGCACTTGTTTGTTGATTTATTAATGAGAGCCATTCTGACAGGCATGAAATGGTATCTCACTGTGCTTTTAATTTGCATTTCTCTGATGATTAGTGTGACATTGAGCATCTTTTCACATGTCAATTGGCCATCTGTATGTCCTCTTCAGAGAAGTGTCTATTCAGGTCTTTTGCACATTTTTAAATTGAGTTGTTTAATTTTTTGGTGTTGAGTTTTGTAAGTACTTTATAAATTTTGGATATTAACCCCATATCAGATGTATCAGCAAATATGTTCTCCCATTCTGTGGGTTGTCTTTTTATATTGTTGATGATTTCCTTTGCTATGCAAAAACTTTTTAGTTTGAGGTAGTCCCATTTATTTTTTCTTTTGTTTCCCTTGCCTGGGGAGATATATCCGATAAAAAATTTCTATGAGCAATGTCCAAGATTCTGCTGCCTATGTTTTCTTCTAGGATATTTATGGTTTGGGGCCTAACATTTAAGTCTTTGATCCATTTTGAATTTATTCTTGTGTGTGGTGTAAGAAGGTGGTCTGGTTTCATCTTTCTGCATGTATCTGGCCAATTTTTCCAACACCTTTTATTGAATACACTCTCTTCAGCCCATTGTATGTGCTTGCTTCCTCTGTCAAATATTAATTGACTGTAAAGGTGTGGGTTTATTTCTGAGCTTTCTGTTCTGTTACATTGATCTATATGTCTATTCTTAGGCCAATACTGGGCTGCTTTGATTACTATGGCCTTCTAGTATAGTTTGATATTAGGTGGTTTTTTCTTCTTTCTCAGGATCACTGTTGCCACTTCTGTGGTTCCATATAAACTTTTGAAATATTTGTTCTTGTTCTGTGAAAATACATCATTGAAATCTTGACGGGAATTGCACTGAATCTATAGATTGCTTTGTGTAGTATGAACATTTTATTGATGTTAATTCTTCTTATCCATGATAACGTTATGTGCTTCCACTTACTTGTATCTTCTTCAATTTCTTTCTTCAGTGTCTTAAAATTTTCTGTTTACAGGCCTTTTACATCCTCAATTAAGTTTATTCCTAGGTATTTTATTCTTGTTGAAGTAATCGTGAATGGGGTTGTTTTCTTAAATTCCCTTTCTGTTAGTTTGTTATTAGCATATGAAAATGTAACTGGTTTCTGGATATTAATTTTATATCTGGCTACTTTGCTGAAGTCACTTATCAGTTGTAGCAGTTTCTTGGTGAAATCTTTGGGGTTTTTATGTAAAGTACCATGTCATCAGCAAATAAAGACAGTTTTACTTCTTCCTTTCAAATTAGATGGCTTTTATTTCTTCTTCCTGTCTGGTCATTGTGTCTAGGACTCCTAGTACTATGTTTAATAAGAGAGGTGAAAGCAGACATCCTATCTTGTTCCCGATTATAAGGGGAACTTTTGTAGTTTTTGCCCATTGAGTATGATGCTGGCAGTGGGTTTGTCATATAGGGCCTTTATTATGTTTAGGTATCTTCCCTGTATTCCCACTCTACTGAGAGTTTTGATCATAAATGGGTGCTGGATTTTATCAAAAGCTTTTCTGCATCTCTTGATATGATCATGTGGTTTTTATTCTTCATTTTGTTTATGTGGTGAATCACATTTATTGATTTGCAGATGTTGCACCTACCTTGCATTCCTGGAATAAATCCCACTATATCATGATGTATGATTTTTTTATTCATTGCTCTGTTCAGTTTGCTAATATTTTGTTGAGTATTTAGCACCTATGTTCATCAGGGATATTGGCCTATAATTTTCTTTCTTCGTAGTGTCTTTATCTGGTCTTGGAATTAGGATAATGATGGCCTTGAAAAATGAGTTTGTGAGCTTTCCCTCCTCTTGAATTTTATGAGTTTGAGAAGGAGATGTGTTAATTCTTTTTGGAATGCTTGGTAAAATTCACCTGCAAAGCCCTCTAGTCCAGGGCATTTGTTGGGACTTTTTTGAATACTACTTTAATTTCATTAGGTGTAATATGTCTATTCAGATTCTCTGATTCCTCTTGATTTATTTTTGGAAAATTGTATGTTTCTAAGACTTTATCCATTTCATCCAGGTTGTCCAGTTTGTTAGCATATAATTGTTCATAATATTTTCTTACAATCCTTTGTATTTCTTTGGTGTCTTTGGATCCTTTCTCTTTTCTTCTTGATGAATCTCATTAAAGGTTTGTCAATCTTGTTTATCTTTTCAAAGAACCAGCTCTTGGATTCATTGATCTTTTGTATCTTTTAAAGACTCTATTTAATTTATTTCTGCTCTGGTCTTTATTATTTCTTTCCTTCTACTTGCTTTGGGCTTTGTTGTTCTCTTTCAAGTTCTTTTGAGTGTAAAGTTAGATTGTTTATTTGAGCTTTTTCTTATTTTTTGAGATAGGCCTATAATGCTATGAATTTCTCTCTTAGGATTGCTTTCCCAGTCACCTACCAGTTTTGGATTGTTGTGTCTTCATTTTCATTTATTTCAAGGTAACTTTTGATTTCTTCCTTCATCTCGTTGTTCACCCATTCATTGTTTAATAACATGTTATTTAGCTTCCATGTCTTTGTATGTTTTTCAGTGTTCTTCTTGTGATTGATTTCTAGTTTCATAGCATTGTGGTCAGAGAAAATGCCTGATGTGACTTCAGTCTTCTTAAATTTATTGAGACTTGTTTTGTGTCCTAGCATATGGTCTATCCTAGAAAATGTTCCACGTGCCCTTGAGAAATATGTATATTCTGCTGCTTTGGGGTAAAGATTATCAATTAAATCCATTTGCTCTAGTGTGTCATTTAAATCCACTGTCTCCTTGTTGATTTTCTGTCTGGGAGATCTATCCATTGAAGTCAATGGGGTGTTAAAATCCCCGATAGTAACTGTATTTCTATTGATCTCTCCCTTTGTGTCCTTTAAGATTTGTTTTACATATTTAGATGCTCCTTTGTTGGAAGTGTAAATATTTACTAGGGTTATGTCCTCTTGTTGGATTGTCCCCTTTATCATTATGTAGTGTCCTTCTTTGTCTGTTACTATAGCCTTGGTTTTAAAGTCTAATTTATCAGATATAAGTAGTGCTATCCCAGCTTTGTTTCTTTTCCATTTGCATGAAATATCTTTTTCCAACCCTTTGCTTTTAGCCTGTGTGTATCTTTTAATCTAAGATGGGTATTTTGGAGGTAGCATGTATATGGGTCTTGTTTTCTTACCCATTCAGCCACCCTATGTCTTTTGGTCAGAGCATTTAAGCCACTTACATTTAAGGTGATTATTGATAGGTAAATATGTAGTGCCATTTTATTGTTAGACTGTTTTCCTCTGTCTTTTCTTTTCTTTTCTTTCTCTTTCTTTCTTTCCTTCTTTCTTTCTCCTTTTCTTCTTCTATGAAATCCTTTTCACATTTATTGTGGTATTGGTTTGGTGTTAACAAATTAGCTTTTCCTTGTCTGGGAAGCTCCTTATTTCTCCTTTAATTTTAAGTGATAGCCTTGCTGGGTAAAGTAGCCTTGATTGTAGGCCCTTGCTTTTCATCACCATGTATATTTCACACCACTACTTTCTGGCCTGAAGTGTTTGTGTTGAGAAATCAGATGCCAGTCTAAGTGGGCCTCCATTGTAGGTAATCACCTGCTTCTCTGTTGGTCTTTTTAGGATTCTCTCCTTGTCTTTAAGCCTTGTCATTTTTATTATGATGTGTCTCAGTGTAGACCTCTTTGGGTCCAAGTTGTTTGGGACTCTCTGAGCTCCCTGGACATATGTAATTTTTTTCTTCATCAGATCAGGGAAGTTTTCAGTCCTTATTTCTTCAACTAGGTTCTCAACCCCTTGCTCACTCTTTTCTCCTTGTGGTATTCTCATGATGCAAATGTTGTTACATTTCATGTTGACCAAAATGTTTCTTAAGCTCTCTTCATTTTTTAAAATTCTTCTTTCTTTCTGCTGCTCTGCCTGGGAGTTTTTTTCTACCTTGTCTTCCAAAACACTGATTCTATCCTCTACTTCATCTAACCTACTATTTATTTCCTCCAGTGTATTATTTATCTAAGATGTTTCATTCTTTATTTCTGACTGGTCCTTTTTAATGGTTTCTAGGTCTTTTTTCATGCTGTTGAGTATTCTTATAATCATTACTCTAAACTATCTAATAAATTGCTTACTTCCATTTCATTTAGTTCTTCAGGAGAATTCTCTTGTTTTTTCATTTGGGGTCTGTTTCTTTGTCATCCCATTTTGGCTGCTTTGTATTTTTTTTTGCCTCAGGTGTTAAATTAACTGCTGCTAAACTGATCAGTTGGTAATCTAATCAAGCTATAATCAGCAGTCTGGCTTAAGTACCTCAGGATGGGGCAGAGTAACTCCAGCAGGCAGGTATAATTGATTCTTCTCAGGCTGATGTCACTTGGAGAAGAGTGCTATGCTGGAGAAAGATGGCTCCTGCAGTATGGGGAATGACTCAATACAGGGATTCTGGTAGCTGTTCCTTCAGGTTTCTTCCTGGAGCCACTAGCCCCAGACTGTCCTCAAGTGTCTCTAGTTCACTCTGCTGTCCCTCTGCTGGAACCCAGAGTGAGTGGCTACAAATGAAATTTTGTGTGTTGGCCCTTTAAGAGGCTCTCTGCATCACTAGTCATCTCTCCCTGGCAGACAGAATCCCAGTTGCTTTTCACAGCTGGATGTTATCTGGATTTCTTTCTGGCTCTGGTGCTGTAGCCTGGGGAGCCAGGCTTGTGGTTTAGATCCCACGCTTCTCAGGGGAAACTCGCTGGCTGCTGAAATATCCCTCCAGAAGTTCAGCTGCCACACCTGAGAGGCCAGCCGGCCCTCTCATGCCTCCTCTGCACTCCCTATCAGTTGTGCTACGGTGAAGTGGTCTCTTCTGTCTGTCCGTGGTTATACGGCTTCTTTGCAGCTAGTGTTTAGTTGGTTATTCTGGATGCTTTCCCTACAACTTAGTTATAATTCCAGATTGGTCCTGGGAGGAGGGTAGCATAGCTTCCACTTACTCCTCCGCCATCTTGGATCCACCAGTCATTGTAGCTTCTTTGGGTCATTTATTCTACTGTGTACCTGAAAGAAGGCATTTAGTTTTACCTAAGCCTTTGCCCTCTGGACATACTGGGTCACTCCATAGTCCTGTCTAAAAAGCCTTTGATGATCACACATGGACTAATTCCAGACCCTTTATCATGGCACCCAGGGCCACTCTCAGTGTCCCACCTAATCCTGTCACCCATGCTCAACCCTTACCCATACATCCCTGACACATAGGATGAGTTCACTAAATATTTGTTAAAAAGAAGAATGATAGATTGTCTTTGGACTTCTCTCTCAGTAGTTCACAAACATGCTTCTAGGCCTTCATGTTTGCAAGCGTTGACCCACATTCCCAGATCACTGTTGCTCTCTCTGATCTACCAGGAAGCTCTCACTTTCCCTTTGAAAAGTCAACTCCTCTGAGAGGAGAAGTTGACTTTATAAAGAAGTGCCTCCTCTGAGAGGCCTCTTCAGTTGGCTGAGCTGATAACTCCTCCTGTGAGTTCTCTGAGCTCTTTCTACACATAGGTGATTCTTGTTATTTGCAGCAGTTATGTTCTATAAAGTCACTGCAAATACTGAACCCTTGGCCTGGGGTAAATACAGGGTTAGTTTCCTATGAGCCTCTGGTCACAGCATGTTCATCAAGGCCTGCCTAGGGCCAGCTGTAGTGTGTGGGTTCTTGACCTCAGGTAGGAAATATTTCATAACATGAGTACGGGTGACTATGGGGGTATGTTTACTAAAGCTGGGGACAGTGAAACAAGGAAGGGCTTAGCATAGAAGAAGCAACAGTAGAGCCTAGGCTGGGCTGCCTTAGCTCACTGGGAAGTCAGAGAAAAGGGAATTTTGGGGACAGGTCCAGGGCATTAACCTGGGATGAGCTGCTGCTGCCCATTGCTCCTGATTGCAAATTCCTCAGAGTTTAGGAGATGCATACCTGTGGAGGAAGAAGTGAGCAAAGAAGAGGGAAAAGGGAAAGGCTCTGGCTGCTCCCCAGAGAGAGAATTCCAGTACTGGGTCCTTTGTCTTGAGGCTTTTATCTCTCTTTTGCAGGCAGGAATCTTAGGGGAGGCCTCAAGGGGAGTGTTTCACCAGGATATTCATCAGTTCTCCACATGTGCCCTATCAGGGTCCTGGTCTCCTCTGATTGGTCAGTGCCAGGACAGGGGGTCTTTAGTCATTGCAGTTGGTCCCGGCTCACTCAACTGGTTTTGCTGTTTTCCTGGGCCTGGAGCTAAAACACAATTGAAATCTAGATGTTATCTCTAGGGAGATGATCTTCTGTGTCTGGCTATAAATTGCTTGGCCATTTTGTTCAGCTATCTGTCTCAATTTCCCTATTTCATTTACCAAGGAATTTTCCTAGCTTTTTACTATCCTGCATCTAACTGACCAGTATACAATCTTGTGTTGTTTAAAGACCCCTTATTTAGGATATATATTGATTCATTAACACTGAACTCAAACAGCCAACAACACTTATGACTAATAACTGAATGCAGCTTATACAACACACATTTTCCCCATAAGGCACAGCACAACCTTCTTTTGCTTAGGAACACTAGACAGCACTGCAGCACCATGCTTTGGGGCCATTTTAAACAGAAAATCACCAACAAATGCATGAAAATATAAAAAACATGGCACTAAGTAGACCACAAAAAGGACACTTATTTACAGTCTGAGAGCTGAAACAAGAAGTCAGAGCATCATCTTGTTCAGCCTCAGCTGTGAATGTGCACGAGCATGTTAGGTGAGCCAAAGTTTTCGCTACCCTGTGCATGTTTGAAAATGAACTCAAAAGCACTGCAAATAGTTAGTAATAACTGAAGTTAGTAATTCTTTTGGGTTCTTGGACCCAAACCCAAAGTGGCTGTGTGTTATGGGGGGCTCCCCACACCAACAGCAACCACTGCTCTGAACACAAGCTGCATATCCTACAATTCAACTCAGTTCTGACACTACCCAGAGACCGCATCAGATTCCACAGGCTGAGAGCTCAGTACTACAGAACTGCTCTTCCCCATTCCACTTCAGATGCGCATCAAAAGCCTAGGTGTTGTTACTTGTTTTTCTGAAGGACTGGCTATAAATCAGCAGTTTGCATGACACTTCCTCAGATTTGATTAATTTGCTAGAGCAGCTCATAGAACTCAGAAATATTTTACTTACCAGATTACCAATTTATAGGTAAGTTGGTTACATAACTTAGGAACAGCCAGACAAAAGAGATACGCAGGGCAAGGTAGTGAGTGGAAAGGGTGCAGCTTCCATGCCCTTTCTAAGCACACCATTCTTCCCACATCTCCATGTGTTTACCCAACCTGAAAGTCCTTTTGCGTTTTTATGAAGGTTTTATTACATAGGCATGCTTGATTAGATCATTGGTCATTGGCAGTTGAATTCAATCTTCAGCCTCTTTCTCCTCCCCAGAAGTATGGGAAGGAGGACTGAAAGTTCCAGCTCTATAATCAATCATAGGGTTGATTCTCCTGGCAACCAGCCCCCCATCCTTAGGTTACCCAAGAGCTTTCTAAAAGTCGTCATTAACATAACAAAAGACACCTTATCCTCTTATCACAGGAAATTTTAAGGGTTTTAAGAGCCGTGAGCCAGGAACTATGGACAAAGACCAAATATATGGGAGAAATATGACCAAATATATATTTATTATAAACCACAATGTCACAGTAATTTATGTGTCTATTTTTTCCACAGAGTCTGGTGACTGCTATACTGTGAGCTTTGTGAAGAGTTAGCATACAGCAAGAAATAATAGCAACTAACGTGGAGATCTTACTACAAGGTTTTCCATATGCACTTTCTCAGTTCTCACAAGAATTCTCTGAATTATGTACTATCATTCCCACTTTACAAATGAGGAAACCAAGGCTTAGTGATGATAGTAATACTTGCCTATGGTAACATAGTAAGCAATGGAGGCAGGATTTGCACACAGGCTGAGTCAGAAGCCCACATGCTCATGCTGGGCTATCCTGCCTGTGAATGTAAGTGCCTGTGGAGAGAAGTCTGGAAGGAAATACAAGATCTTCAGCATAGTTAGCTGGTCAGCCTCTGAGAGTGTCTCTAGGAGGGAGCGGTTGATGGCAGGAGCTCTTATGGGTAGTTCCCTGGAAGACTGAGTTCACTCATTGGTTTGAAAAGACAAATGGTCGAGGCTGTTACTGTTTGGAAAGAAAGGTTTTCTTTTTATAGGTGAAACAAGAAAGGTCTCTACTTTGTTGTGGTGAGTGAATTATCCAGAAGGGACCTATTTGCTCAAAGGCAGTGGTATGGGCAATACAGCCTATGTGTGGGCTTGATAGCACTGGGTGACAGGCTGGTACCAAGGCAGCAAAGTTTGGGGCCCAGAGGGGATATGACCTTGGGGTATGAAGGTCTTTCAGGTAGCAGCTGGGCACCTGGTTATATCAGAAGTGATAAGATCATGCTTCAACCACCCAGGATGTAGAAGGCTGTGTGCAGCATGTGAGAAGCTCCTGTAGGGAAGACACCTACCTCAGCAATCATCCCCACTCACTCTGGGGTCAAAGTGGGTTACTCAGACCAGGCCAGAGCTCTAGCTGTCCAGTTATATGCCATTATCTAGCTGACTGTGAGCCCAGACTGCTGACCCTTGAGTAAATGGCTCAGGGAATGAAGGAGTATAAAGAGATATGTCACCTTGGGTACAGGGACATCCATAACTCCTCTGGCCAGAGAGAAGCTCCTTCCCTCTCTGGGGACACTGAGACTTGAAGCCCTATTTGTGGCCTAGATATTCTGATTCTGAACATAACTGCACTTTGTTCTCAAAAGATATTGTCACCATTCACATCACGAGTGACTCGCAGTCCTCACCTGAGGCCCTGCAATGTCACAGGAGACCAGGGGAGCCAGCTCAGGATGTCTGTGGCTGGAAGGAGACTCTGGAATGTCTCCAGTGAGAGCAGTTCCCATACTCCAAATTGTCAGAGCAAGTTGTCAGACAACTCCAGGAACAGAAAGGCCAAGATCTCCAGAGAATGGATGACCACGGTGTGTGCACAAATTCTTTTTCTGCCAGAGGGTGTACTTGTCATTTATCTCAATCTCCCCATGGAACATAAATCAAGAACCTCCTCCACACAGTTACCCCTCACAGCCCACCTGCCTGGCACTGCTTTGAAGAATTCATCTTGGAGAAGGCCAACACCCTCCCCGCACCAGTGTTCCTAAAGTAACTGACCCTCTCCAGGGGCCATTGTTCCACTTTCCCCTCATTCTGAGCAGCCATCTGAGGACAGTGACAGCCTTAGCACAGGCCGAGCACTGTGGGTAGCATTTTCACCTTTACAAATTTTCCCTTGACCATAATTTATTTTATTCTGGTCTAATCGAATTTCTCCAAGGCCTTGGCCTATAGACTGGTGATCATTTGTACAACAAGAATAGATATGGTCAAAATGATGAAATGAATGAAATTTGTCTCCATTATTCCCACACCACCCAGATCTCTCCCTTTTCGAGCTCCCTTCTGCTCTTGAGCAGCTGCTGACTATGCCTTTCATGTTCTCACCCAGGTTCCTTCACCGTTCAGGCTATTTTACCCTTGGAACTTTCACCGTAAGAAACAGTATATGAATGTGTAACCCAAGTAAAACTTGTGATCAGTGTCCACCAACATTACCTTAAAATGAAAATTTTAAAAATCTGACTCTAAAAACATTGAAAAACAACACAATGTATTATATATTGTACAACATAGAGAAAGACTTCCTAAAAATTCTTTTTGAATCTTCTGCAGTCCCACCCCTCACAACAGCAGATTTTACTCTTTTCTCTTTGTTTTTCTCCCTGCAAACTTTTCTGCCTCAAGCCCCTGTATGTCACCTATGTCTTGTGGCACAGCCACCCACATTACCACATCATCCTCCTTTCCTGCCTCCTGGATATTCATCCTTCTGTAGCCCCATTTTCTAGGCTTCTTCAATTTTGCATTTTTACCCTACTTGTTTCACCCTATTGTAACAAGTTTTCCTACTTGTTACAATAAAAGCCTGGTGGTAGAGCAACAGAAGGAAAAGTCCTGAGGTGATAAGGAAGGCAGTATGTCACAAAGAAAGGAATGGATCCCAGCAATGGTGTTTCCTGGCTTCTCCTGTGGGAGTTGGTGAGACACCTGCAAAATGTTTTGTCCCACTCAAAATCTATGGCTCCTTTGAGCTGTGCTGGTTTTTCAAATAGGTCAGAGGATCAGAGGTTTCTTTTCAGGAAAATCTTTTATTAGTCTTAAAATCGTCCAGTGAGCATGTTGTTTCCAAGGCTCCGAGCTATTTTGAAAATGTTCAGAATCTGGCTCCTGACAGTATTACCTTACCACTAGCTACTTGCTTACATGTTTCCTCCTGTCTAATCTTACTTCACTACTAGCATCTTTTTTACGTATCATGCCATTTTATGTTGGAATGCCCTCAATCCCTCCCTCCTCTCTACTGTGCTCTATAGTAATTGCCAGGACTTCTGTGATTTCCCACTAAATGGAAACCCCTAGTTCCTAACAAAAAGTGTGACAGATAATAAATTCTTAAAAATGTTTCCTGTATGGATGAATAAAATAATTAATGAATGGAGAGTTATAAAAAGATTACAGAGTATTTCTAAGCTTTGGTCAAAATTTTTAAAAATCATTATTGTGAAAATTATTACTGCAAGTAAATCAGTATACTGAATGACTTCTTATTTTTATTCTAAGGATTTATGTTTTTCTTGAATTCTGGAAAATTCTTAGTTTATTATCTCTTGTAACATTTTTTCTCCCCCTTTTTAACTATCCTCACCATGTGGAACAGCAATTTTGGAGCTTCTCAGTCTAGCTTCTATGAATTTATTTTCATTTTTTTATGTATGTATCTTGTTTTATTGCATTCAGAGTGATTTATTACATTAGGTTGGCCAAAAAGTCTGATTAGTTTTTTTCCATAAAATAAGACACACTTTTCATTTTCAATTTATTGATTTGGATATTTTGAGTATGTTGGCTACCTCCTGTATGGTATAACGTTGATTGTTCTCAATTAATGTGTCAATTTGATTGCTATCAACTTCAACTGTTCTATCTGACTGTGGAGCATCATCCAACGAGAAATATCCAGCACAAAACTTCATAAACTACTTTTGACCAGTTTGATCAGCACCTTCTTCACATACTGCACAAATCTTTTTTATTGCATAAAGAAAAAACAAAAAGTTTACTTCTTACCTATGTCACAATTTGAGGCAGGTTGGGAGGCTCTTTGAACACAGCTCTTCCAAGATGTGACTTTTATCTTGAGATACTGCCATCATCATGTGCTCTTCATGATCTCCAGAGAAGGAAATGATCATCCAGGTGATTGATTTCATGATCAGGCCTAAAAGAGATACACTTTACTTTCACCCCCATTCCGATCACATGACCCTCATCTCACTGCAGGGGGTGTCCAGAAAATATGGGTTTTCTTGTGTGCCTGAGCAGAGGAAATGGAGTAGGTGAATATGTAGCAAATTTCTACCACATTTATTTAGCTCTCTTTTTCTATATATTGATTCTCTTTTACCTTATATAGTCTACTATTTATCACATCTGCTAAGATTTTTTACTCAATTTTGTATTTTCAAAATTTTTCTTTTTTATTATGCCTTTTCCAATTTAATAATCTGTTGTCATTTTGAGTATGCTGTTTCTTCATTTATCTCTGAAGATACTAAACAAACTTATTTTAAACACTTTGGCTAGTTGCATCTACCTTATTTCTGTTTCCTTAGGTGTGACTTTTTCCTATTTCCTGGATCTGACAACCAGTTTTCATTATTATGGATATCATTAAGTGCTTTGTAATTTTTATATGAAAACTGATCATGCATGGAGTGTTTTTCCCATGCTTGCTCCTCCCTATAGAATAATTTCAGCATTGCATCAGCCTGGTCTTCTGAGATGCACAGCTCTAAACTAAATCTTTGTATAAGAATTTGGGCATTTGGATCAATTATATATGCTGTATCCGCTTGATCCGATATTTAATCAATTATATATAGCACTACTTTTGGATGCCATACATAGGCCCAATTTCTGTTTTCATACAAGAATCACTGTGTGTCCACTAAACCAAAAGTCTGTAAAATTTTAGTTGGAGCTATCTTAGTCCCAGTTCCCTGGTGGATACCTTTGGCTTGGCCCCAGGCTTCAGAGAGGAAGGTGAATTCTAATTCCCATATGGTGCTCTTAGGTCCGTTTCTCACTGAATGATTAAAGACCTGGCCCCCCCCACCTTCCCGCTGACCATAGCTTTGCTTGTGCATGGCTTTAGTTCCTTTTCTGTAAAGCTTTCCCTTATATTTCAAACAATTAAATGTGCCTTCTTCTGTTACCCAGCACACATTATATCATGGTTATTTGGCTGTAGCTCTGTCTATAAACAGTTTGTATAAACACTTTGAGGGTAGAGATTATGTCCTATTTATCTTGCTGCCCAGTGTTTAGCACAATGACTGCAAATTAGAAATACTCAATATTGGTGAAATTAAATTTGAGATGTTTTAGTTACTCTTGAGAAACCCAATTTTTACTGTAAGCCAGAAATGAGTCTCCAGTGATATAGCTTGGTGTTTGTGGAAGATAATTTACAGACATAACCAAAAGGCATGTATATATTTGGACTCTGTAAATGATGTCCGGATCTGCTTGTTTGTGTGCTAACTTGTGCAGGGCCTTTTATTTGCTCTTATTTTTCTCCTTTGAAGACATAATTGCTTTTTGGTTCTATGTTTTTATTGCTCATTACACTGTTCCATACCATTTCATTCTGAAAATAAAACAAAATAGAATATTTAAAATTAATGATGTGGGGCACGACTTCTTTTGTTTTCCCTCTACCTCCAGGCAGAATTAGTGAATGGCTTGAATACCAGCCATTTTTCTTATCAGAAGCATCTGGGTTTCATTACAGTAAGAAAAATCACTGATTACAAGGTGAGAGGTCAGAGACCTCCTTTACAAAGGGTCCCTGGGATGTTTATCTACCCCTTACCACCTCCTTACCGAACCTGGCAGGCCTGTGACCACTAATTCTGTTTCAAGACACGTTGAAGAGTCATCCTCATTGATTTTTGGAATTTGGAGATTCCTAGTATAAGGCTTTCCTCATTGGCTTCATTTTCAAAGATTCAGAAAATGAAGTTTCTTGGATGACACGAGTTCCCATGATCTCTGTATCTTTTGCAACTGCCCTTGAAAAAACGATAGCATCATTGGAGTCTACTGATCATGTTTTATAACTTACAGGGGTAATTGAAAGTTTGTCCTTTCCTTTTCAGGTGCCATAACTGAGTTAAAATGGAATTTGCAAAGACAAACATTCATTGAATGAGATTATAATAGTAATAATAGTAAAATTAGTATTTGGTTTTGGTGGTGACTTTCTATCAGGTCCTTTGCTTATCTTATTTCATTTGGATAGGTGTATGTTGGAGGAAAGTTGTTTTAGATCTTTGTTTTCTAAACTTGGTTCTCTCTTCCCTCCTATCTGACTGACACAGGAAAATCTAACTTCCTGTTATCCCTTCCTTCGAAAACTCCAGTAGGTTTAAGGGTAACCATGAAATAGCCTCCCTAAACTTACATGCTTATGTGTTACAGCCATGTAAATTTTTAACCAGCAATTACTGGAAATGCAACTCAAATTGGTTTGAACAGTAAAGGGAATTTATTGGTTCACATGCCTGAAAAGACTCGTAACGTCAGACTCGGTTCAGTCTTTACCTGGCAACACCGGTGGGCGTGAAGATGCCGCGGCCTTCCATTTCTGCCTTCCACCGCGTGCAGTTCCTCCAGTGGCCACAAGATGGCGGCAAGCAGCCGTGGGGGCAGAGTACTTCCTGGTTCACGGTCAAAAGAATGTCCCTCGAGTATTTTTCATTTTTTTAAAAAGATATTATTTACTTAATTTTAGAGAGAAGGGAAGGGAGGGAGAAAGAGAGGGATAAAAATATTGATTTGTAGCTTCTTGCGCCCAGGCCTGTGCCCAGACCCGCAATAGAACCTGCGACCTTTTGGTTTGCGGGGCAACGCCCAATCCACTGAGCCACGCCTGTCAGGGTTTAAGTAGTTTCTAAAGAAGAACGAAGTCGTTTCCCCCAGAAACCTCCATAAAATGTGTCTTTGATGGACTGTGGTTAGGTTTTCTGTTCCTTCCAGTGGTGGGGACCACAGATGGCCTTGCGGGAGCGAAGGCCGGTCTTGGGATGGGAGGCAGAGTCGCAGGCGCTGACTGTGTGCAGGGGTGGTGGTGCCCTAAGTGGGGGTGGGTCACCGAGTCCGAGTGGACCGACGGCAATGGCTCCAGAGAGGCTTATTTCCTCAGGAGGAAAGCATCTTTGCTTTCCCTTTCCAGTCCAGCCAGGGAAAGACTCAGGGGCTCAGTCAGTCCCAGGATGAGGCCCTGAGGAAAAGAAACAGTCTGCAGCCTATAGCCCTGGGGCTGAAGGGACAAAAAGGCTCCCCTGGCTGTGAGACCAGGTCGGAGAGCGAGGTGCGCCAGGAGCAGCAGCGGGGCCCACGCAGCCGGTGTTACTGGAGCCAGAGACTCGGATGTCGGGCACCTTCCCGCCGTCAGCACCGCTCACTGCGACAGAAGCACCATCAGAGCAATATTAATGCTCACCTGCTGTACGATAATAGCCCAATCATTCCACGTATCTCCTTCTGTGACGTGGAGATAATAGGATTGTACTAACTCCCTTGCCTATTTCGTGTGGAAAAAAGAAGCAATGTTTCTGCTCTTTGTCCCGTGTTTAGGTCTCCACGCATAAAAAAGGGAACTGCCGCCCTCATTCCTACCCCGGGGCTCCCTCTCCTCCTCCTGACTAGCGCCCCCTCCCGGCCGCCAGAGGAGAGAGGAACTCCGGTTTGACTGCTGCCGGAGCTGTCCTTCGCTGGGGACGCCAGAGGTGGAGTTGTGGGCGGACCCCGACGACCGCGCTCACGCTCAGCACCGCCCTTTCCTTCTCACCCGGTCTCGCTGCCCTCGCAACTACACTCCGCAGGGCCTATCTCGGCCTAGACACCGGTTCCCATCACTTCTTGTGCAACGGGTGAACAGAACCGTTTCGGGATCTAGTCAGCTCTCTAAACACAGGTGCCCCCGGGGAGCAGCTCTTCAGTGTGAATGTGTGTTTGGTGAGAGGAGCCCTCACTTTGACTTGGGCTCAGCACTCCCAGTTCAGCTCTTATCAGACCTTTGCATTAGAATATCAGGTTCTTGTTCTGCCCCCTTTAATAACACTAGTACTCCTTCCCATTTGGCTATCCTCTGTGTGTGGGCTCTTTTGGCAGGAGCACGGGTGAGGACTTGGGGCTGAGTGGGGTGGGGGGTAAAAGGGTAGAAGTAAATACAGAGGTCTATCCTATCCCAGAGTTGTAGAGATGGAGTGAAATTATACATATGAAAGTACCTGAGAAGTTACCTTTGAACACAAACATAAGGTGGCACTAGCCTCCTGATTGACAGTGGAAGGAGTGATGCTTTCTCCAGGGAACTGCATCCTACGGATATCAGTTCTGTAAAGGGCCATTCCGGCTCCAGACACCTCTTGACTGTTAGCTGGGAGACTTTCTCCTCCAAGATGTGGCTTGAATACAAGTGTATAATGGCATAATATGCAGGCACAAACTCGGAAGTTGGGACTGATGTTTCCAACTTGGAGGGACAGTTAGTAATGTTACTGGGCCACTTCCACGCTGCTGGCTGCCCTGCCACAGCTCGGTCTGGGACATTTCATGTGTCAAGTGACCTTCAGGTTCTTGACTTGTGCAGGAAAAATTTTAAGGCACGAGTCCAGGTGAAAGTGAGAGTAAGTTTATTAAAACTTAGGACAGTGAGGCAAAGGAGGATAGACAGGATCAGGGGGTAAGCCGGGGATGAGCTGCCAGTGTGTGCTGTTCTCCTGGGTTCATGTCAGGACACTTAGAGCTTAGGATAGAAGAAGCACGTATATGCCTGAGGAAACAGGGGCACAGACATGCTCAAATGCACACACTGGCATCCTTTGTCCCAAGGGTTCTATTTTCTTTTTTTTTATCCTCACCTGAGGACATTTTTCTCATTCCTTTTTAGAGAGAGGAGGAAGGGAGAGAGAAACATCAATGTGAGAGAGAAATAGCAATTGGTTGCCTCCCATATGCTTCCAGACCAGGTATCACATGGGCCCTGCTTGGGGATCGAACCCACAACCCAGGCATATGTGCCAACCAGGAATTAAACCTGCAACCCTTCATTTACAGAAGGATGCCCCAACAAGTAAATCTGGCCCAGGGTTACCTGTTTTCTATTGGCAGGAATTTTAGGGGAGGTCCCAGGGGAGGATCTCAACAGACTACTCTATTAGATTTCCAGATGTGTCATTTAGTATGCTGGTGTATCAAAATGAGCATACAGTGGGGTCAGGGGTGGTTTTCTTGTTAGTTTCACCTCTGTCTTAGATTAGTCTGGCTCTAATTGGATTTTTTTTTAATCTATCTCCCTGACTGAGATGATTTAAATACCTGCTCTTAGGTATCTTTGGTTAGAGAGGATAGATTTAGACCACCTGCTTTTAGATAGCTTTGGTTAGGGAGGATAGTCTTGTGATTTATCAGCTGGCTGTTAATAGCTCAGCTGCTACACCTGTTTGTTCAACTATTTGTCTCAGTTTCCTCATTCCACTTGCCAGAGAATTTTCCTAATTTCTTACTAACCCACCTCATTAGATCCTCTCTTCTTTTTCTATGGGAAAACTTATCTTCTTGCTAAGTCAATTTTCTTACAATGTGCCTTCAATTTCAGAGTCTCCTGGGACTTTGGTCTCTCCACAAAAGGCTCTACAATTTTGAAAGATATCTTGTTTTAACCCTGCCTTTCTCTTGAGCTACTGCTCACTCTTCTTTTCACTCCCTTTACTCTCCACCCTGTTTCTTCACCACAGAGTGATTGCTATGCCCATGGCTATACTAAGTTGTTCTCTCCAGTGTTACCATGATGTCATAGTGACCACATCCAAATTCAAATGTCTTCTTGGTTCTCACTCTCCTTGATGTCCCTTTACTGTTCTTCACCATTTCTTTCAAAATTATTTTTGTAGTAGTAGCTTATTTTCTAAAGCACATCCACAATTTCACTATATTTTTGCTAGTCCTTAGCCATACTTATAGTTTTTTAGAGTTGGAAATACTGTAAAAAGAATTATTTGTTCTTTCATTTAATATTATTTATAGACACATTATACAAAAATAAAGATGGGAAAGGTCCACAGATAGGGTGCAGACTCTGTAATTTACAAACAAGAAAACTAAGGTTTGTGGGACATGCCTGATGGAAAGCAGGGGTCAGGACAGCCCAAGTTCCAGCCAGTCTTCCATCTTAGCCACTGGATCCACAGGAGTTTCCTCCATATATTGATAAAGCACCTGAGTGTGTGTTAAATGTAATTTCCAGGACACTACCACATCACTGAATTGGACTCTCCAGTGCTGGGACACAGGCATTTGCAAGTTTAACAAATACTTTGATGATTCATAAGTATATTAAAATTTGAGAACCACTGTTTTGAAGAGTTTAAATCAAAGAAGACATACAGACAAATGTTCAGTGCTACCCACTGGGGCTTCTGAGTGGGGCTAGACCACCACAGACTTTGCCAAGACCACAGGCTGGATGAGCAGCCAGACACTTTCTAAGCAGAAAACACATTCATACCTGTCCTACCACAACAAAACCAACAAAAATAGATGTGTTTATTCATGTGTTTTTTTGTGAAAAGTCATATGGTTTCTAGGTTTTGAGCTATGGGAGAAAAGAGGGAAGGAAGAAATAGCCCAAGAAAGTTTCAAAATAGTAACACCACCTGAGAAACATGTTCACTGAGTGCAGTTGTGATAGAAATTATTATTCCTCCTGACATATAAACCATACTCTGTTGGGTATAAAAACTTCATGGTACTATAGTTACTGCTATCTATGGCTCCATTTTGGCCATGACCTTTATTAGAGCTTTTCTTTGGGTGTATCATGTATGTGTGTGTGATTGGGGGAGGACGTGAGTGCTGGAGAGACAGATGGGAGAAGAGGTGGTGGTACCCCTATTAATTAGACTTGTGTTTTATGAACTACTGGTTGTGGTAAATTGGTGGGTTTGACATCATTCTAGTGACCAGCATTTTTAAATGGAGTGGAAAGGAATGAAATATGTAACAGAATAGAATAGACCAGACCACTGTGTAAGGATGTGTGTGTGCATGGGTATATTTATAGTGGATGTCAACATAAGAAACATCCAAACCTGTAAGAATTTTTATGAATTTATTTGAGTCAAACTGATGGCAATTGCCGGAAAGCAAAATCGGTTGAGACTGAAAATGCTCCTGAGAAGGGCAGTTTTGCATCTTCTTTTATACATTACAATTGAAGGGGGAAGTATGGGGGGTTACATGAAATTCATTGGTGATAGATGAGGGAGGCGGGAGAAAGCAAAGCAGGGAAGCCTCTGGGATTAGATAAAAAGTAAAACAGACACATACTGGTACTTGTTTTACACAGGTGGATATAGGATAGTTAACAGTTAATATGATAGTAACGAGGGGATTTGTGGTCTCTGCTCTGGTGACTTTTGTGCTTTGAGGGGTTTAGAAAAAAGGAAATTACTTTGACAGTCCAAAGTTTCTGTTATGGGTACGTTATCATAGATGGAAAGAAAAAAAGGCAGCATACAGGCTCAGTTAAGGTAAAGATCAACCTTTGTTAGGGAAAAACGCTGGCCTAGGACATGACTACCCACCATAAACAGCTCTTAGTGAGAAAGGTTTACTTTCAGACCATCCTCTATGGTTACTTTAGGTTTCTAAGTTTGTGAGGCCGCCACACAGGCCTCCCTTGAGCCTGTCAGGTTTAGTATGTGGCCCCTTTTCATCTACATGGATCAGAACATAAAAATCTCTTAATTTTGATAGTGGTGAAAACATTTGAAAGCTGCCAGATTGTAAAAAGACTAAGAGACTGACCAACTTTAGAAAGTTTGAATCCTTACTCGAAGGTCACTTAAACCTCAGGCCTCTTGGCCCCCAACCCAGGGCTCTCCCCTGACACGTGGGCGCCGTGCACACTTCCCCTTGTATGTGGTCCTCATGTGTTCTCATTCCTAATGAGTGAGTATTAGATTAATATAACAGCATCATGTTACTGTTTTCCCATTTTTAGCTATTATAAATAATTCTGCTGTAAGTATTTTTATAATTATAGGTTTGTTCTTTTTTGAGGTACTTATGTAGGACATATTTTCTGGTATGATCATTTTTATGACTCTTACTCAAAAAGCAACCAATGTACACTTCCACTAGCAACCATTTCCCACCAGCCTCACTGATACTGAATTTCATCATTTATCCTTATATTTGCTTATTGGTTATGTGTTAAATGGCCTCTTATAATTGTTTTAATGTAGATTTTTAAAATTACTTTTGGGGTTTAGTGTTTTGAATGTTGGTTTTATGTTGGCTTTTCTAGCGTATGAGCTGCCTATGTATGTCCTGAACTATGTCTCTACTGGGAACCTAGTTTGAATGATTCAATATATTTTAGCCATTAAACTTTAAATAAAAGCCATATTTATAACAAACATTTTTCTTATTCTGTTATTGTTTTGGCTTTGTGGAATTTCATTATTTCATGGTTTTACATTTTTATGTAATTCAAACCATCATTATTTTTTGCTTTGAACTTCTTCCATGTTTTAAATAATCTAGTTGTTAGGAAAAGCATTCTATTTCATTCTAATAATGTGATTTTTAATTCTGATATAGATGCACAAAATGAAAAATCCCTCACTTTTGTGGAACATGAAGGTGTAAGGGAAGGACAGAGTGGTAAGTCTTTTTGCTCTTCTAAATTGGTTGTTCTCAGACGAGCAGCATCACATCACCTAGAAACTTGTTAGAAATGTAAATTCTCAGGCCCCATTCCACACCTGCTGAATCAGAAACTCTGGGGGGTGGGGCTCCCCATTAATCTATGTTTTAATAAGCCCTCCAGGTGACACTGCTACATGCTCAAGCTTGAGAACCACTGTTCTAAATCAGTCCTAAAGCTTTTTTATTTGGGTGCAAACTCAGACACAATTATACTTGCTTCTAACTTTTAATTAGTGGGTAGTAGAAATCATCTGCCTTTACTACTCAATTCCCTTGGAGCCCGCAGAACATCGTTTATTCCATTTATCAAAATGTTTAACTACAATGTCCCCTCCAGCCCAACCCCTTATTAGTGTAGTCAATTATGTGCTTATGCCTACAATTCTCAGTTTTGCTTGTAACCACCCTCCACTCAACATCCCCATTAGTGCTTCATACTCTTTAAGGTTTGCATAAAACTATTCTTCCAGTTATCCTCCTGGGCTATTAGCTTTCAGATATTAGTTGTATTTTTGTATTTGCTTATGGAGAATTTCTCAGCTATGCTTTCTGATCATTTCCTGCTCTCCTGGGTCTATGTCTAGTGGCTTCATTGCTGATCTTTTTTCTTCTCCCACGGTCAGTTTTCAAGTATGCTTCAACAATAAATATAAATTGGCCAAAGAAAACATTCTTAAAATATAGTTTTAAAATACCAGAGGAAATTTCAGGATTTTTTAGGAAAAAAATTAGGAGAAATCAATGTTGCTAACTAGGAATGCCATTAGTGTACAGAAGGACTTTCCAAGGGCAGGAATGTTGATGGAGTCACAGGAAGTGATCCAGGTTCTAGTACTAGTTCTAAGTATCCACGAAGTGCACTTTATCACTTTACCCAAAGTTGATCAGGCTCTCAAGAAGCTGATCAATGAGAGTGAATGTCAAACTGCTAACACTGTTTGGAATGCTTCTCTAGAAACCTCCTTTCTTTGATCTATTTCATCATTAATTATCTCCATCTGTGAAGGCTTGCCTTATCTAGTACCAAGTGTGTCCAACCTGTGGCTCTTAGGATGACTATGAATGCAGCCCCACACAAAATCATGAATTTACTTAAAAATTTTGTTTTTGCTCATAAGCTTTCATTACTGTTTGTGTATTTAATGTATAGCCCAAGACAACTCTTATTCCACTGTGGCCCAGAGATGCCAAAAGGTTGGACACCCCCATAAGTAAACCATTCCTGCTCTGTCTGGCCTAAGCAGACGCCACTCTCCATAACTCAATATCCTCTACAGTCTGAGATGGATGCAACGGAATGAGAACTATATGCCTCCCAGAGCCAGCATGAGCTCCATCACCTGACGCAGTGGGTAGGGCTCTACGAAAGAGTGATCCTGGGAACCAGCAACTATTTAGGAATGCCTCACAGTGCATCACAAACATCAGCTGGAAGGGCTCAGCAATGTCTCAAAACTGCCTGGCCAGATAGAAGATGTTTGAGAATGTTTAACCAGACTTGGATCTGTAGGTGGGATGAGCACACTCACATTGCATGCCTTTAGCAACCAATGAAGTTAAGTTGTAAACATCTCTGCTTCTCATCACCTTTTCCCAACTCGCTGCTATTTTAATTCCCTCAAAGACAATTGCTCAGGCTCCATGCCAGACTTTCCCACTCTAGACCTCCTCTGGAAAGATCTTCCTCTCATATGGTCCCTTGGATCTAACCCACACAAGAAGCTTTGGGTGTCTTTCCAGCAGAGTTCTAGGAGATTGCAGATATTTACCACATATATCAGTTGTAGAGCCATATCTACATGGAAGCATTAATAGATCTAGGTCTTCTGTAGACCCTGTACCTGAAAAACAGGGTGCTGTGGTGAAAGCCAACTCCATAGGCAGGTGGCCATCTTTACTAGATAATTAGCAGAAATGAGGACTGAACCTCAGAGGTTCTTTTCCTCATATCATTTGTACAGGCTTCAGGGTAACCTTAACTCCCAAAGCACATCAAGATAATTTAGAAAAGTTTGCTATCCTCCTCATACAGCTGCAAATCATAAACATCTGTCGCCAGCACCTTTGGTGAAAAAGTGAAGAAATGGGTTATTTTATGTTTGAGACATAGCAAACCCCTGTTGAGGGGTTACTTAAAACTTCTGGCCTTCCTCTGGTCTGAGGGACACACATGGAAGAACTTAGTTAACTTCTCACCCAGCAACTCACCCAGGAATGGGTCCAAGTAACTGGAGCCCTGATTTTGGGCTGCTGACCAAAATTGCAGGGGGCAGCTCTCAGACAGACACAAGAGGGCTCAGAGTTCTGAGAAATGAGCAAGTTCAGAGCCCTAAGCTTAATAGCTCCCTTCTTTTTACATTTATTGTTCAGAGAGCGGAAGGGAGGGAAAAAGAGAGGGAGGGAAACAACAATGTGTGGTTGCCTTTCACATTCCCCCTACTAGGGACCTGGCCCGAAACCCAGGCATGTGCTTTGACTGGGAATTGAACCGGTGACCCTCTGATTCGCAGGCTGGCGCTCAACCACTGAGCCACACCAGCCAGGGCTGATGGTAGCTCCCTTCTTAATTGGAACTCCAGGCAAGCTCTCCAAAATTAGAGACTTAGGCATTTACCTGATGTTTCTTATATACTACAGAATGTCAATTTATTAACTTAAAGTAGTGACTGTACTTTTCTAGTGACTGGAAGTGACTTCTTTCTAAGAAACCCACTTACAGTATTGAGTATCTGGACACTCATATCAATGGTCAAAAGGATGCTTGGTGGGCAAATAATCAGTTTATAGCTTGAAAGTTCCTGAGGGATTTAATTCAAGCCAGAAATCTCACTGAAGTCATGCCATTCTGCAGAAAAGGGAGTGAGGGGAAAATTTGTGCCCACCAGGTATGGTCACGTCTCTCTTTGAAATGTAGTGGTTAAACACTAACATGTTCTTATTATTCTGTTGACTTTCTTGTGAGAGATGACTACATTATTTTAATAATGATAGAACAATTCCAATAATGGTGAAGTAGTAATTGATTGAATTAATGATATTTATATGATGAACAGTTTGTTTAGTTTATATTCACTTATCTATTCATTTAGCAAGTATTTGTTGAGCTGCTTCTATGTATCAGGTACTTTTCTAGGATCTGGGGATATGATTGTGGAAAAGGT
Organism: Trachops cirrhosus; assembly: GCA_028533065.1. Classification (NCBI taxonomy): domain Eukaryota; kingdom Metazoa; phylum Chordata; class Mammalia; order Chiroptera; family Phyllostomidae; genus Trachops; species Trachops cirrhosus. The sequence goes on from CM052543.1 coordinate 73,609,441, forward strand.
GAGAAAGAACCTTATAAAAGCCCTCATAAACCTTATAGTTTTCAATCTGTATTTCCCAGGACACATACTGTTTGCTTTAATTAAATCTGGGGTTTTTGCCAGGACATCACAGAATAAGATTGCACTTTTTGAGGGTGATTCTCCCAAGTTAGAGATCAGCTAAACCACATTTGTAGAAAAGAAGAAGTATATTTTCCTTTGGTAATGGCCACTAATGCCTGCTATTAACGTAGCATTCTATTTAAACAAGCATTTTGCTTTGGCAGGAAACAGCAATCAATAAATGAAATTATCAACAACATACTAAAAACAAATGGGGCAGAATTCATGAGTGGCGGGCACAGGCTGGGATTTTGTTGTTGTTTTGTTTTGTGTGTTAGTTACAGGTAGGAAGCACAGTACTAAACTTCATGGGAATGTTCTGAATTTTTAAGTGCAATTTGACAATGTTTGGATATTCTTCCCTGAAAATGCTTATGCTTGAAATAACAAACATCTCACATGGTGTATGTATTTTATGAGCATGGAAGAAAAGTAAAAGGAAAGAAAATTATAATCCCATAATTTCATGCAAGACTCAATAGTTTTCCTTTAGTACGTCAGCACTGGTCACGTTTAACATGTACGTTCTCTTTCTATAAAACCATATCAGCATCATGCTTGTGATAGCCGCTCTTGATTCCCTTCTGACAGCATTCCTGTTGTTCCTCCTTACTGGCAGAATCGTTATTTCCTTTGAATGGCTTCTACTGAACCCAGAAGATGAATTGTGATTAGTCTATGATCTCATTCTCCTTGCCAGTGATTAGTTTAGGCATGAATACTGGGTGCAATTTTACCAATGAGAGATGAGGAGAAATCTGCATGGGAGATTCTGGGAAGGGCTTCCTTATTTATGACAGGAGATAGACAAAGAGAATCCAATTTTTGTCTTGCCTTTGCATACTATGGAATGAGGATGAGATACTTGACGTTTCCATATTGCAGTCATGAGGGGAGAAACTGAAGACAAAATAATGAGGATGGCAGAGCATAAAAATGGAAAGAACTTGGGTCTATTGTGATGTCCTTTGCCATTGAACTAACCATTTTGAAATTAGGATGAATTTACTGGAGATAACAAACCTCTTATAATTTAAGCCCATAGTCTCCAAAATGGGAGGAAGAAAATAATGGAACATTGATTTCTAGTTTTGTTTTAGGACACACATTTTTAAAAACATTTAAAATAAAGATTAAATGTGTAGTTTTATTCAGTCCATTATTTGTCAGATAACTGTGTCTCTAAACACACCGTAGAAACAGAACAGGCAGTTCTACAAAGCAGATTAGTGTATGTCTGTCTGTCTGTCTCTCTCTCTCTCTTTCTTTTGCTTTTAGCATATTGTTACATATTACAATTTAAAAATGACTAGTGATGTGAATTCAAAGATTATATTTCCTAAGTAATAGAATTTTTACAAAACTTTGGGCAATTTTTAAAATACATATTTGAAAATGTATTTAGTTGCTAAAATTTATGCCAGTGTATGGTCATCCATAAGAACATAGAGTCATCCAACATTTTAAAAAATCTTCTTTAACAAAACGTTATCAATAGGTTTTGAATTCATTTGTTAAAAATAAAAACTAAAACTCTGATTAGTTTTTAGAACAACAGTTTTCATTAGGGAAGTTGGTGATACATTACCCAGTTTCACAATCCAAGTATGGGACTGAAATGGGGTGTCATGCATAGCCAGTAATGAACATCTAGGAACATTGGTGAGGATCTTTTCCTACACTGATAGCCACCAAAATCTAGTATAAAAACAAGCAACTTAAAATTTGGCCTCCAGCTCTGACCAGGTAGTTCTGTTGGTTAGAGCATTGTATTGATATGCCAAGGTTGAGGGTTTGATCCCCAGCCCTGGCACATACAGGAATCACCCAATGAATGCATGGGGAAGTAGAACAACAAATAGATGTTTCTCTTTCTTTAAAGTCAATAAATTAGACTTCCAGCCAAAATGGAGGCATAGGTAGATGCACTGTGCCTCCTCGCACAACCAAGATAGGGACAACAACAATATAGAAAGAAAATAACAACCAGAACTGACAGAAAATTGAAGTGTATGGAAGTCGGACACCCAAGGATTTAAAAATAGACACATTCACCCAGACCGGTAGGAGGGGTGGAGTTGGGCCAGGTGAGGGACTTGGAGCAGAGAGCTGAGCAACCTGGGCAGCGCACAAGTCCGCAGCAGGCAGACCCTGGGTGCACAAGCGGCAGTGGCTCGTGGGCCGGGCCAGGGGGTGGCGACCAGCAGACTCAGCGAGGCAGCCATTGTGAAGCAAGGCACTGTGTGCAACCCAGGATCCCAGTGCTGGGAAATAGAGCTTTTGGTCACTGACTGAAAAGGAAGGTCCTGAGGGGTGCACAGGCCCACCCACACAGAATTGGTGCCAGAAGGGCCCAGTTAGCTTGCGGAAAGGGGCAGAAGGATCTGAGGTCCTACAGAGAGTGGAGCAAGTGTCATTGTTCCTTCTCAGACCCCGCCCCCACATACAGCCTCACAACCCAGCAACTGGGGTGCCCCGCCCTGGTGAACTCCTAAAGCCCCGCCTCTTACTACAGGAGCTTGACAAGACCAAAAAAAAAAGAGCAAAAAGATGGCTCAGACAGAAGAATTGAAAGCCCCAGAACCCATCCTTTTAAGCGACCAAGACATAGCCAACCTATCAGATGCACAGTTCAAAGCACTGGTGACCAGGATACTCACAGAACTGGTTGATTTTGGTTCCAAATTAGATGAAAAAATGTAGGCTACAATAAGTTTAATGAAGAAAGATGCACAGGGAACCAATAGTGATGGAATGATAGATGGGTCTTACATCATTGGAGTGGAGCAGAAGGAAGAAAAAAATATACAATCAGAAAAGAATGAAGAAATAAGAGTT
>CM052543.1:73612880-73656830 GCA_028533065.1 Trachops cirrhosus
ACAATGAGATACCACTTCACACCAGTCAGAATGGCCATCATAAACAAAACAACACACAAATGTGCTGGAGAGGTTGTGGCGAAAAAGGAACCCCAGTACAATGCTGGTGGGATTGCAGACTTGTAAGACCACCATGGAAAACAGTATGGAACTTCCTCAGAAAACTAAAAATGGACCTGCCTTTTGACCCAGCAATTCCGCTGCTGGAACTATATTCTAAGAACCCTGCAACTCCATTCCAAAAGAACTTATGTACCCCAATGTTCATAGCAGCACAATTACCATAGCTAAGTGGTGAAAACAACCTATGTGCCCATCAGTAAATGAATGGATCAAAAAACTATGGTACATTTACACAATGGAATTCTATGCAGCAGAAAGAAAGAAGGAGCTCATACCCTTTGCAACAGCGTGGATGGAGCTGGCAAGCATTATTCTAAGCGAAATAAGCCAGGCAGTGAAAGACAAATACCATATGATCTCACCATTAACAGGAACCTAAACAACAAAACAAAGAAACAAGTAAAATATAACAAAAGACCCTGAAATAGAGGACAGGTAGTCAGTGAACAGAGGGGAGAGGGGAGGGAATTTCAGGGGAGAAGGGAAGCGTTTACAGGAACAAATATAGAGGACACATGGACAAAACTAAGGCGGTTGGAAATGGGAGGGAGGAGGGGAGGGATGGGTGGGCGGGCTGGAATGGGAATAAAGGATAGAAACTGTACTGAAAAACTAAATTTAAAAAAATTTTTAAAAAATATACTTACTATTTAATCCTTTACCGTTCTTAGTTTATAACAGATGCCCAACACATTTGTCGAACTGTTTGACCTATAATAAACATTACTCCAAAGATCCTGTGTGCAACCCTAAAGAGCAGCAGATGTACTCAAGACTGGAGTCTGTGAGAACTTCTCTAGGGACAGAGGGGGTTTTTCCCTCACCAAGGTCCTGTGACCCCAGGGACAAAGGCAGCTTATGTGCCCACAGACTGACCAACATGGCTGTTCCTGGAGACAGAGTCACTAACCTAAAGAGAACAAGAGGTGAGGTCCCCAAACCCCACACCTCAATTGCATTTTCTGTGACAGAACTGGATTTTGTTCAGTTCTAGCCAAGTTCTGATCTAGTAGTAACCCATCTAGTAACTTGGCCCAGTGAGGCATTTGTAGTTAAGATGATAACTAAATCAGTCAATGACCTGCTTTTCCATACAAATTTTACTTGCTGTCCAGTAGATGAAAATGAGGGGAGCTGAAACACCTGGGGACAGAGGGGAACCAAAGTTAATGACAGGTCCAGGCTGTCCTGTATGTGGAGCACCAGCTCAGAGAGAAGATTCATGTCTTCCGCTTCTTAACTCTTTAGGTTTTGGTAGGTGGACACACAAGTGTTGCCCCCAAGTCCCCCATATCTAACTCAAACCTTTCTTCTGTCTTCCTACCCTGGGTGTGTGACTTACAAGAACCTGTCAGGGAGTTCATACATAAATGCATTACTTTGAGGTTTTCATAGAAAGACAAAAGAAGTTGTTTTCCCTACTCAGTGCAGGTGTCAGTCAGCTCGCAAGCACTCAGAGAATGAGATGGAAATCACATATACAGAAAAGAATGCTGTTTGTGTATTAGCTTGGGTCACCTTTTAGGCTATTCAGAGAAATAACTGTGATTTATGATGGTTTCAGTCAATTGGTTTATCATTTTGTGTAATTAGGGACAGCCATTTTCCTGAGGGTGGAAAAGCATGCAGCAATTCATGCTTATCTGCCCCCTTCCCTTGCCCCCATAGGACAGCTCCATCTCTGAAGCCCTAGAACATTAATGGTCTTTGGGCAGAGTGAGCCACTGAAGCAGCAGCACTGTGGGACACTCAGGAAGCCAAGAGGACAGACAGGCACAGGTGACATATGAGCTCAGCTCCATGGATGGAGGAAAGATGAGTGACAAAGCTCTTTGCTGAATGTCCCACCTGTCCATTACTTGGTGCCAAATGTCCCCATGGACATCTGGCCTGTTATTATTTCACCAGAGAATAGAGGCCCTAAACACATGAAAGCTTGTGTTTTGACATGTCAGAGGAGAAAGTGAGTAAGTAAAATTTTCCTGCCACACAGGGTGAAGGGAATTTAAATATACAATTGTTTTCAGCATTTGTTTAGTTCTAGCACTACCCTTTTATCTACTGCTCCTAAAAATGACTTCATTTAGCCAAACTCTTTCTGCATTTTCAAACCCTAAGCCACAAGGCTCTGCTTCATTAGTGTCTTCGTTTGTGCACCAGCATCATTGATGATATTGGTCAGAGCTCTGGGAGTTCGGTTTGTTCCTACATTAGCCATCATGAGGAACCAACAGCAAACAGCTTTTCTCAGGGGCAAGGCTCATTCCCTGAGCTGACAGAGCCTAAGAAATGGAGTTCCTTCTAGGTACTGTTAAAAGCCTGATACTTAAACTTTTTCTCACACTAGCTCTGGTGTATTCTCCTGTGTTTAAACAACTAGCTCCCATATAATGGAAAAGGAGATATAGTTGTTTATAAGATTCACAAACAGTATCCTTGTCACTGCCAGTACCCAGGAAGTCCCAGAGTTTTCATTTTTCATGCTTTATTAGCTGTATTGAGTTGTCATTTATGTCATGGACAATCTTGTCTACAGTATCCTGAGATGAAGTAAAGTCTTGGTTCTCAACATTTCAATTTACACAGCTAAACTTAAAAAAGGATATATACATTAAAAATGATCTGTTGTAGATCTGTTATCTAATAAGTGATGGATTTGGACAATAAAAATCAAACTTCTCTATTGCTAACATTTGAAGAATGGGATTAAGAATAATTTCAATAGCAGTTACTTTCTCAAGAGAATTTTCTGTGGTTTTCTTTATCTGATGTTAAAAAATCAACTTCTGAGAAATTATCGAGTGTGGATAGGACATCAGTGAGTCAGGTCCTTCTGCTGATTCATTTTTCCAGTCACCCCAACGTCACATTGCCTAGCATATCAATTAACTGAATTGCCAATAACTTTTTATCAACTAATTCACATTTGCTTTGTGTTTGATTGATTTCTTTGGCCACTGATAAAACAAAAATGACTCTAAAACAGTAGATTCCCTGAAACACACATAGACAAAGCCAAAAATTTCACTTACTATCATTTCAGTTTATTTTTGTTCATCCATAAATGATGGTAGAACACTTGATCTGTGATGTGAACTGTCCTGTTAATAAGTGATTCAAAGGATTAGACATGTTTTTCTAGTCTGGTGTCTCAGGTACCATAACAACAACAGGGACAAACCTTCTTTCTGCCAACAGACCACATCTACTTGAGCATTTTCTTGCATGGTCCAAGCAGATCACTATACTATGGCTGACAGCCTACAGGCCAACTATGAAAGTAGTCTTTACAGAGAGCCTTCCCAACCCCAGGAAAAAGCCCAGGATGGTGCAGAACTCTCTCTGCGATTGACCAGAGAGAGTAGTTCTCCTCCTCATGGAGAAGCTGGTGGTGGGGGAAAAGTGATATTTGTGTTCTCTACCACGATGTCATGGCCTTGATGTCTGGTGGATGTGATATCTGCCACAAGTTTGCAGGTTTGTCCTTGCAAGGCTTGATTTTCTGAGGTTATCTGATTCATCCCAGCTGTTACATCTACAATTCGGCTACGTTGCCAGAAGGCAAACAGTAGCCTAGACGGGGAGTTAGAAAATTTTTCTGCAAAGGGCCAGATGGCAAATATTTTCAGCTTTGTGGGAGTACTCAATTCTGTCATTGTAGTGCAAAAATGGCTATAGACAATAAATGAGTGTGGTTGTGTTACAATTAACTTTATTAAATTAATTCTATTAATTAATTTTGTTAATTCTATTAATTTACAGAAATAGGCTGTGGGCTGGACTTGGTCCATAAGGTGTAGTGTGCCAACACCTGATCTACAGGAGCTATACTTAATTTTTTCAATTGCAAATGCTATCAGTTTAAACAAAACAAAATATAAACATATAAATGCCAAACACTCTTAAATACGTACCCCAATATATGTTTATTTATGTATAAATGTATACACAAGGGCATTATAAACATACATATAAATAGAACTTTTAAAGAATGAGATACAGATACAATAATGCTTTCAAGTGTAATTTTAATTGTGAGGGTTCATACTGTCATTACCCAAGATCTAAAGTATAACATATGACACGGTATGTCTGGAAAAAGTCCAGCCATTGTTAATATAACAAAAATGGTTTATGCATATTGATGTAACCACAGCAGCCAGGGAGAGTGGACTGGAATGTGACAAGCGAATTATGATGACTTCACTGTACTAGTCTGTGGGGGAGGTAGACACCGTTGAGTGAGCATGTGTACTGTGCAGCCATCGCATTCAAAATGACTGAGTGAGTAGAGCAATGAATCTGCATCAAATTTTGTGTTAAGCTTGAACATTCCCCTGAAGAAGCTATTCGGATGAGTAAGAAGGCCACAGCTCTGGGCAACTGGTGATTGGCAGCTTCATCATGACAATGTACCTGCTCATGTATCATGTCTCATGCAGAATTTTTTGGTGAAACATCAAATCACCCAGGTGACTCGGCTCCCCTCCAGGTTGGGTGCCCTGCAACTTCTGGCTTTTCCCCCAAACTAAAATCACCTTTGAAAGGGAAGAGATTTCAGACCACTGAGATTCAGGAAAAGATGGTAGGGCAGTTGGTGGCAATTGTGATAACTGTGTGAGGTTCCAAGGTGCCTACTTTGAAGGGGACTGAGGCGTCATTATCCTATGTAGAGTGTTTCTTGTACCTTGTATCTTCTTTAATAAATGTCTCTATTTTTTTGGGGGGGAGTTGATAAAGGAAAGGAGTCTTTCTTTATTCAAAAGCTACATAATTTTGGAATAACAGCTTTCCATGTGCATTAGTCACTTAAGTCTATAAACTAAGGCTAAACTTTTTAACTCTCTCTTAGAGCTTTAATCACTTAAACCTATCACTGAAGGCTAAAACTCTTTAACACCTGAGTTCTCCTATCAATCCCCTTGTTAGTTTATTTTTAACTCTATTTATTGAATAGGCTATTACAGTTGTCCCATTTTTTTTTCTCCCCTTCATTCTCTTCTGCCCAGCACACCCCTTCCCATTAGTTCATTTCCATGGGTTGTACATGTAAGTTCTTTGGCGTCTCCATTTCCCATACTATTCTTAACCTCCCCCTGTCTGTTTCCTACCTCCCATCGACGCTTCTTATTCCCTGTACCTTTTCCCCATTCTCTTATCTCCCCTTCTCTGCTGATAACCCTCCATGTAATCTCTTTTTCTGTGATTCTGTTCCTCTCCTACTTGTTTGCTTAGTTTGTTTTCATTTTTCTATATTCAGTGGTGGATGGTTGTGTGTTTATTGTCATTTCACTGTTCAGAGTTTTGATGATCTTCTTTTTCTCAAATAAGTCCCTTTAACATTTCATATAAAAAGGGCTGGGTGATGATCAACTCCTTTAACTTGAAAAGCACTCAAGTTAAAGTTCATCTGGGAAGCACTTTATCGGCCCTTTCATTCCAAATGATAGCTTTGCTGGATAGAGTAATCTTGGATGGAGGTCCTTGCCTTTCATGACTTGGAATACTTCTTTCCAGCCCCTTCTTTCCTGTGAGGTTTCTTTTGAGAAATCAGCTGATAGCCTTATGGGAACTCCTTCGTAGGTAACTCCCTCCTTTCCTCTTACTACTTTTAAGATTCTCTCATCTTTAATCTTGGCTAATGTAATTATGATGTGCCTTGGTGTGTTCCTCCATGGGTCCAACTTCTTTGGGACTCTCTGAGCTTCCTGGACTTCCTGGAAGTCTATTTTCTTTGCCAGATGGGGTAGTTCTCCTTCATTATTTGCTCAAATAAGTTTTCAATTTCTTGCTCTTCCTCTTCTCCTTCTAGTGCCCCTAAGATTTGGATGCTGGAACTTTTAAAGTTGTCCTTGAGGTTCCTATGCCTCTTCTCATTTTTTTGAATTCTTGTTTCTTCATTCTGTTCCAGTTGTATGTTTATTATTTCTTCCTTTTGTTCCAAATCATTGACCTGAGTCCCAGTTTCCTTCACTTCACTGTTGGTTCCCTTTATATTTTTCTTTATTTAACTTCTAATAGCCTTCACCTTTCCCTGTATTTTGTGACCATACTCAACCATTTCTGTGAGCATCCTGATTACCAGTATTTTAACTGTGCATCTTATAAGTGGGCTATCTCTTCATTGCTTAGTTCTATTTTTGGAGTTTTGACCAGTTCTTTCATTTGGGCTACATTTTTAAATTTCAGCACACCTGTTATGTTGTAAGGGGTGGAGCCTTATGTATTCACCAGAGTGGGGAAACCCACTTGCTGCTGTTTGTGGGGGAGGGGTCAGAGAAGGAACCATGCCCCATGCTCGGCTCTCCACCAGCTTTCAGTCACTGTCTCCACTACCCACAATCAAATTGGGCCCTTTTGTGCTGATTTCTGGGTGGCACGGTTTGTGTATGTTCTAGGACCCTGTGGGTCTCTCCAGTGAAATCTCCTGTGAGGCTTGGAATTGCTCCTGCCACCTCAACTCCCAGACATTTTTTCAGTCAGAGGTTTTGAGGCTTTATTTCCCCACACTGGAACCCTGGGTTGCATGGTCTGTCCAGCTCCCCAGTTGTTCCTACCAGTTTATCTATATGCAAATATGGGACTGTGCAGTCTTCCAGCCACCACATTGGTGCGAGTCCTCTCCACCCTGACTGCCCATCTGTGCTCCACCAACCAGTCTGGATGAATGTTTCTTCTTTTGCTCCTTAGTTGTTGGACTCCCATACACTTTGATTTTCTGATAGTTTTGGTTATTTTTGTTTTTAAATTCATTGTCCTTTTGGTTTTGTGAAGAAGCAAAATACATCTACCTACACCTCCATCTTGGCCAGAAATGGCCTCTGTTAGTTTTTAATTGTCTTATTTCTATAGGGTTAGTTTACAAACTAAAACAACATAGAATACAAAAGCCACACAATTTTGTCTTCTGCATCTGGGTCTGCCCCTGAGTCTGTCCCTCTAGAACACCAAAGAATAACCCTGCTACCCTTTTCCAGGCCAGCCTGATCCTAGGCTGTGCCCGGAGTTCCTTCCCACCCAAAATACTGTTCTCTGGGAAACACAGGCAGGTGCAGCACAATCATCCAGGTATCCTTGAGGAAGGGAGGCCCTCTGTTTTTCATATTACATGACTGAATACTTTCTGGAAAGACTTTGTATACTGAAGGGCTAGGATAACAATTAGTGACAGTGGATTTAAATCCATTAATCAAACAGTGTTCTTGATTATTAAAATTTTTTTTCTAACTTTTTATTATACCTAAATAGATTTTTGTTTTTATTTTGTAATGTTGCTGGCAAAGAATTCAAACTATTTTTATTTTTAACTCTCATTGTTTGCTCTATGCTAGGCACTGTCCTAAATATTTCAAAAGTATTAACTTACTCAATTTTTATAAAAGCCCCATGGGATGGATAATGTTATTATTCCTTTTTTATCCCCCCTCTCTCTCTCTTTCTCTCTTTTTAGACAGAGAGGAAGAAAGAGAGAGAGAGGGAGTAGTTCCACTTATCTATGCATTCATTAATTGATTCTTATATGTGCCCTGACCTGGGATCAAACCAACAATCTTGACATATTGGGATGATGCTCTAACCAACTGAGCTACCCAGCAAGGGCTGTTATTGTCCCTTTTTTAAATATTTGAAAACTAGCACAGAGAGGTTAGGTAACTGGAATAAAGTGAAAGCTGCTGACGCCAAAATTCTTGTTCTTATCTACTGAACTAACCTGCCTCTCCCACTTTTTTGATATTCTATTATTATTTCACTATTAGAATTAAACTTCAGTCCACACTTTATTTTCAGAAATATCTGAAATTTTCTTACCTATTTTGGGTGTGGTAAAACTAGGTAACATCCAAAAATCCATTTAACCAGGCAGATGTGAGCTGCAGTACATTGCAACAGAATGATAGGACTGAATGAATGAGGGCTCCGCTGTTGAACCCCTGGCCTTACGGAATTTCCACTTCCCCTCAAGGAAACCCAGAGAAATGCATCCACCTGACGGGTGGAGTAACTGACAGTGCCAGGCTCAATTTGTACATTAAGGATGAGTTAATTATTTTTGAGATCTATAAGTCCTAACATATTCTCTCCCTAATGGATGACCTTACACACTTCCTGGAATATGCCACCTGTGCTTGTCTAAAGGAATGACCATCTGTCCCAATTATAAAATACTATGTCCCTAATAAAATATTGTCTTGGTTATACTAAAAACATAATAAAGACTAAACTATAATATCTATTATTGTCTTTATATGAAGATAAGTTGAAATACAAAGATACAGTTAGATGCCATTGCACTAATACTCAGCTGTTATTAATCATCTTAACTTAAAACTCTGCTTCTGTCTCCCTGACTTAAAGAGAAAAATCATCAAGGCTCTGGACTTTACCTCTGGGTAGCATTTGTTATAAAATGTTCTACCCAGCAGTACTCCTCCCACTTTTAATTTCTTAGTTTGTGATCTGGTGCTTAACACTCTCTACACCAGTGGTTTTCAAATTTTAGTGCCCATCATGATCACCTGGAGAGCTTACTGAACACAGGTTGCTGGACTCTGGCCTGAGTTTCTCAATCCATAGCTCTGAGGTGGAGCCTGAGAATTTGCATTTCTAGCACCTGCGACCATCCAGGTGCTGCTGCTGCAGCTCCAGGGAACCTACTGTGAGAACCAGTGTTCTAGATAACTGTCCTTCTCAGCTCTTTCCAGGAAGCAGAAACTGACTTCCTGTTGTACACACAGTTTTCTATTTCATAGGATTTTGCTATTACTCAGAAAACTTAATGCCACATTCAGTCATAGGATTGACCACTTAGGTAGACCACTAAGGGCTTATTCCTGCTGTCAACCCTTATCCCGTGCCAATGCTGGCTCAGTCCTTACTTAATAACTACCCACCATCAAATCCACCCTCAGTAATCCTCAGCCTTGAACGGAAGCTGGTATTAATTGTGAGAGAAATTATGCAAGGTTGTACCCTTTCCCTTCTTTTTATGCTATACTCTTTCCCTGACCAATTTCATATAGTCACTCACCTGTTTCAGCTATCAACTTAAGGTGATGATTCTTCAACCATTCCTCTATAGCTCCAGCCAGCATATCTCAACTTCCCATTGGACAGCTCTAACCTGATGGGCTATAGGTATCAGAAACTCACTGTTATGGGTTACATCACATTTCCACAAAAGATGTTGAAGTCCTAACCCACCACTGCATGTAACTGTGACCTTTTTTTGGAAATAGCATCATTGTAGATATAATTAGTTAAGATGAGGTCATACTGGAGTAGGATGGGCCCTTTACCCAATAGTATGTTTTCCTTAAAAGAGGAAAAGAGACACACACACACACACAAGGAGAAGAGAGCCTCTGGGCTGTCTTAAACCCAGACTTCATTTATTTTGAAGTCTCTGAGAACTGACAAAATATCAAATTCTATACTTCTGGGCAAGTGATGGTAGGAATCCAAAGAAGGAAACAAAGAAGAAACTAAATGAGCACCATGGGAAATCAAGCCATACTGGACATTCTGGCAAAGTGACAGAATAACTTTCTGCTTAAATGAGAAACTATTTAGAAGTCAGTGATGAGCCAATGATTAACCAAAATGGTTATAATGTGGTTGCCATCATGAAGAACAGGCTGAAGAAAATAATTAAGAAATAATTAAAACAGTATATCCCACAAAGCAGAGAAATCTGATGAAAAAATAAAATGATCACTCTTTCCTCTTGAGCTTTTTCATTTTTGCCCAGCTGGAAAAATATCCCTGTTTTCTGTCCATAATGTAAAATATCTAGAACACTGAATTTATTGATAGAGAGTGTAGTTACCATCTAATCAGAGAAATTCTAAAGGGAAAAGAGTGCTGTGCACATTAGAGGTACCCTAGAGACTCAATTGTTCATAACTCTGCATGAAGGTTGGGGGAGGGAAGTGCCATATTCCCATTAAAGAGCAGCACAGTTGGTTAAGGAATGAACAAAAAGCAGCATTTCTTCATTAGTGTCATTGCAGGAAGCTGATGCTCTGAAGGCTGGAGGACATCAAATGGGATATTGCAGCAATAAAACAGAATAGAAAAATGTAGTGCTCCATTCTCTTGTCAATCTCATATGCTTGGCTCTTTCTTTTTAATATACTAGGCACTACCCTGGTAAGCTAATGCATATTTGCAGTTTTGTTTTATGCTTGCTAATTATGCTATGGGCACTTATTCATTTGACAGAACTTGCTTTCAATGAAGGGAACTGGCAGGTTGGGAAAAAAAATCAATGTTGCCAAATCATCAATTAAGGAAACTGCCAGAGGGAAAACTGGTCCTGAGACAAGTATCAGTAAAAAAGTGATATAATGATGCCATAATGATGCCACTTCCAAAGCCATTTTGAAGAGACACTTAATGAAGGAGATAAGAGAGTTGGATTACAGGGTTGCTAATATATATGACTGCCAAATTTAGAGCACAAAGATAGTTATAATGGGGTAGGTACAGTCATTTTTGCAAAATTTTGGACAGCTAAACAACAAGTATATCCAATTGTGATGCAGTTGACAGTAAGGCAGATTCTCCCTCTGTGAATGAAGGAATTCAGCCTTACCATCAGTTCTGTTCAAAACTTATTGTGAAGCATTGTCATCTTGGTAGGCACTAGGGATATGAAAACTAAGAAGCCATAGTCCTGGCTTACTTTCCTGGATCTCATAATCTAGCAAAGGAACAGGCAAGCACACAGGTTAATTGTATGTAGTTCCAAAGAATGAAACAGAATATTTTTCTACTTTACCCATTGAGTCGACCATCAGGAGCCTGTCAGGACGATCTTTTCCTTTCTCTAGTCTCCTCACCCTTCTTCCCTGCAATATCCTTGATTTTATTTTATTTCTCTAATTTTTCCCCATGACTCAACTTCATCTGGAGGACAACATCAATCCTAAAAGCTTTGGAATTGCCAGAGAGACTTTAGTTCTTTCACACTCATAAATAAATACACCATTTTTCTCTCCCTGGTATAATTGCTTCTCAAAGTTTAACTTTGAATTCTTGCATTAACACATCCTTGTCTCTTTACTTTTTTACCAAAGACCCCCGACCCCTGCCAAGAAATTATACAAGGGGAAAGAGGGAAGAAAGCTGTGTCTTGCCGCAGATAACATGCACCAAAACAGTGGGGTGAACAAAGCCCAGTAAAATAACTGAGAACTTGTGGGCGGAGGAGTTGACATTTTTTGAATTCGATATTTATGCTCAGCACTGTGCTGTATACTGTCAAATTACCTAAGGCAAGCATGGCTCCTGTCCTGACAAAGCTCCGAATTTAGTCAAGGAGATAGATAAACATGCCTGAAATAACAGATACAAGACAAGTTACGCCCTGGCTGGTATAGCTCAGGGGATTGAGTACGCATTTGCAAACCAAAGGGTTGCAGGTTCAATTCTCAGTCTAGGGCACATGCCTGGGTTTCAGACCAGGTCCCCAGTGTGGGGGCGCATGGGAGGGAACCACACATTGATGTCTCTCTCCCTCTCTTTCTCCTTCCCTTCCTCTCTAAAAATAAATAAATAAAATCTTTAAAAAATGATACGAGCCAATTTATATTTACATGTGTGATATAAATGTGTTGAAAATTTTGGAACTGAAATTACTTTCTAGTTTCTTTGCTATAATAGAAGAGGATGAGGCAAAAGTAACTTTGCTACTTGTTCTATGTGTTAAAGAATAAAATTTGAAAATCTAATTGGCTCTATTAAATGATTCATTAAATGAGCAGCATTTCATCCAGCAACTAGAAGGGCAGTCAGATGAGTTGTACAAAATGGAAAGTTCTTATACTCAGAAAGAAGGTGAGACTACTAGTCCCTTCCTAAGGCTACATTACCTCTCTGAAGTTGATCAGAAAATTCCAGACTGCTTGTATTAAAATTCCACTCCTGAGAGAGGCTGAAACTGCAATTCAGTTAGTAAGTTTTGGTTTGGTGACATGGCTTAGCAAAAGTGACTCCATTTTGGCCCGTTGTTTCTTTCTTCCTTTTCTTTTTTTTTTTAACTTGATTCTGCAAGTTTGCGCTGTAAGACATAAAAATACTCACTTGTTAAGACTAAACAGCTTGCTTGTCGACATGCTAAGACCCTTGCTTTGTGTGGTCATCATCCAAAGCTCTCCTGTCATTAACTCTGCTCTATCCTAATCAGTTCTCTGCTTTGCAACACTTGCTTTAAATCACCTAACCCTGTCCCTAAAATACTAAAAACTGTCTTTCTCTGATTTCCCCCATCTGAGATACTAAGACTGTCAAAATGATACCTTCCTTTATTGAGTCTAATAAATCTTCCTTTGCTTGATCAAAAGTTTTTTCTGGTAGTCTTTTTGGGGATTGACAGAATAATTCAATAATTTTCCATAAAGAGAGATGGTTCAGCTATCTGGTAACTTCTGTAGCCATACAGTTTATGTATGAATACTTCCTTTATCTCTTGATGTATTTAAGGATGGGGCCCAGAAAAAAAGCAATAGCTGTGATTGAAATGTCATGCATGTAACACACTAATAAAGCATTAGTTTAAAGGTGTGAAAAATAATACACACCAAGTCACTTTTCAATGGAGACAGAGCTACCACCCCAGAGGAACTGCCTTGCATGTCTTAGGCCTCAAACCTTTGGAATGTTAAAACTGAGAAAATTGAACTTTGCACTGAGCCTAAAGCAACACTGTATCCCAAACAATTGTCTGCAAAGATGACAAGACAGCAGATATTACAACTGAAGGTAAAAGCTTTAGAATTAGCATCATTGTGTTAGCTTACTTTGCACCTATAGAAATGCCTTCCTTCATTGATGTAATCTGTCCCCTTCATTGATATAATTGTTCCTTTTCCCTTTCTCATAAATAACTCTTGACTTTGTTACCAAAACACTACTTAGGCCTGAATCAGTGCTTCCTGAATAGCTATTATTTTGGATCTGGAATAAATTCTTATTGTCTCTCACTTTGGCCTTGTTTTTTAAAAGATTTTATTTTACTATTTATTTTTAGAGAGATGGGAAGAGAAGGAGAAAGAGAGGGAGAGAAACATCAATGTGTGGTTGCCTCTTGTGTGCCCCGTACTGAGGACCTGGCCCAAAACCCAGGCATGTGCCCCAGCTGGGAATCGAATCAGCAACCCTTTGCTTCACAGGCTGGTGCTCAATCCACTGAGCCACACCAGCCAAGGCTGGCCTTTTAATTTTAGGTTAACAAAGGAAATCATTCATCTAAGCAACCTGTGGGATGGCAATGATGATGTGACAGACTGGAGCTGAGATTTGTACTCAGCTTTGAATAAGGTTCTGTAGCCTTACCTCATTGCTCAGGATCTATTGATAGGTTCCTCCTGGGGAAGAGGAGCTCATATCATGTCAGTGCCAGGAGTCAGATACACACTGAATTGTCTGACAAACTGGGGGTGGAAGGACACTGTAAGGGAGTTTGCTTACAGAGAGGATAGAGCACTAAAATGCATCACAAGGTGAGAGAACACATGCCCACCATCAATGCATGTGCAGGTAGTGCCACCCTTGGTTCTTGGACTTACCAGGGCCAGTTGTCCTGGGGGAACACACACACTGTGGGAAGTGAGTGTAACTGAAGAGCCATCTCACTGGACTCAGCCACAACCCTGACGTGGTTGTCCCCCAAATGAGTGAAATGGATGGAGGAAGGATTTCTCTGGTCCAGCTTGAAGCACATCAGAGGGCTTGAGGCACAGAGGACTAGGGCAGTGGGGGCTGAGTGTCTTTACCTTGGCAGGGCAGAGGCCTACACAGTGGGTGTGTGTGGAGCAATAGAGGCCAGAGAAGGTGGCCCTCAAACATGAACATGTGTAAGATCCCCCTTACCCCAAACTCCCAGAAGAGCTTTGGAGATGGATGGGATTTTACAAGGAACCAGAATTACTTTCATGAGTCATCAAAGCCAAGAATTAACAGGATTTAAGTATGAATCTTAAGGAACCCCAAGCCTGAGCCCACAGGCTGGTGATGCTTGGAGAGATCTAGTCACCTCACCATAAATCATTGATTTCCTGTGGAAGTCCTGGTGGGAGGGAGGTGGCTATGTGGTGGTGGTCATATATAGCCCAATGCAGGTGACTGAACATAGTTGTTTCAATCTGGGTCTCTTTTGCCCATTGAATTTCTTACTCTTTATAGACTGATTGTACTGGTGAAGCAAGCAGTCAAGAGTACAGGGAATTCTAGAACAATAGAAGCCATCGGGACTGGAATGGTCATAGAAAATGTTTGTGGTAGAGACAGATGCCTTAAAAAAGGGCAAAGAGAGTGTTAACACTGTCTCCGTCTGAGTCTGTGTCTTCGCACATTCACTGTCCACAGGCTGGGAGAGTAGCCGGCAGAGGAGCAACCATCTCCGCCTTTGTGATTGGGAGTAGGGAGAAAGGCAGAGGTGCTGGACACAGTTACGTCACTATCTAGCACTGTTGGCTTCATATATCTATGTCAATGATGCAGCCTAGCTTTTCCAGAGGAGCACTTTGTTCTGGGAGAATGCTCAGGAGAAAGAAAAGAGCTGAGGTGCCAAACTCTCACTGATATCGCTCCAGTGCTACCCCTTACCTAGCTGTGTGTCTTTGAGAAAGTCCATTTATCTCTCTTAATTTGTTTCTTTGTCTGTGGAAAGGTAACCTGCTGGCTTTCATTCTTCCTCTCTCCTACAGGAACAGAAATGTGGCAAGGCACAGGGCTGACCAGCTGTACTACCTTTCACCACCTTCTGTGCAGACAACATGAGTAAGTTCTCCCCAGTGAAGTGTAAAAAGAGTGACATTCCCATTCCATCCTGGTGTCTTGAGACCAGGAGGGGTTGTATGCTTTTCTCTTTCCACTGGGTGCACCCAGGTGACATGCCCACTCAAAATTAAACAAACAAGATGGAGAGAACTTGATCCCTGAACAATTGCAGGGAGGAGAATGGCCTATTGAGCCAGTCTGTTTACATGAGGAAGAAATAAAGTATTTTGCTCGAGCTATTGCATTTTGGGGGTCCCTAAAGTTTAACCATATGCAAGTTGGATACTGTTAGAACTCTAGAGCCATCTGAAGCTAAAGAAAATAAATAAAGTGTTTTACAAATATATTATGGCTGCCACATAAATAAGTGAGCCGTCAATGGAAGAAACAGTTCAGGAAAACTAAAAATACCCAACTGCCAAACTGAATTATCCAGCCTAAACTTTCTGTTCTGAGCAAATTAAACAAGGGTAACAGGCATACGTTGATATCAATACTTGCCTCCTGTTAACACACCTTCTCCTCTTTGAGGTGTCTTGGGAGGTAGAGGTCACAAAGCCTGAGAATCATTCCTTCTTCCTGCTTCTGCACGTAACCAGCCTAACATAAGGATGGCTGGAGTTCAATGTCTATCACGCTGCAGAGTGGCAGAGGTGGACAGGACCTCACCTGGGGCCTGCCCTTTGCCACCCAGAACCTTGGCTGGTGCCCCAGGCAATTGTCAGTTCTCCACATCTGAGCTTACTCAGACACAACTTAAGCTATTAAACTGTGTTAAAAATATCCCAGTTCCCTTCATTACAGCCCTTCATGAAGCCTCTCAACATCTTTGAGAGAGTGGAAAGCAGATGTGGCTTTCCTAACCTGACAGCGAGCGGATGTTCGGGGAAGGAGTTAGCCAGCCCACAGGGCCTCAGGGCCAGAGCACAGCTGCCTGAGCACCAGTATCTGACCAGGGCTGCTCAGCCCACTCTCTACCCAAGAAGGGTCTTTTCTGCCCCCTTGGCGGGCCAGGGTACTTGAATGTCTGCTGTAGGAGACTCATTCCTGTATGTTTTCCAGGAATTATCTTTTTTTTTTCTTTTTTCCGCAAAGCAGACACTCTGGAGGAGGGGCTCACATGTGTTTCATTATAACCTAGGCTGCTGAGTCACAGGGAGGCCATGAGACCTTGGGGGAGGGGCACACAGTACTGGAAGTAGAACTTTTTTTTTACCACACTTGGTACCAGAGTTGAAGAGGACACAAGTCAAGAACATTAATTGGATCCAATTTCTGAAATCTTCTCGTTCATGCAACTTAACCTCCCGAGAAACAGATTTTTTGCTTCAGGTCCTTCTCTGCTGGTCTCGTTTTTTTTCCTGTTTCACAGTCTCCTGTCTGGTCTTCCTGTTTGTCCTTTAGCAGTGCAAGTGACAGATTTTTCCCAGTAGCTGCAGCAATGTGAAGCGGCTTATAGGCAAACAAACAAACAAACAAACAAATAAATAAAACACACCCCAAAACCAACAAACAAACAAAAAAAAAAACAGGCCAGCCCTCTGGATGCAGCAAGGAACAAATGTGTTTTGATCTGGGCACTTGGGATGGCTGCTCCCTCCAAAAGAGTTGTGCAGACTTTACCTTTGATTCACATACAACGCACCTGCTAACAAGTTTATACCAAACAAGGCAGTCTGACACAGTAGACCAGTTTTGCAAGTAGAAATCTTTTCCTTTCCCTCCAACATTCTATTAGACACACTTATATAGGATTCTGATCTTTCTTTAAATTCTCCCCCTGCCTTAGGCCTTGATTCTCCTAAACACCAGCTTCCTTGCCAGCCTACGCTCCCTGGACTTTTCTTTGAGGCAAATGCCATTTCCTTTAGAGGGGGAAGGAAAAGCTAAAAAGCTTGCTTCTCATGCATAGTTTCACGTTATTCTATACCAAGATAGAAACTTCTTTATCAAAGGGCCATGCTAATCAGACAGGCGGCTGCCCTGACTGTAGGTGGGTGTCTTGAAGGCGGAATTCTGGGGAGGCAGAACCTGAAATGAGCTCTGTAAATTATGTCAACTTGGAGAAGAGAATGGAATGTGATCACTTACTTATTTTTTAATTAAAAAATCTTCTGAATAACTGTATTTGAACCTTCCTAATCAAAGTGCACTTAAATTTTCATTTGGGTTTTTAAAATAATCATGTGTTTCCCAACGGCCCAACATTTGGCCACTTTAATAAAGAAGGTATGTCAAAAGATGGGCCAAGATGTGAAAGATAGGATGTGTCTCAGTCTGTCAACTATACCTTCAAAATACAATATAATCTTTTGAAAAAGTTTTAATAAATGATCTGTGGAGCAAAGCCTGAGGTAGTCATTTATATCTTGTGCTTGGTGATTCCCTCTCCAACATTTGTTATAAAATAGCCTTTGAATTTGATCACTAGGGCAGAGACTCTGTGTTTGGAGCAGGAACCCTTAAATGACGCACAGACTCCCTGAAATTAAGTGGCACATTTTGCATGCCTATAACTATGTATGTTGTGTTTTTCATTCCACACCTTTGGGTAGAGAGTCAGTCTCTTTCAGCAGATTCTCAAAAGGATTCTTTACTCCAGAAAAGTGTGAAAGCCTCTGGTTTAGAGATTGTACAGTGCCCAGAGAGAAACCATTTTTAAAATGTCTTATTACCATGTCTAGGCCAGGCCATCAACCCCACCATCTTCCTACTACAAGGCCCCAGGGAATGGCAACTGAGAGTCTAATTGAATTTCTGCTATCTTTTATCACAGAAGGTAAAGTTCACCAAACCTCCCCAACCCATAAGCTAATCCCCTTCCCTCAGAAAGACCTCTCCTTCAAATGTCATCAAAGCAAAATGATAGGTATCAACTAGAAGTCTTGTATTCATTAACAGACACTGAGCACTAGTTCTGTTTCCAGCATTTTCCGAGATTAAATACTTTGTCTAATTTGATACTCAGTACAACTCCTTAAGGTGGCTGTTTTTATCACCATTTACAGAGAAAGCAACTAAGTCTCAAAATGGTTGTTAACTTGCCCAGATTTACACATCTGGTTATTTCAAAAGGAAATGGTTGAAGAGTATTGAAGAGTAATATAATGAGATTGCATTCTTAAGAGATGGCTGATGTGCATGTGGAAAATGGGTTGCAATGACACAAGAGTAGGCCTGGAGATAGAGGTTTAGAGGTTACTGTATTACTGCAGACCGGAGGTGATATGGCTTGGACCAGAGCAATAACAGTATATAGAGACAAAGTACAGATAATGTTGACTGGGCTTGTTATTGACTGTAGGGGGCAGAGAAGAAGGGTAGGGTGTCAAAGAAGACTCTCAGGTTTCTGATATGAGCAACTGGGTGGAAGTGGTAACCAGCCTCTGAGATAGCCCCAGTGACCCTTGTCTCCTGGTATTTATGCATAGGCTGTGTAAACAGTAGAATACTGACAAAGTGTTTACCTTCTGAGGCTGAGTCATGAAAGATGTTACAGCTGCAGACTTGCTCTCTTTTGGATTACCCACTCTGGGGGAAGCCAGCCACTATGTTGTAAGGATACTCAAGCAACTCTAATAAGTCTTATGGAAAAGCCCAAGTGCGGAGAAACTGAGGTGTCCTACCAGCTTGCCAGCCATGTGAGTCAGCTGTCTTGGGAGATGGTCCATCCTCATTCAAGCCCTCAGGTGACTGCAGCCCTGGCCATCTTCTTGACTGCTTACTCCTGGGAGACTTTGAACCAGCATCATCCAACTAAGCTAATCCCAAATTCCTAACCTGCAGGAATTGTGAGACAATAAATGTTTATTGTAGCTTTAAGCCATCAGATCTTTTGGCAATTTGTTTCACGGCAGTAGATAACTAATTCCACATTACTGCCAGGTTTGGGTTTTTTGAAGGAGGGGTGATGATTTTGGTTTGGGCATGTTTAGTTTAGTGAAGATATTGAATAAACAATTATACATAAATGTCTAAAGCTCAGAAGAAAACTGGACAAGGAACTTAAATTTGGGGATCCTTAGCATATGGCTGGTATTTAAAACCAAGAAAGAGTGTCAAGGTATAGAAGAGACCAGCAAGAGAGACATCTGG
The DNA here is from genome assembly GCA_028533065.1 of Trachops cirrhosus. Classification (NCBI taxonomy): domain Eukaryota; kingdom Metazoa; phylum Chordata; class Mammalia; order Chiroptera; family Phyllostomidae; genus Trachops; species Trachops cirrhosus. The sequence goes on from CM052543.1 coordinate 73,631,880, forward strand.
GAGGAAGTGTTAGCTGAGCTAAATGTTACATGACTAGGGGTTAGCCTAGAAAAAGGAGCTGGGAATATGAACTGGAGTGGGGGAAGGGTAAATTCCAGGGCCTTCAGGAAGTTAAGATGTAAATAAACTACTTGTGGGGAGTGAGATCCACTGAAGGCTATTGCATTTCTGTCTCCGGACTGAACCGATAAAGTGCTTAGTCTGTACATGTACCCCTTCCAAAGGCCATCACTAGTATGGTGTTAAAGGATAAATTAAATTGCAACATAAACAAATTATTTGTGGTTAATAAAAGACACATGCAACAAGAGTCTGTTTTGCAGATGAGAAAATTAAAATTAGCAATAACTGAAGCACATCCTGGCTCATGGGGTCCGCGGCATTGTGGATGAGATATGAGACAAAGTCACATGGACTACTGAGTCCTGTGGAGGAAAAGGGACGTTGCAGCCACTCTCTCAAGGGGAGAGTGCCCTGACCCTTGCCTTAACAAGCTTTTATTGTGTTCAATTCGCACAGGAATACAGGGTGTATACATAAAGCTCATCAGTCATTGTCAGGCAGAAATGATTAAACAATAGATAACATTCAAAGAACTCTGAGGGCTTATTCTGAGTCAGGGTCAGATAGTTAAAGGGCCATAAAACTTTGGGGAACAAACTCACTTTCTGCTTGCACCCTTATCATTTAAATTGAGGGTATTAGCAAAGCAGGTTTCACAGGATTTTATGCATTCTTTCTTAGGCCTGATTGCCCCAGGGAACCTGCCCTTTCTAGCACAGGGCCGAACCCACCTCCAGCATTGTTTCAGGCTTAAGGCATTGTTTCAGGCTTAACTCAGGCAGGGGAAGTAAGGCAGCCAAGAGATTAGGAGGCTTCTCACAGACAGAATGAGGACTCAGGCTATGTCTAAGCTGGGGGGCAAGGGTCCATACCCCTTTTTCTATGGCCCCCCAAGTCCTTCCCTGGGGGCTCCCATGATCATGCCTGTCTTAGGTTGTCCCTCCCTTGAGAAATCTTACGAATCATTGGCTAACTGATCAAGCACTGGGGGCCGGGCAGGAGGAAGTAAAAGGAGCAGAGGTGGTGCCCCTGCCAGGGAGATAAGCTTTGTCTCCTTAGTGGCTTATGGTCCAAAGGTCACTCACTCAGCCTTAGCCATGGGGGGTGGGGGTGGTTACAGCTTCTGAAACCAGGCAGGGCAGTTCCTGACAAATAACAAAGGAGTTGGTAATGTATTCTGCACTTCATCAGGCCTTCTTTCACAAGCCAAGTGGTTTGAGAAATATGTAGTCTACCCAGAGACTCTCTTATTTGTGTCCTGGTTGCTACATTTGTATCTATATTATAAATAAAGCTTTGATATTTACATATGGAATGACACATAAAAAATGCCATAGAAAATACCTGGAAGATTTCAGATATTAGTTAGATTGTAAGAATCAAGTAAGTACAGAGGTAGTAATCAGGAAAAAACATGTGTGGATATTTACAGGTACTCGCTGCTAGTAGGTTAGCCCAGATGGCAAGGGTCTATGTGCACAATCCCTGTGTTCAGTAGGAAAGAGGAATATGTTTTCTTTCGACATAGACGTTTGTGGTAAAAGGATTAACTCAGCTACCTAACTTTTGAAATTTAATGGATGTATTTATGGAAAAGCATTAGAAGTGACTGGTCTTGGTTCAAAAATGCTACATTTCCTTAACCTGGACTACGTTTTCAAAAATTCAAGATGCATTTAGCAAAGCAAGGAAAAATAAATTCAGGCTGCTAGTTTGGCAGCTGGTCTGGATACAGTATTTTGCTCTGTTTACTTTGTCAGGAAGCCAGTTCCATTTGATTAAATTCTGAAATTAGAATGCATGCACTCTGGAAGATACCAAGCAGCTTCATGCCTTTACCCGTATGGAAAATGTGATTAAGGAAATGAACTCAACAGCTGTAGCATCAGAAGAGATCAATGCAACAGCTGTATTCAACTAGGCTCAACGGGCTAGACCTTTACTTTATTAAAATGGATGGCTTTAGTGTAGAAACTGTGTCCACATCACAGAACTGCCATATTGCTCTGAACTCGGGCCGAGAAGGAGCCAAGTGAAACTGCCATCAAATATCATGGCAGCGGTGCAAATGCAGATCCACTCTCACACCACAAAGCTAAATTTAGCCAAAAGGAGAGATAATTAAAGAATTTATATGCATGGCCTTCCCATACCAACATACTGGATTACTTTCAAAATTGCTTGTATGTCCCAATTTGGCAAGTTTTACAGAATTCCCCCACACCACTCTTGAAATTCTCTATGTGGTGGCAACATCTTTTGCTTTGCCAGAAGTGAAGCAGGCCATGAATAATTTATATGTGAAATACTGTCAGAGTCCATATGTAACCAGATAACCCAGGCAAAAACAAACATCTCATTGTGTTCATTTACCCAGTTAATAGAAAGGATTTTCTAGAATAGGATTTTATTGGAAAAACTTAAATTGGCACTTGTGATTGTCAAGTCTTTACTTTGGCCATATATATGCTATTAAGTTGAAAAACTGAATTGGAATTGAGGCCACATCATTGCACCTGCAAAGCATGTGTGAGAAGAAAATGGGATCTAAGAGATGCCGAACCAGGGGAGTCTAGATAAGACCTCCAGGAAGAGCAGAACATGGATACGGACACAGTGTTCCAGGATTTACTTTTTGGGCCTCATACACAAGGAGCTCTTTGTAAGGGCCTCCAAATGTAATCAGATTCCTTGGGACTGTTTCCTGCTAACCAAACTCACGAGAAGCTCATACATAAAGCAGAATGCCAATAATCATGGGACTTGGAATGCTCAAGAGCGCTGGTGAGTATGCTCTCTTCCTTAAGACATGATAGATAAATGTTTGCTTGGTCAGCTTGGAGCCAGAGCAAGGCAGATCTTGCTTGTCAGTTTTATCTGGTTACCTACAGATTAGACGTCGGTGCTCTTACATTGGACACGCCTTTCCTTCAACAGGAGAAAACTTGGCAAATTCTTTCCTTTTCTTTTTCTTGGCAAATTCTTACCTATTGGATAACTTTTAGAAATACCCTGTAGGCTATCCTTTCTGATAATGCAATCTTTGATAGAGTTTAAGACAAATGATTCAACAGAGCTAATACATTTGTTTTTTTCCAGGGATGTCCAACCTTTGGGCATCTCTGGGCCACAGTGGAATAAGAGTTGTCTTGGATCACACATTAAATACATTCTGACATGTAATCACAAAAAATATCATGTTTTAAGTAAATTTATGATTTTGTGTTGGGCCGAATTTCTAGCCATCCTGAGCTGCATGCAGCCCATGGGCCACAGGTTGAACAGCTCTGGAACACAATACCTAGTATCTGGCTATCACTCCTATATATAATCCTTGATTGCAGTTATGCTTAATGATGTTTTGGTTAACAACAGACTGCATGCATGAGGGTGATCCTGTAAGATTATAAGGGAGCTGAAAACTTCCTATAACCTAGTAATATTGTAGTCATCCTAACATCGTAGCACAATGCATTACTGGTGATGCTGTTGGAAACAGACCTCCTGCACTGCCAGTCATATAAAAGTATAGCACGTACAATTACGTACCATACGTAACACTTGATACTGATAGTAAACTGTTATTGATTTATGTATTTACTATATACTTTTATTATTTTAGAGTTTGTTTTTTCTACTTATAAAAAATGTTTGTTATGAAATAGCCGTGATAGGGCAGCAGTCTCATGAATCTTGTGTTGTCCTTAATGGTATCATTCTCTCTCACCTTTGATTAAATCTCATGTTATTTTATATAGTAACATGCTGTACAGGCTTGTAGCCTATGGCAACAATAGGCTACACCATGTAGCCTAGGTGTGTAGTAGTCTATGCCACTAGGTCTTTGTGAAGAAACTCTATGAGTCTGTGATGTTCCCACAACAATGAAATCACCTAACAATGAATTTCTCAGAATGTATCCTTGCTGTTAAGCAGTGCATAACTGTATTTTGATCTTTACTAGAACAGAGCAAGAACTGATTAAGTAGTGAAAAATATCAGCATAACCTAATTGAAGTTAATATGATTAAAGAATAGAGAAACAATAATGACCTTATTGAAATATTTTACAGATTTGAGTTTTTAAAAAATATTTTATAATAAAAATAATTTTGTAAATTCATAAAAATATGATCAGCACACAGTACAAATCACACAAAATGTTACCACTCAGATATACATTTTGGCAAAATTACTTCTAGTCTTTTCTATACCTATTTTGTTCATATAGGTTAGTGCATATATTATTTCATGTCCATTTTTATTTATGTAACATAAATGTCATTATAACACAATATAACACAAATTCCCATGTTAATAAAACTTCACATTTAAATGGCTAAGTGTAATGACATCTTAAATCTGGGGTTACAAGCACAAAAGGCTTCAGGGGCCAGACAGGTAACTAAAATATGTGAAATGGGTGGATATAAGACATGAGAGGGGTGGAAACTGAAAAAGCATGTCCTACTAAAAGGCACATATTGGCAAAATCAAACAGAAAATAAGTGAGCCAATGAACAATCTGTGCAGTGTAGTGCCATTTATATTGTTCTATTTTTAAATTTATTTTACTTTTTTCAGCTGTATTACTGAGTTATAACTCTGCGTGTCTTTACACAAGAGGCTAAAAGACTCCTGGCTTTTGTTTTAATACTGCACTCCTTAAACCTAGCTAGCACACTGTTTAAATTGCTTTACAATAGGTAAAGCAATTCCATGTTACACTTAGAAATGCACTTGGGATACACATGTAATCAAAGTAGCGCTTAAAAAATAAGGCAAGAAATGTAAAACCCCAAATTCAGGAGTGATTAATTGTATCAGGTGAAAAGTGTGGTAAACAGAAGGGATCTTAAGAGTGGGACAGTATTTTAAATTGGGTGGTAAGCACACAGGTATCGGCTGCACTTTACACTGTTTTGAGAGCATTATTGTATGTTAAAAAAAACCCTACAATCTTAAAGAGCCACTGTAGGTTTGGCCACCAGCTGCCAGCAGTATAGCATAGTCATCAAGTGTATAGGTGCTGAGGCCAGGCTGCCTGATCAAATCTGAATCCCCACTCCACCACTAAATAGTTTTGCAGACTTTGGTAGTTACTAAAAGTCTCTCTAAACTAAGGAATGCAGATCAAATCCAGCTGTTTGTTAATTTTTGTACGGCCTTCCATCTAAGAATGGTTTGTACATTTTTAAGAGGTTGGAAGGACTGTCCTCAACCCTGTTATCACACTAAATGCTTTTGGGAATTAACTTTTGCTGCAGGCTTGATAATGTTTCTCAATGAATTAAACCTAAAGCTATAAGGCAAAACAGTGCTTACACACCAAACTCACATTGTGCTAAAGCCATTTCAACAACTAACATTGTTTGAATAGCAAGTGCTCTCAAGCTGCTTTATACATGCTTCCTGTGCTGTTAAGTAACTTTAGCAAGATCACCATACCTACACAAATTTGCAGTAAGTATATTTTCTGAATTCAAACTATAGTTCTAACAGCATCTTTCAGACATGGATGTAGGTAAAAAGAAAATTTCCATATTTCAAAAATCCATTTAACTATGCAATTGCACGGCTTCCATCTAAATTTTAATTGGAAGCAATTAATCTACAACATAACCACATGTTAAAAGGCAAATATTGGGAATAGAATTGTATAAGGTAAATGCTTTCCAACAAATATGCTCAATTAAAACCATATGCTCATGAACTGGTATCAGCATTTGGCAACACCTTCAACAAAAGAATTCCAGGTATTTTTAAAGATAAAACACATTAAATCTCATTAAAAATGACATGATCTGAGCCAGGTCTCTGAGCATGAGCCACAGATGACTCCAGGCACAGCACCATTTCCTTTATAAATTCTTTCTTGGCTGAAAAAAAAAATTAACAGATGAATATTTGTTATTGATTTTTTTAAAATATTTTATTTATTTATTTTCAGAGAGAAGGGTAAGGGAAGGACAAAGAAAGGGAGAGAAACATCTATCGGTTGCCTTTTGCATGCACCCCAGCCAGGACCAGGCCCACAACTCAAACACCGGCCTTGACCCAGTCAAACCAGTGACCTTCTGCTTTGCAGGACAATGTCCAACGGAGTCACGCCAGTCAGCCCTGCTATTGATTTTGATAATAGTAAACACTAACTATAAACATTTAAAAAAATATTCTCCCGCCAAAAGAATTCTACCTTCTCCTCAAGAGTATTAACATTACATAAAAGATTGTATCGATTATTGTATTTTGAAATTCATCAACACATTTTGTGGAAATTTTTCTCATTTTATGTACCTATATATAAGTACCAATATAATAGCCTCAATTTTTCCTCTTGACCTATGTGGAAGAAAATAAGGGGTTCTGTGGCAAGTAATTTCGCAGGGCTGATCTGATCAGAAATTCCTCACTGGCCAGTCCATGGTAGGTACTCACACCCCAGCCGTATAACTTGTGGTAAAAGGTTTATCTTTGCCTTAAGCAAACTCTGTACATTATTTCTATACACCTAAGTCAGTCAGTGATTTTTCAATCAGTGTGTTGCAATAATTTTTAAAACATGCAATACCTGACTATTTAGTCAGAAGCACTAAATTCTGCCATGCTATATAAAAATCCATTTCTAATAACTCAAGTGAGGAGCAAATGGAGCTTGTTAAGTAGGCAGCATTTCTAATTATTTCTGTAGAACTGAGATTCCTCAGGAAGATAGGTAGTATGCAAAAATTTTTAATTTATGGACAAATAAATTGGTGAAACCTTGGTTAAAATGAAGTTAAAATCCAAATGAAGGGTTTCTTTTTCTAAAGGTATTACCAGAACTTTTAACATGTTATTATAAATTATGACTCTCTAAGAAGGTGATAAAACATACATCATTTTCAAATTTATTGACCTCTTGACATTTTTTCGAAAGGAGTAGCTTGCATATCTAGTGGAGATTCTGTGGACTCTAGTGGAGATACTGTGGGAAACACTGGAGTAGAATTTATGTGATCAGAAATATTAGTCTGTAAGCTGTATATATATACAGTATAGAGAGACAGAGGCAAACAAAACAGGCTAAATACAGTGCAGGTGATGCAAGTTATTACACAAACATAACAAATATATTGTGAAGATAAAATAGCAGCATTTTTGCAGGTGATGGATGTAGGCAGTGAGCACATGCAATGGGTGGTATGGAGTAACAGGTATTCAAACATATTTGGTTAGGAAAATGAGAATACTTGTCATGGAAACTGGGAAGACAAAACCTGCATCTCAGTGGGATCTGCATAGATTTACCTTGAAGGAATTAAAGATCTAATTAATTTAGTTTGCCAGGCCGTTGAACCTTTGGCCATGAGTGGTCTATTTCCTCTTCCTCCTATAGGACTTCCCTTCTTCCTTTCCTTTCTTCCTTAGAATTAGGATTATCATCAAATCTGGCTAATGAGGGAAAACAGTCTTGTTGGCCTCCTTTTTTTCTATATCCCAATATGCATTCTAAATTTTAAAGAGTTTTAGTGCTGATGAGTAGAGGAAGTAATATTCTAATAGGACTCCACTTCAACACTTGCTGGGCAGTTGCTGAGTGTGATGTAATAAATAAGGGGCAACCCCCCCCAAACAGGAAGTTATAATGGCTTTTAAAAATGTACAGAAGTATAAATTTTTGGACTTTTAAGAAAATTCCGATCTTTTTCATCTATTTTAAAATGACAATATACTTGACCACTAACATTAAATAAAAAATTCATTTTGCACACAAATTTGTAATAACATGGTCTGCTCTTGGGAAAAGTTAGTTGTCCCTGCTTTATGTAATTTCATTCAAAGAAGTTTACGTTGGTTCTTGCTTTCACAATACAGTCTTTGTGACTCTAGGAACACAGTTCCTAGTCACACTAGTGAAGGTGTTAAGAAAAGGAGAATTTAAACATTCATTACTTCAGATTTAAAATTATGGGCATTTGTGTGAACAAAATTCTCCTCTTGTCAAACAAAATACATTTTCTTTTTTCACACCATCTTCTTCTTGCACATGTACACTATCATCCAATCAAAGCCCTACTCCTGATGACCCTACACCAGAACAAACAGAAATGGGTCCTCTCTTCCTCATGCACTTTTATGCCAGACTTTTGTTCCTTCATTTACAAATCTCAGCAGCCTTTCCCTGAAGCTAAATATGCTTCAAAGACATATTTCACATTGTACCCTCTCCTTAGGTACATTGAATCATCCAACAAATCTGCCTGGGACAGCCCTAACATGCCTGCTGTTGCCCCCCTTAACTGATAGCACCTCTTCCACTGTAAAAGGTCCTGATTTGCACAGTAAATAAGGCCATCCTATGTATTATAACTCATTTTTCTCTTCTCCCTCAATTCCCCATTTCAAATTTTAACAATAAATTCTTTCCCACTTATAAATGGGAAAGAAGTGAAAGTCAGCTAGTTCTATTTACACTTGACAGAATTTACTCTCTATCTGAACTTTGAGCAGTTAACTCATTACCTTATTAGGGGGTATTTTCTAGTGCTAGGCATCTCTAAGTTTTATGAAAATCTTTTATTTTCATCTTTAACTTTATTATTTTTCCCAGTCTAAAACTCTTTGCTTATAATTTTGGGATTCCTTTCTCAACCATGGATTATCATAATGACCAGTGTAAGACATCCATCATATATTATAAATTAACATCTTTTTAGATATCTAGAATAGTAGATCCTTGGGAGAATTGAGAAAATTGTCACCATATTTGGGTCACATGGTTCAAATGAGAAACTCAAGTTGAAAGGCTGCAAGTTTCTATCCTTTACTAGCTGAATGACCTTGGAAAGCTTCATCTCTTTGTGCCTTGGTTTCTCAGCTAAAGAAATGAAAGTATAATACATCTCTTATGAGCTGCTGTGAAAAATGACATATATAAAGCTCCATAAAAGCAGCAACCTTATCTATCTTGTTCAATTTATTCTAAGTGCCTAGCACAGGAAGTAGCAGGCACAGAATAAATTCTCAATGAATATCTGAATAAACACTGAATAAAAGTCCTTAGCACACTGCCTCACAAATAGCATTCAGTAAAAGGTAGCTATCCTTATTCTTTCAAACATTTTTCTGTGAGAGGTCTGGTTTTCAGACGTCTCACAACACTCTCCTTAAGATGTAGTTCTAACAATTCAGTTCTGAGTGCTCTGTGGTAATTTGGCTGTTTGAACATAATGGACAGACAAGAAGAGTTGGCACTTACTAAACCACCTTTCTCCCAATACCACTCTTGAGGAATACATGGTTAGGAGAACAAAAATATTAGCCAGTAAACCAGGTAAGAGAACATGATAGCACAGTATTATGGAAGCCATTGCAAGCAGTGTGTATTATCACTTCAGCTAATGAACATTCTAGTGTGGAAGATTACATATTGATTTATTAGCCTCTCCAAGAGTATACTCCTTGATCTCCTTGATGGCAAGACTGTGTCAAGCTCATCCACAGTGTGTAATTACCACCGAGATTTTCATATATTGTAGAATGGTTGAATGAATTAACAACTAAGAAAGTCCAAGAAAGATGCTGGAGTACATAGATGGGCAGCTTCCTAATAGGATACTGTAAGACCAATTTCTCTTAATTTTGGATAACAGATTTGGATTAAGGAAGCTGGGATTGAATGCAAGTAATGACAAATATAAGTACAAAAATTCCTTTGGAGCCTTTGGTAAAGAAAGAAGTGTAAATTGATTTAATAATTTGAAAGAGCAGCAAGGTTTAGGTTTTGCTCTTGTTATTAGTATGGTTGAGACTGAAGTTTGTATATATTCGTGATGAAAACGAGGAGGGAGATGAAGAGTGTAAATGTCCAGGGAGATGGAAGAGTGTAAATGTCCAGGTGAAGATAATAGGATTATTGGGCCATAGGGAGGAAAGATAAACTGGAGAAATCAAAGCATTTCCTTTTCATCAACAGAAAAGTAAAGGGAATAATGTGAGGGGTTAAGAAAGCTCAATTACAAGTCTCAAAGTAGATTCTCCTCCTTTGAGACTTGTAATTCTACGAAGGGAGGTAAGACTTGTGGAAAGCAGAGAAATTTGGAGCCATTGTTGGAACGGAGTGCACAAAGGGTGAATAAAAGGATTGTGGATCTCTGGGCAGGTGGTCCCAATAGCTCAGCTTTGTGACTAAGAAAAAATATCTACCTCCTTCTCGAACTAATCATTCTGGCCCCTTAAAACCATCTGAATTTAGCAATAGTAATATTTTCCTTTGTTCTAGGCCATATTAGCAAGACTTTCACGTATTTTTACATTAAAATAAAAATACAACCTTCTAAAAATAAGACTGCGATTGCATCAAGAAAGGATTTGAGAGGCCTTGTTCACAAGTTAATTGAAGGGCTGAGGAGGTGTTCGTTTTAAACCGAAAGCCTGGCTGCGATAACTCCTCCAAAGGCGGTCAGACACCTCTTAACTGATCAGTTTAAACACGGAGTCGGGTAAGGCGAAAATCTTCCTCTACGGCTTCGGCTCCGCCCATCAGGGTCTCCTCCCTTTACAAAGCGCAGTGGGCTCCAGCTTCCACCAGTAGTCCGACGTCTCTGGATCCGAACGCTTTGCCGTACCACCTGCCGAGAAGTAGGTCTTGAATGAACCGCCTCGGGTCTGGCCAAGAGGCAGCTGTCTCCAGAGACCATGGCCAATGCTACGACCGAAGGGCTAAGGTCGCCGTGGGAAGAATAGGTCACCCTCTTCCCTTGATCTCCAGCACACAGGAACCCAGAGTTTACGGCCATTTTCAAACACTGCCCGCTGTATTTGCCTTAACGTCGCTCTGTCAAGGAAGGCCCTCTGCAGCACCACAGGTCAGTTCAGCCCGACGAAGACCGACTACAGAGCAAGCCATATTACGAGCCGCACCCAGTCAAGAAGCAGCCTTGAACGAACGCTCTCCTCTTGAGCATGCGCACTCCGTCAGCGCTCCTCGACGCCGGCCGTTTGCGAGCGTGATTGACGTTTACGTCTGTGACGCCTGGAAGCGCGAGGACGTGGGTTTTCGAGAGTGCGCAGTGGTGCGTCAGCGGCGACCCTTCGGCCTTTTTAGGGAGGGGGCGACGCTGAGATGGGGGCGGCGGCGGCGGAAGCGGATCGTACTCTTTTTGTGGGCAATCTAGAAACTAAAGTGACGGAGGAGCTCCTTTTCGAGCTTTTCCACCAGGTAAGCGGCTGGAGTCAGCCTTTTCCTTTCGTTTTCCGCTCGCGTACGGCCCAGCTCAACTGTTATCCCCGCTTTTTTTGTGCAAACGTGGTTGTCCGTCCGGACACCACCCTTCAGGTGGGCCGGTTGGGCCTGATGGTCCTGTTTAGGTAGGTGTTGGGTGGGTGTCGCCTAATTAAAAGAACCCTGCTCACGCCAAAGTTGAGGACTGAAGGTGGTGGAGAGATCCTCGAGACATTACGGAGGTAAAGATTCAGGGGTCCTTAAAGGGGCATAATACACATGGGTTCTTTCTTAAGCAGTTTTTTTTCTAAATTAAGTTTTTAATTTCAATTGACATACAATAATATATTAGTTTCAGCTGCACACCATAGTGACTACACATTTATATAGACCAGCGTTTTTTCTATTTCTCCTTTTTTCATCTTCCTCTTAGGACAGTTTGTCTTTGGTTGTCTTGACAAGTTACATTTGAATTTCCTTGTCAGTATCTCTTTTCCATGTAAGTTTCTTAAAAATTTGCAGCATTAAGATATTTTGAAAGGCTCATAAATTCTCTGTAGAAACGTAACATTGTGGTGCTCCTGTATTTAAATCAGTATTAAAATATGTGAAAAATTCCAAGTATCCTCTTCCCTCCAGTTCCATCCTCCAACCACTGGTAGATTTGATTAGTCCATACAGAAGTGAATTTTTGGCCCAAGAATACCACTGTTTATAAACATTAATTTCTATGGAGGGGAAAGATGATGGATATTGGTCACTGTGTTAAAGTGATAAAGTGCTGAGAAATGTAAATTCAGTAATTGTGTTTTCTAGTTCCTTAAGGGCTTCCTTCCCCCAAATAAGTAAATGTTTAGTTGTATCTGAAGACTCTGTTCTAATGGAGATGAAAACCTGTGGCTATTTGCTAGAGTTCCTGATTACATTTCTTTTGTTTTTAAACTTTGTAAAATTTGAGTATTTCTCTGAAATTGCCTTATTTAAGTTGTAAACTCTTCTTTATCTATAGGCTGGGCCAGTAATAAAAGTGAAAATTCCAAAAGATAAGGATGGTAAACCAAAGCAGTTTGCATTTGTGAATTTCAAACATGAAGTGTCTGTTCCTTATGCAATGAATCTACTTAATGGAATCAAACTTTTTGGAAGGCCTATCAAAATTCAGTTTAGATCAGGTAACTCACTATTCGATGGTGTTGTTTGGAGAGAGGAATTATTAGCTGCTTTTTAATTTTTGTTTTTAATTTTATTATTCAGTTTTAAAGAATCCTTTTTGGATGAAAATACTTTAAGATTTGTGAATAGTAAATATTATTCCTGAAAATGGGTAGCATAATTTTAAAACTGAGTTTAAATTTTCAGTTTCTATTAGTGAAAAGAACATAAATTTTATTGTTAGAAGGGAGCAAGAATTATTTTCTGAAAATACTTTTCCTGGCTTCTTTGTAATTTACTTCTGTAAGTTTTGATTCTTGATGGTATGAGCATGAAACTTTGCATGTATCCAGTCTTACAATTTAGTGTGAGGACCAAATATTATGGCCAGAGTGGATATTTGTACAGTAGATGTTACCCTATTTGGGACCATTTGTTTTGGATGTATCTGCCATTAAACAGAATTTTCACTCTGGTGAAACTGGTAAAGCGGTCTACCAAAATCTGAGGTTTTCTTTTGAGCCCATGTCTACCTTTTAGGAGTGATTTGGGGTAGGGGAAACAATTTTTTTAAAGAAGGATTTCTCAAATTATTTTATTTTAGGAAGTAGCCATGCCTCACAGGACGTTAGTTTGACACATTCCCAGCATCATGTTGGAAATGCAAGCCCTACCTCCTCATCTCCTAGCAGGTAATGTTTCTCACCTATTGTTAAAATCATTTATCAGAAATTTTCTTAGATAGTGATCTCAGAACACATAATGAGTGTTTGGTTTTCTTTTTAGTGCTCCTACTTGTTTGTTTTTCTGCAACATTATTTATTATGTTGGATTATAATTATGTATCTATTTTAAGAATCTATAGACATATACATTACACATAGTCCCCTTAAAATAGATATATATAACTATATTTATGTTCATTTATATAGACATACGAACAACCACATAATCATGTATATAACTGAAAGAAAAATTATCAAAACATGACTTATTATTACTTGCAATGTAATCGATTTCCATTTCATTTCATCTTTTAAAATTTAAATTACTTTGTGACCACTAATTGATTACTTGCAATTAGTAAGCAGAATGTTGGGCTAAGAGTTTAGAATTTGATTCTAGGTCTGCCTCTACCAGTTGTGCAATCTTGACTGTTCTCATCTCTCTGGTCCTGTCCTCCCATTTGTAAGTAAAACAACTTGAATTAAATGATCTCTAAAATGCCTTCTAGGTTCCAAGGGTCAGAAAAGATACCATGTTTATATTTACTTAATTTTTTTTTTTCTTTAGTGAGGCCAACATTTTACCTGAGGCAGTTTTTTTCCTGGTATAATCATAGAGATATTTATCAATCATAATGGCCTTCATTCAAGAAAGAGTTAACAAATACCTATCATGTGTCATGTTCTTTACCCAGCTTTTTGCGTTTATGATTTCATTTATTCCTCACAACAGTCTTTTGAGGTAGGGATTATTATCTCTTGTATATGAGGAAAATGAGTATTGGAGATAACTTGTTCAAGTTTAAACTGCTCTTAAATTTCAGGCTAGAATTCAAACCAGCTAGTGCACTCAAGCCCAACCATGATGATGTGCTGCCTATGGGAGCGTAAAGTCTAGATGACGGCACATATTATATGTATTTTATGGCTACTTATTTGATTCCTTCAATTAGTTCTCTAAAAAAGGAGTAGAAAGTGCTTGGGGAAAGTTGTAACAAGGAGAGACGATATAAATGAATGAGAACCTGCAAGAGGACAATGTACCTAGATCATAATGAAAAATGGAGAGTAGTAGGTGCTATTTTGAAGTAGATAGATGCTGAATGATCCAGAGTTTTTCTTATAGGCTATAATTTCCATTTTGGGACTTTACCTTAAGAACTGTAGGAAGACATTGAAATGTTTTCTTTAGGGTAGTAAAAGGAACAGGTTTGTATTTTACGGAGTTTTTGGTTGAAGTGGGAGAATGAATTGGAGGAATGAGGGTAAAAATAGACCAGTTAGGAAGCTACTGGTTGGTAGCAAGGTAATGGTGTTAGTAGTAAGGTGGCAGGGAAGTTATTTTGGGTGAGGTTGATGGTTTGGATTAGAGTGGTGCCATGAGCTGGAGAGAAATCGATGGGTATGAAGATAATCAGAAGGTGAAATTGTAAGAGAGCAGTAGTATAAAAAAGGTATCCTCTCAGTGTCCTTTCTTGCCTCTGAAATTGTGTTTAGAGGCTTCTCAGTATAGGTGGAATTTGAAGCATCTCCATCCACTTTCATAGAACCTTCAAAGGTATTTTAGGTGGATGAAAAAAGCTTATACACACTCTTTTGCACCCCTTACAATTTCTTGGGGAAAAAATATGCAAGTAAGTACTTTAGTTTTAATCAAAGGCTAGAGTATACGTTGTTTTTATACTCTCATTGTAAGTAAAATTGTACTTTTTATTTCCTTAGCACACTCTGATTTAAGAAAACTCAAAAAAGGTCTACACTGTAAGTCATAATGTTTTCTAAGTGAGTTTTTCAACAGAGCAAGGTATCTCTTCAGGAAGTAAGGAATAAAGTATAAATCCTAAAAATTCTGTTTAACAGAACTCTTAATTTCCTACTCCACAAAACCTGTTCCTTTCTCCTGTCTTGGTATATGTGTACTTAATTGCTCAAGCTAAATATATAGATTTTATTATTATTATTATTTCTTCTCTTACCCTCATCTATCACATCTAATCTATCAAATCCTTTTCATTTTAGTTCTCCATCTAGGCTTTTGCACTAGCCCAGGGATTGACAATTTTTTCTAATAAAGGACAAGATAGTTAATACTTTAGGCTTTGCTGGTCTTACAGTTTCTTACTCTGCCTTTGTAGCTCTACATAGATAATACAAAAACAAAAGAAGGTGGTGGTGTTCCAATAAAACTTTGTTTACAAAAAACGATTTGGCCAATAGGTTCTAGTTTGCTCACCCTTGCACTAGTCCTTCCTTCAGCGGGAATGTTTTTCTTTTAGGTAACCTTGTTACTCAGTTCTTACTGCAGATGCCTATTTAGAAAGACTGTCCCTGAGCAGTCAGTCAGAAATAGAACTCCCATCTTTCTCATCTCTACTTGCTCTTTTTTCTTTCAATATATCACTTAAACTATGTGAAGCTCCCTCACTGCCTAAATCCGTACCCCAGTTGCATGAGAGCAGATAACCTTGTTCATTCCTTTGAGAGCTATGTCTGCTTATGGTTGGTATGTAGTAAATTCTTGTAGAATGAAAGATTATATGTTGGTTTTCTTATTTTTTTCAGGTATGAAAGGATGGTGGATAACATGACTCCTTCATCACAGATAATTCAGAGATCTTTCTCTTCGCCAGAAAATTTTCAGAGACAAGCAGTGGTAGGCTAATTTTTCAACATACGTTGCTTAAAAAAAATCATACTTAGAGTGTTCAGGTAATATTTTTAGTTGAATTTATTGGGTGATATTGCTTAATGAAATTATAGGTTTTAGGTGTATGATTCTATAACACATCATCTGTACACTCTATTGTGTGTTCACCATCCCAACTTAAGTGTCCTTCTGTCACCATTTATTTCCCCTACCCTCTTCTGCTTGCCCCACCCCCCTTCCCTCTGGTAATCACCATACTCTTGTCGGTGTCTATGAGTTGTGTGTTTTTTTTTCCCTTTCCTTCATTCTTTCACTTTTACCACCCAGGCCCTCAACCCCTCTGACAGCTATCGGTCTGTTCTCTGTCTCTGATCCTGTTTCTGTTTTGTTAGTTTATTTTGCTCACTGAATTCTCATATGAGTGAAACCATATGTCACTTGTCTTTCTCTGACTGGCTTATTTGACTTAGCATAATACTGTGCGAGTCCATCCATATTGTCACAAAAGGTAAGGTTTCTTTCTTTTCAACAGCTGAGTAGTATTCCATCATGTAAATGTACCATAGCTTTTTCATCCACTCATCTACTGATGGGCACTTAGGCTGCTTCCAAGTCTTGGCTATTGTAAGTAATGCTGTGATGAACTTAGGGCTGCATATATTCTTTCAAATTAGTGATTTGGGTTTCTTCAGATGTATTCCCACAAATGGAATTGCTGGGTCCATAAGACAGTTGCATTTTTAATTTTTTGAGGTACTAATAGTGCTTTCTACACCAGTTTCATTCCCGCTAAAAGTACATGAGGGTTTCCTTTTCTCCACATCTGAGCCAACACTTTTTTGTTGATTTATTGATGATAGCCACTCGGACAGGTATATGAGGGGGGACCCAAAAAAACCAGAAGTATCTTCTATAGGCCAGGCCCCTTGCAATACTGGCTTTCCCCGCTAGGTGAGTGTTCTAGGAACCCATCTGTATCCGTGTACAAGCTGGCATTACTGTGAGAGGCTGTGTTTGGCTTCAGTGAATTTTTTTTTTTTTTTTTTGAAGAGTCTTTCAGTTTGCCCATTTCATGATGGGTAATTTATGGGTGCACCTGCCCATACATTGCTGAGTGCTCAGCAGTTTTTGACCAAAGGCAGCATGACCTCCCTGCTCACCTGATCTCTTCCCCCAGCGACAATTTTGTTTCCCTGGATAAAAAAAGTCCTCAGGGGGAAATGTTTTGCTGGAGTGGAAGAGATGAAACAAAAAAAAAAATGGCCAAAGTGCTAAAAGGCATCAAAATTGACAAGTTCAAAAACTGTTTTGAGCTGTGGAAAAAAGTCTTGATGGGCGTATTGCATCAGATGGAGAGTGACTACAGGTTAAACATGTAAGAATAAATACACAATTTTTTATAAATCAATTCTGGGTTTTTTTGGGTCCACACATGTGAGGTGGTATCTCATCATGGTTTTAATTTGCATTTCTCTGATTAGTCATGTTGAACATCTTTTCACGTGTCTATTGGCAATCTGTATGTTCTGTTTGGAGAAGTGTCTATTCAGGTCCTTTGCCCATTTTTAAATGGGGGGGGGTTTGTTTTGGTATTTTTTGGTGTTGAGTAGTATGAGTTCTTTATAAATTTTGGATGTTAACTACTTATCCAATGTATCATTGGTAAATAAGTTCTCCCATTCAGTGGGTTATCTTGTCATTTTGTCAGTGGTTTCCTTTGCTGTGCAAAAACATTTATTTAGTTTTATGTGGTCTCATTTGTTTCTTTTTCTCTTTGTTTCCTTTGCCCAGGGCAATATATCAGAAAAATATTGCTACAACAATTGTCTGTAATTTTATTGCCTGTGTTTTCTTACAAGCTTTTTATGGTTTCTATTCTAACATTTAAGTCTGTAACCTGTTCTTAGTTGACTCTTGTGTATGGTGTAAGAATGTGGTCTAGTTTCTTTTTTTGCAAGTGTCCAATTTTCCCAACACCAATTATTGAACACACTTATCTTTACCCTATTGTGTATTCTTACCTCCTTTATTGAATATTAATTGACTGTAGAGACTTGGGTTTATTTCTGGGCTCTCTATTCTCTTCCATTGAGCTGTATGTCTGTTTTTATGCCAGTACCATGCTGTTTTAATTACTATGGCCTTATAGTATATTTTCATATCAGGTGGTATGATTCCTCCAATTTCTTCTTAAGATTGTTGTGGCTATTTGGGGTCTCATATGAATTTTTGGAATTTTCTAGTTCTGTGAAATACGCCATTGGTATCTTGATAGGAATTTCATTCAACCTATAGATAGCTTTGGGTGGACATTTTAATGGTGTTAATCTTCCTATCCATGAACACAGTATATTCTTTCACTTATTTGTATCTTCAGTTTCTTTTTTCAGTTTCTTATAATTTTCTGAGTATGCTATACAAGTCCTCTACATCCTTACTTGAATTTATGCCAGGGTATTTTTTTATGATGCAATTGTAAATGAGTCTTTTTTTTAAGTTTCCCTTTCTGATAGTTCATTATTGGTGTATAAAACAACCACTGATTTCTGGATATTTATTTTGTATACTGCTGCTTTATTGAATTCATTTATCAGTTCTAGTATTTTATTGGTGGAATTTTAGAGTTCTCTATATCCAGTGTCATATCATCTACAAATAATAACAGTTTTATTTTTCCTTTCCAATTTGGAGGCCTTTTATTTCTTCTTCTCTGATTGCTGTGGCTAGGACTTCTAGTACTGTGTTGAAAAGGTGAGGTGAAAATGGACATCCCTGACTTGTTTCTGGTCTTAAGGGTAACTTGTTTAGTTTTTGACTGTTGAGTATGATGTTGGCTGTGGGTTTGTCATATATGGCCTTTATTATTTTGAGATATGTTTTCTGTATTCATACTTTGCTGAGAATTTTTATCATAAATGGGTACTAGATTTTATCAAATGTTTTTTCAGCATCTATTGATACGATCATGTTATTTAAGCCTTCATTTTGTTTGTGTGGTGTATCCCATTAACTTATTTGTGGATATTGTAACCATGTATCCCAGAATAAATTCCACCTGTTCTGCCAGAGCCTGGGGTGAGTAGCTGAGTATTAGATTTTTGTGCGTTGGCCCTTTAAGAGGTTGCCTGTGCCTCTAGCTGACTCTGCCCCTCCCTGGTGGACAGAATCCCTGATTTTCACAGCCAGATGTTCATGTGGGCCTCTCTTCCCAGCTCTAGTGCTCTCGGCTGAGGAGCCTGGCTTTGGTTTGAGACCCCACACTTCTCAGGGGAAATGTTTGCAGCTGATACTCCTCCAGAATTTACCAGTTCCTTGTGTCTTCTTCTACCTTGGTTATAAGACTTCTCTTCAGCTAGTCTTGAGGTTATTTTACAGGTTGATTGCTCTATAGTCTAGTTGCAATTCCAGTTTGGTTTTGGGAGGAGGTGAGTGTAACATCCACCTACTTTGCTCCATGTTTGATTCTCTGAGATAATTCTTAAATTAATTTCTTAAATTTTAGATAGACTAGGATGATATTGGTAGATTGATCACACAGTTTAGTTTTCACTGGCCTGAAATGAGACATATTTAAAAATTGAAGATAGAAATACATCTCACATTTTTACTTTTCTTCAACAGTTTCTGGGTATGTGTGTGTGTTTATGTGTTTCAAATACTGGAACTTCATTTTTTGTTCTTGCTACCCTATGGTGAGTGACTTTTTTTTTTCATACAATCTCCCTGATATTTAATGTTAATACTTTAATATATTGGAGTCTTTTAACTGTTTATTGAAGATTCAGGTTTTTTATGTAATAGTATCACCAAGAGAATAGGCTTAATATCCTAGGTATTTTCTCTTTCATCTTTGTTTTCTTTCAGTTGCCAAGTCCTTCTTTTTTTTTTTCTTTTTAGCATTCATTTCTTTTTATTTTCCTTGCCCAAATCATAATCTTAGCTTGTGGCCCCTAGCCTTTAGAATTTCACAGGTCTGTAAAATATGAGAGTGAAATGAAGTAACATTCAGAGACCAATGTAAGGGGATATCAACTTTTACATACATATTATTTGTCTCATTTTGCTGTAGGCTATTAAAGAATATCATCATTGACTAATATTCACAAATAGAATTTGGGGACCACTCATCTGGTCAATTAGTACTTGTCTCCATTTTATCCTCACTATTCCATATCTCACACACCATTTCAGATTTAATATTATAACTCTGTTTTGCTTATCTTCCTGGTGATTTGACTTTTCAGCATTTGAAAATAATGTCAGGATTCTCTAGCCTACTTGTTAGGTACTTCCATTGTCTAATTCACATAAACCTTTCTTGCCTTGCTGTCCATTCACTGTTTGTGAGATCTAGAACCTGTTTCAGCCAGAACTGACTTGCTATTATTCTATGAACCCATTCATTGTTTTGTCTGTGCAGTTTTCTTTTCTTGACATACTTCCCTCCTTAAAATGTTTTCCTTAAAACATTCCATTCATAATTTTGATACTCAGATCATATGCCACCCTCATGAAGCTTTTCCTAATGATACTGAGCTCATGGCTCTTCATATGTTCACCAC
This sequence comes from Trachops cirrhosus, assembly GCA_028533065.1. Classification (NCBI taxonomy): domain Eukaryota; kingdom Metazoa; phylum Chordata; class Mammalia; order Chiroptera; family Phyllostomidae; genus Trachops; species Trachops cirrhosus. Next base: position 73,652,235 of record CM052543.1, read on the forward strand.
ACAGTGATTCATATTATAGTTGTTTTGTGTGACTTCTTCCCTTCTAAGTTGTATTTTGTGGGCAAAAAGTAGTTCTGTACAAGTATCTTGTAGATGTGCATTGGAATAAATGAAGCTATTGTGTTACTTTTAGTTATGTTTAACTTAGGATTCATGTAGGCAAGTGTGATTTTGCATTATTTGTTTGGTTAACTGTGGCCAAATAGCCATTGGCTTTGATATCTAGAAATATTTGCAGTTAACATTCTTTCTTTTTTTCTTCCCTCAGATGAATAGTGTTTTAAGACAGATGTCATATGGTGGGAAATTTGGTTCTCCACATCTTGATCAGTCAGGATTTTCACCATCAGCTCAGACACATAATCACACTTTTAACCAGTCTTCAAGCTCCCAGTGGCGTCAGGATACACCATCATCACAGCGTAAAGTCAGACAGGCTTCACATCCCTATATAGCAGATAGATATTACAGCCGTGAGCAGCGCTACACTGATCACGGGTCTGACCACCATTACAGAGGAAACAGAGATGATTTCTTCTATGAAGATAGGAGTCACGATGGCTGGAAACATGACCACGATAACAATCGGGACAGTAGTAGAGCTGGAAAATGGCACTCATCTCGAAACTAACAAGTGTTCAAAGGACATTGTTTTTATAGGGTCATCCCAGGCCCTTTTGAATAAGCTGGTCTGGGAATGTTTTGTTAAAACTGTACAGAGCAGTTTTACAAGTTGCTACATTTCTTTATAAAATTTTTAAAATCTATAGCTACAATCTAATACAGAAATGAGAAGAATTGTGGTTCCAGTTATTACATTAATAACCTTCCACCTCAGGGTTTCATGAAGAGGAAAGGGATTTATGCAACAGAAAGTGCCACAATTTCTAATCATTTTAGACAATTGAGGAATGGGTGTATTGTATAAATTGGTTGTATTATAAAGCAAATATTTTAATTATCTGTTATGTATTGTATTGTAAGAACCTGCTTATTAGTAAATCACATTTTATGTATATAATAGAAAACATTCACGTTGATAGTCTAAAATACAATAGTATTTTGTTAATAAAAGAGAAAATGTAATTTCAGTGGTTCATTTTAACAGCATTTGATTTGAGAAAGTTTATTGGTAAATTTTGGGGATAAATCATTGTTTAACTTCTGAATGAAAGTGTAAGTTCTGTGAAATGCTCTTTGAGTTTTACCCTAACTGGACATACAAGTGTAAATTTACACATGCTATTTCATTCTAAAATTTTAGAATTTCCTCATTAAATCATGTTTAAATGACTGAAGTCACTCAGGAAGTTAAATGTTTCTAAATGTATTTTTTTTTGTATTAAAAATACAGTGTTAGTGGAGATTCCCCTTTGCAGGAAGAACAAAAATGAAAATGCACAGTGAGATAAAATGGTAAATTGGTTTACTGAGAGTATACTTATTCAGGAAAGGGTTCACAAGACCTTTAAATGTTGCCTCTGTCATTTAGACTTTAAAAATTTACAATTTTCAAAGCACCCTGGCTGTGTGCACATGGGTACATTTTATTATGGGGATTGTACATGTTTTTTTTGTTTGAACATTTGAAAAAGTTTAGTTTTAAACACTTCCTGATGTAAAAAATTTTAAATCTTGTTTAAAAAACTTTTATGTATCAAGAAATGTTTCCCTTTCATTGTAGAACTTGTTTATAAAAATTTCTTGAAATATTTGGATTCTTTTTAATAACTATAGCATTTGTACTATGTTACTTTTTAATATATTGAAAACAAAAAGAAGGGTATGTCTTTTTTTTTTCTGGTGTTACTAGAGATATTGAACACAAAAGTTTGCAGCATACTTTTATTCATTGATTCCCTGATGTGAAGAATGTCTGTTCTTTAGAGCATCTTGAAATATGCCTTTTTTACATATTGAACTTAATATTTTAGAGTTGAATTTTCAGTGACACATGTATTATCATTCCAAGGACTGTGAACTAATCTCCCTGGTCTCTATGAGTTTATTTACATTCAAGTTTTCTGTTCTTAAATGCATGCCATTTTTGTATCTAGGTAAATGGAACTAACTTCGGCATAGAAAGCGTTAAGAACAAAAGTTTGTTTTCTTAAGCAGTCTTATAGAAGGATTTGTTTCCAGTGAGCCTGTTATTTGCAAGCGACTTATGTGAAAATCCATTAACATTTATACAGTAGATATCAACAAAGCTTAATACTGCTCTGTTGTCAGTTAATCTGTGGGTCAGTCTTTCATACTGATTCACAGGTGATCCTGATTCAGAATAATCTTTTTCTTTTTAATGGCTTTTGGGCTCATCCCTTGTGAGGTTCCAATGAATCTCTTCAAAGATTTTTACATTTTTAGAAGAGGGGAAGGGAGGGAGAGAAACATTGATCAGTTGCCTTTTGCATGCCCCCAACTGGGGACCTGACTTGCAAACCTGGCATATGTCCTGATCAGGATTGAATGGGTGACCCTCTGGTTCACAGGACAGTGATCATTCCACTCAGCCACATCAGCTAGAGCCCAATGAATCTTTTTCACTTAAACCTCACCTAGTTAGTTGAAAGTAACCAAACTAAATGTATTGTGTAAAGTGATAGAATGAGACATTCTCAAAGAGTTGAATATAGTTAGTGAGACAATCCACCTCGGTACTGAGAGCTACAGGAGATAAAAGGAGGAGACTGTGGTAGAGTAGTTTCTCCCAGTGTGTTCCATGAAGTACTACGCTTCCATGATGTTCTGCAAAGTAAGGGTTGTGTGATCAAATGTCTCGTAAATACCAACACTGGGACTTTCTGTCAAGAGAATAACAGCACCATAAAGCTGCTGACAAGTACTGCAGTAAAGACACTCTATGCTTAACGTCATATTTTCCAAATTCACTTGACCCTTATTTTTACCCTTTTATACATAACATGTTCTTCCAGTCAACCATAACCACACCGTTTTCTAATTATGTTGTACAGGCCCACATTCCCTTTATCAACTGTCATCATCCTAGAATGGGCAATCGTTGCAATAGGATTATTCCAGCAGCACCCTAATGTTTAATTACCAATATGTGTATTCCCATAATACCCTGTATTTCTCTGGTCATAGCCTTTATACTGTATTTTAATTTTTTTATTTTTATCTCTCTGAACAGCTCTGTGAAAGCAGAGACCTTATCTTACACCTGAATTTGCAGTATCCAGTATCTAGCATATACAGACTACTTGATATTTTTGATGAATGAATGAAGGAATATTTATCAAATAATTGAATTTAAAAAGGATTCGTCATAGAAAAAATAGATTTGCTAATCCTGAACCATTATTACATTCTATTAAAACTATCACAATTTATTGTACTTTTAATACTCTAGAATTTTATTTGGTTTTCAAGTTTTTAGGAAGTTTGGATCTGAATTTATGAGGTTTTCTTTAAAAATTGTTCATTTTATTTTGGTTTTGAAGTTATGTTTCTGCTAGTTTTGTGTTGGGTTGGCCAACAAGTTCATTTGTTTTTTTTCTCCAAGATGGCTAGTAGTGCTTAGTTGTCTTTAGCTTCAGTCAAAATAATTTTGTTAGATTGTATTGTGATAGCTGTCATACCAGTGTGCATTTAAAAAACCATCAAGGTCACTTCTGGCCAAGATGGAGGCATAGGTGGGTGCACACTGTGCCTCCTCGCACAACCAAGATAGAAACGACAGCAGTTTAGAAACAGAGTAACAACCAGAACTGCCAAAATTGAACCATATGGAAGTCGGGCACCCAAAGAGTTAAAATAGACACGTTCATCCAGAAGGGTAGGAGGGGTGGAGTCGGGCAGCTGGGCGCGGGTCGCAGAGCAGAGGGCATTGGGACCGGACGCATAAGGCAACCAGGGCACACAAGGCAACCGGGGCACACAAGACTGCAGCGGGCAGACCCTGGGCGCGCAAGCAGTGGCTGGAAGATCCCGGCCAAGGGGTGGCAACAAGCAGACCCAGCGAGGCAGCAATTGTGAAGCAAGGCACTGCACGCACCCAGGATCCCAATGCTGGGAAACTGATTGAAAGGAAAGTCCCATGGGGTGCACAAGCCCACCCACACGGGAATTGGCACCAGAGGGGCCCAGTTTGCTCAGGGGAAGCGGTGGAAGGGACTGAAGTCTGGCAGAGAGAGAAGCAAGTGCCATTGTTCCTTCTCGGACCCCGTCCCCACATACAGCCTCACAACCCAGCCACTGGGGTGCCCCGCCCTGGTGAACACCTAAGGCTCCGCCCCTCACTCCAAAACAGGCGATACCAGACCAAAAAAAAAAAAAAAAAAAAGAGATGGCTCAAACAGAAGAACAATTGAAAGCCCCAGAAACCATCCTTTTAAGCGACTGAGAGAGAGCCAACCTATCAGATGCACAGTTCAAAGCACTGGTGATCAGGATACTCACAGAATTGGTTGAATTTGGTCACAAACTAGATGAAAAAATGAAGGCTACAATAAGTTTAATGAAGAAAAATGTACAGGGAACCAATAGTGATGGAATGGAAGATGGGTCTCACATCATTGGAGTGAACCAGAAGGAAGAAAAAAGCATACAACCAGAAAAGAAAGAAGAACTAAG
>CM052543.1:73657330-73685800 GCA_028533065.1 Trachops cirrhosus
GGCACATCATAATTACATTAGCCAAGGTAAAAATGAAGGACAGAATCCTAGAAGCAGCAAGAGATAAGGAGACAGTAACCTACAAAGGAGTTCCCTTCAGACTGTCAGCTGATTTCTCAAAAGAGACCTTACAGGCAAGAAGGGGCTGCAAAGAAGTATTCCAAGTCATGAAAGGCAAGGACCTCCATCCAAGATTGCTCTATCCAGCAAAGCTTTCATTTAGAATGGAAGGGCAGATCAAGTGCTTCTCAGATAAGGTCAAGTTCAAGGAGTTCATCATCACCAAGCCCTTAGTATATGAAATGTTAATGGGACTTATCTAAGAAAAAGAAGATAAAAAACATGTATATTAAAATGACAGCAAGCTCACAATTATTAACAACCACTCCTAAAACAAAAAGAAACTAAGCAAACAACTAGAACAGGAACAGAACCACAGAAATGGAGAACACATGAGGTGTTAGCAACAAGGGAGTGGGAGGAGGAGAGAGGGGGGAAAAGGTACAGAGAATAAGTAGCACAGATGGTAGGTAGAAAATAGACAGGGGGAGGGTAAGAATAGTATATAAAATGTAGAAGCCAAAGAACTTATGTATACGACCCATGGATATGAACTAGAAGGAGGAATGTAGGTGGGAGGGGGTGTGCAGGGTGGAGGGGAATAAAGGGGGGTTAATGGGATAACTGTAATAGCATAATCAATAAAATATATTAAAAAACCATCAAAATTAGTGAATAATTGTGTATCTGAATGTTGAAGATGTTAGAAAATATGCAACATTTTCATCATATTATTCTTTATTATTTTAAGAAAGGTAAAAATAATTGAAATGCAAAAATAGTTTGTGCAGTGTATGGACAAGGTGCTATGACTGATTAAACATGTCAAAAGTGGTTTGTGAAGTTTCTTGGTACTATTGACATTTTAGCCAATAAATAGGAGCATCAAATACATTGGAAGACATTTAGCAGCACCTCTAGCCTCTACCCATTAAAAGCCAATAGGGGGAGATAGCTGACACACTCAAAATATTCACATCAATAAAGTTATTGGTGAAAATGAAAAATGTGTCTTATTTTACAGAAAAAATCTAAATGAACTTTTTGGCCCACCCAATAAGAGAATTATGTTTTTTTTTAAAGACTTGTTTATTAAACTCATTTATAAAACTATCAGAATCTTAGCGGTAACTCTTTCATTCCCTTTTCAATTTTCTTTATGGTTATTGATCTATTTGCATTTTCTGCTTTCTCAGGAGACAATTTGGATACCTTGTATCTTCTCAAAAAGCGAACCATTTTTTGTATCTTTCAAAATTATAGAATTGTATGTAGTATTTCTTATAATTTTTGTAAAACTATCTTGTATTTCAGTTTTAGTTTTTGATATATTTTAGCTTCCCTGTGCACCCACATTTGGTGGAGGCTATGCTGTTTAGACATTTTACATTTATAATTGTATAAGCCTAATATTACATTGTTTTTGTTGTTAAAAACAGATTTAAGGCAATTTAAATAACAAAATCATATATTTTTCCAATAGTTGCCATTTCTGTAGCCCTTATTTCCTTTGTGTAGATCCATTTATCCATCTGGTATTCTGCTAGAAGTACTTCTTTTGATACTTTTATTGCAGGCTTGCTGGTGATGAACTATTTTAGCTTTTGTATGTCTAAAAAAGTTTTCACCCTCAGTTTTGAAATATGTTTTTGCTGGGTATAGAATTCTAAGTTGACAGTTTTTTTTCTTTTAATACTATAAAATTGTGGCTCCAGTGTCTTGTAATTTTTTTCCCATAAGAAATTTGTCATGCACATAGTGTTTTATTTTTTTCTGGCTGGTTTTAAGCACTTTGATTATGATGTGATGTAATATCATTTTCTTCATGCTCCTTTTGCTTGGGGTTCATTGATCTGCATGGTTTATCATTTCCAACAAATTTAGAAAGTTTTGGCCATTAGTTAAAAATTTTTTATTGATTATTTGAGAGAGAGAGACTGATATGTTGTTCTACTTATTTATGCATTCATCAGTTGATTCTTGTATGTGCCCTTACTGTTACAGAACAGATGGCGGGGTGGGGGGGCAATTATTGGCCCACCCAGGGACACCAAAAACTGTTACAGAACACACACACAGGGGCCGGGGGGACACGATATACAATTACTGAAAGGACCCCCCCACTAGGTTCGATTGTCTGTCGCCAATAGGAAAGATGTCTCTTAATGCCAGAGATTTGTGAAAAGGAAAGAAAATGTTTATTTAATGCTATACAGACTTAAAGTCGTGACCTAACATCTTCATTAAAATATCAAAGTCCTTTTTGGATATCCACAGACACCCACAGTGCTTCCTTCTCCCCCTGCCCTAATTCGGGGTACTGTAACTCCAGAAAAGAAGCAAACATCAGGGTTTCAGGCTGCTGGCACCATCAACTGTGTCACTGTCCAGGCAGGATCTCTAATTAATCCAAAGCCATGTGGCACCTTCTCATGGCCTACTGGGAAGAGTTCTTTGTACCCATTTTTCAGGCAAAGTCTCTCCTGCTTCCCAGGCCACATGGCCAAAGGGAGCATCCCAAAGCCGCATGGTCCTCTTCTACCAAAGCTGCAGGGGTCCACACTCTGGCCAAAACCACATGGTTCTTCTCGGCAAAGCTGCGAGCGCCTGCACGCTGGCCAAACCATGTGGTTCCCTCTGCAAAGCTGTGGGGGGTGGGGGGGTCGCCACTCTGCCAAAGCCAAGTGGTGGTTCTCTGCTAAAGCCTCATGGTGGTTCCCCCTACTAAATCTGCGGGGATCCCCACTCTGGAAAAACTGCGTGGATCCCTTCGTCAATGGCTGCTGTGTCTGGGTTTAAATCCCTGTGCCAGTCTTCCTCTGTACCCCCATTTCCGACTCCTCCTACAATCAGTTACACTTGCCAGCACTCCCATGTCCTTCCAGCTTTACTGGGCTGCCATAGCAAGTCTGGGCAGGCGTGGCCCCATGGCGTGGAGCCAATCTTCTCCAAGCTCTCACGCAGGTGCTACAATCAGGGGAACCTGCCCCTGCAGTTACATCTTGGGCGGAAGTGCCTTCCATCCCCCAGGCTGAAAGCATGGCCACAGCTATTTAACAGATCTATGCAACAAGTTAAAGGTTATAGATATGTTAAATGACCACACCAGAGGTTAGCTGCAAAGCTGTTGCTGTACAAAACAGCTCAATGGCCCTGCTCCATGTGTCCCTTCCCTCAACTCACACCTGTGGGCGGAAGGGGTGAGGACATCCTAATATTTCCTGGACACCTTGAGTTCTGGACCCCTTTCCAAATCCTTATTTGGGGCCCCCCTCTTGGCTGTACCCTGTTACATGACTGGTGTGTCAGGACGATGCTGTAACCAACTGAGGTAACTGGCCAGGGCCAAAAAAGATTTTTTTTTTTGTTCTCCTGATAGGGGACTCACTTGGAAAATTTTAGCTTAAGGTAAAAAGTTATAAGTCTAGCAAGTAATGTGTATGTTAAGCTTTTGTTTCAGAAACTACAGATAAGGCCCATCCTGGCTCCTGGGAAAAACAGCCGACCTCCTGGGACACTGGCTAGAGATGACCACCTGGGGACATGTTGGAGGCATCCGGGCTTTTTGTGTGACCCTCCCCCCCCACCCCGTTTGGGATCAGCTAACTGCCAAGGACAGGAATGTTGTAGCTTCTGAATCTCAGAGCCCTCACTGCACCTCGTTTGTCCTCCCCAACCCCCCTTACAAAAGATCTGGCCAGGAAAGAGAAGGGAAGATCGTTTGTTAGGGTATGAACCCGCCATCTTCTCAGATCACTGGTCATCTGAATAAAGTGCCCATAAAAGATTCAATCGCTGTCATTGCTTATTGGATTTGGTAGTGACAGGCAGCCCGAACGCCGGTATCATTTCCGGTTACACTCCCTCTTCTCTTTGGAAACTCCAGTTGCACTTGTCAGGGTGGGCGTGGTGGGACAAAGTGGCAGCTGAACTACAACCCGGAAAAGACGGCTGACGTCAAACCAGAGAGCCGAACCGGCGGGCTTTGCCAAAACAGACATTCGCAAGGCAACCTGAACCTGAGGAGAACCACCAATGATATACTGCCACTTGGTTCAAAGGGACCAATCCCCAGCTCCCGTGAAGAGAACCACCCAGATTTGGTGTATAAAACCCCACCACGCTCCCTGTTTGGGCGCGACTTCCTCAGCCCCACTGTGCGGACTGGAGAACCTCGCCCGGGTACACAAACCCCAATAAAGCTCTATACTGCCTGATTTTGTGACTGATTGGCATTTCTTCCTCGGCGGAGCCTAAGAAAACCTTACAGCACTGATACGATGCTGATTGATGTCCCATGGTTCGTTAATGTGCCATTTATTTTTTAAATTCTCTTTTCTCTGTTGTTGCTATGTCTTCAAGTCCAATATCTTTTTTTCCTACGGTGTCTAATCAACAAATACAATATAATCTTTATTTTAGACATTGTAGTTTTTCTCCATAGAAGTTTAATTTGGCTCTCTTTTTTTTGTAAGGAGCAAGGAAAACTTAGACCATGAGAAAATAAGAACCTAGCTGAAGGGCAAAGGAATTGGTTAGATCCCAGGGCACAGGAGGTTACTAAACAGACATTTTGCTCTCCTGCCTCGTGCAAGAACAAAGGATTGTAAATCAGGTGTAATTTAACACGTTTGGTTTGAAATTTTACAACCGGTGAGCCAATGCCTAACCCTGTTCCCGTGCATGAGATTTGTAAGCAAATGGTTACCTGCCATGTCTGATTCTGTATAAACGCTTGTTTGCATACCCCTATGTAAAGATGGAGCTGAGAGTGCTCGGGGCGGCGGGGGGGGGAGGGGGACTCATTCGCAGCTCTTATGAGCACTGTGTCTCTGGACACATTTGGGAGAGTCTGCCCCCCTGCGCAGGTTAAAAAGAAAATTTGGCCAATAAAGTAACATCTCTGAAACCCTGAAAGTCTCCTGCATCTGTTCTCGCGGTTGCTGAAGGTAACATTTTTCTCATTATTAACTTTTTTCAGCTTTATTTTGGTACAGTTGACAAAATTGTAAGGTTTAAAGTATACAACCTGGTGATTTGACATACATTGTGTGAGAATACCCCCCACTGAGTTGATACATAATTTGCATCTTTTCGTATCTTCACTGTCTTAAATATATCAACATGGATTCAGTTTATAGTATTTTTTAATGTCCTTGTTTAGTAATTCTAATATATTTGTTGGTTCTGGGTTGGCTCTCCTTATTGTGTGTATTTTTCTACTACTTTGCATGCCTTATAATTTTGGCTGGATGCTAACCGTTGTGAATTTTATGTTATTGGATGCTTGGTATTTTGTATTTCTATAAATATTCTTGGCTTTGTTCTGGGACATAGTTAAGTTACTTGTAGACAGTTTTATCTTTTCAGGACTTGTGTTAAAGATATGTTGGGCAGGATTTAAGACATTTAGTCTAGGGTTAATTCACCCCACTACTGAAGCAAGAAATAGACTAACTGGTGTCTCCTGAATTAAGAAGTTTTCCAGTCTGGCTAGCGGGAACATATATGTCCCCGTTCTAGGTGAGCACTGAGTACTTTTCCCTCTGATTCTTTGCAACAATGCTTTCCTTTGGCTGGGTAGTTTCTTCAAACCTGTGTACCAATCATGCTCTCATAAAAACTGGAGGAAACATTCTGCAGATCTCTGGGAGTTTTCTCCCAGTGCAGATTAATCCACATTAGTCCTGGGTACTGGACATTCTAGCTGCCTTGGGTTTCCCTGAGCTTTTGGTTTTATCTCCTCAACTCAGAGCTCTTACCAGGCTCTGCCTACCTTGCACCCACCACCCTGCAGCGTGAAAATTCCCTTGTAGGAGAGTCCAAACTTTGGTGTCTCTGGGCCACACTGGAAGAAGAAGAGTTGTCTTGGGCCACACATTAAACACAGTGTGACACAATCACAAAAGAGTCTTATGTTTTAAGTAAATCCACGATTTTGTGTTGTGCCACATTCATAGTCATCCTGGGACGCATGCGGCCTGTGGGCCACAGCTTGGGCACCCACCCTTGCCTTAAGGAGATAATCATAGGGGCTCACCTCATTTTCTGTTTCTCAGGAATCACTCTTTATACCTGACCATATTTTTTTTTCATGTTTTGTCTGTATTGGTTGTTTCAAGCAGAAGGGTAGATTTCATCCTTGATATTCCATTTTTATTGTAAGTGGAAGTTAATCCATGATTTTGATATGTAGTGCAGTCACCATTTTTCATATTAGATGGTCCATATTTTTAGGTTTGCTTATTTTCTCTTAACTTGAATTATTCAGATTCTTTTTACTATTAATGTCTTTTCATTCTGGAATTGTGACTTAATTTTATAGCCATGTGGACAGAGAATGTGGCCTACATGATAAAAACTTGTAGAGAAATGAACCACATCCCTAACTGAATGATCACAGGGTTTTTCTAGGTTGCCTAGCATTCAGCTAGCAGGGTTTAACCCAGTCCCATGCACAGCTCTATAGAAGCATCTGAGGGAATCTGGAACCACATCCATCCTCCTTGACTGACCTTTATGCCTTGAGTTCCATCCTATACTATGTGATGCCTGCATGGTATTTGCCTGACAGTTTCTTTTTCCAACTTGTTAATGGTTTCGTGAATATTTGAAAAACACTTGTTTTCTCTGTTCCAAATTCTCTTACCTAACTAGATTTTTTAAACTGAAAAAGTCAGAATGAGGAGTCATTAAAAAAATTACTATTGTTACTATATATTTTTAAATCCTCACCCAAGGAGGAAGGGTGGGAGAGAGAGAGGGAGAAAAATATTGATGTGAGAGAAAAACATTGATTAGTTGCCCCTTGTATGTGCCCTCATGGGACCTTGTATGCACCCTCACAGGACCAAACCCGCAACCTAGGTATATGCCCTAACTGGCACTGAAACCTGCAACCTTTCAGTTTACAGGATGATGTTCCAACTGAGCCACACTGGCCTGGGCTATCACACCTTATCTCGTTAATATTTGCCTGCTAGGTCTATTGTTAATTTTTAATACTTCTGTGTTATTTGATCTTAGAAGTGCCTCATATTAAGTTATGTTTTGGTTTATTTCTGCTAATTGGTGCATATATGCTTATAAGATTGATTATACTTTTTTCATTCTTTTTCTTCTAATGCAGCATTTCATAACCCTGGATGCATACTATAATCATCCAGAAATTTTTCAATGATAATAATAATGTCTAAACTTTACCCAGAAATCTCAGAGGAGAGTAGTATCAGTATATTTTTAAAAGATTCTAATATGAAGTCAGGATTGAAACCCCTAGTGTCATACTGTTTCTATTCCTGTTACAGAACCAGCCAGTGGTGTTCTAGAACAGCTGTGGGGTTCAATTGCCTACCACCATGAGGCATGACCCCTAAAGCAAGAGTTTGGTGGAAAGGAAAAGTTTATTTAAAGGTTATAGAGATTTAGAATAATGGCAAATTTCTGCTGCTAAGTTCTGTTCCCTTTAAGACACCCCAAAATGAATAGCCCTGCCTCCCTCTGTCAAGCCAGACCAGTTTCAGAACATGCTGTTCAAAATTACTGTTCTTCAGAAGTGCAGAAGTCTGTAGCTCAGCATCCATGGTCACAGTTCAGCTCCAAGCATCTCTTACAAGTGGGTGCACCCTGGCCAGAGTCCCTGAAGTGTGTGTTTCGCTCCTCTGGAGCTGCCTTGCTTTGCTCTGGCCATCGTCAGCTCACCAGTGTGTTTGTGTGTTTGGCCAGGCAGGTCCCCCATAGCACTGCCAGCTCTGTTGCCATCTTCTCTGTGGGAGGGGCTCTGAGGGTGTTTCTAATGGACCTATTGACCTCCAGCCCTATAGACAGCCCCACAGACAGACCTCTAGGCAGACCTCCAGGCAGACCTCCAGGTAGACCTTGTGTTTCTCTACTTGCTCCAATTTTAAAGGCCTGGCTCAGAACTTCCTGTGTGGCTGCACATCTGCACCTTACTATGGTACGTTACTGTCTGATATTTTTGTCAACTCCCCAGTGTCTTTGACCTTCTTTTCAGCTGCCATCTTAAGTCAGGGCAAGAGTTTCCCAACCACACGCAGGCACACATGTATCTGCCTGTCCTGGGTTTGACGTCTGGTCCCTGAAGCTCAGTCAAGCACCATATGAATTTCATCTGCTCCCAACCCACCCCTGCTATATCATGAGTCACTCTGCCAGCACACATTCACACAGTCATGTATACAATTTGCCCCAGATAGCACCCTTCTTCTGCAGCTCCACCCTTCAGGAAAGCACAGGCTGTTAATCTGTCTTTGTTATGTAATATGCTTCCAATGCTTTACTTTCCATTTTGTGGGCCTTCCTTCCTGTCCCTGCCTTTTTTTGCAGGGCTGTCAGGGTTCTCCTATTTTCAGGGGACCCACGCTCTGTAACTTGTTACAGTACCCCCTTTTTAACACCACTGGAACTTTGTAATCTTACAAGGAAGGACAGTGGGCAAAGGTCTTGTAAACTTCTGGAGGTACTTCGTGCTAGCCATGTCCATAGTCCTCCCTACCCTTGGGTCCAGAGATCCCTAACAGAATGAGGGTCTGGAGTGGAGGGTGGTCTTCACACAAGAGGAAGAACCTTGCAGAGTCAGGTCAGTTGGCTCTCCCTAGAGAGTGGCATGCTTGGAATGTCCAAAGGTTGGCACTGCTGGACAAATTAGCATCTTTGTGGTATTCTAAAGGTAACAAAGTTAGCAAGAGGCTTAGAAGGCACAGAGTTCCAGCCAAGACGGAGGCATAGGTAGAAACCCTTTGCTTCCTCCCACAACCAAAAGGTGGTAACAACCAATCTAAAATCAACAAGCAACCAAAAGCACCAGAAAATCAAACTGCATGGAACTCTGACAATCAAGGAATTAAAGAAAAAATCAACCACAACAACCAGACCAGTAAGGCACAGACCATGGTGGCTGACTCAGAAAAACCATGGCAAGGTGGCAGACTGTGGGAGCAGGGCTAGCTGCTGCACAGGCAGGGCTGGCTGAAGGAGAAACTGAGACTCAGAGCGGGGCTGTGGACTGTGGCAGTTGCTATGGTGGGAGAAACTTCCAGTTTCACACAAGAGAGTCTGTTGGAAAGTGTGCCAGAGATGAGCAGGCAGGCTGTGCTGTTCCCTCTCTGGCCCCTCCCCCACAGAGCAGCAAAGAGGGTTGCCCTGCCCTGGTGAATACCTAAGGCCATGCCCCCTTACAACTTACCAGGTGCGCCAACACAAAAAAATATGGCCCAAATGAAAGAACAGAGCAAAACCTCAGAAAGAGAACTAAGCAAGGAGGAGATTGCCAGCCTATCTGACAAAGAATTTAAAGCCCTAGTAATCAAAATGCTCACAGATCTGATTGAGCTGGGTTGAAAAATGAAAAAAAAACAAACAAAACAAAACAAAACAAAAAACAAAAGATGGATACCCAAAGTGAAATAAAGCAAAATGTTCAGGGAACCAACAGTGACAAGAAGGAAACCAGGAGCAAAGCAACAATTTGGAGTAAAAGAAATAAACACTCAACCAGAATAGAATGAAGAAACAAGAATTCACAAAAATGAGGGGATGCTTAGGAACCTCCAGGACATCTTTAAACATTCCAACATCTGAATCATGGGGCTACCGGAAGAAGAAGAGGAAGAGCAAGAAATTGAAAACTTATTTGAACAAATAATGAAGGAGAAGTTCCCCAATCTGGCAAAAGAAATAGACTTCCAGGAAGTCCAGGAAGCTCAAAGAGTCCCAAAGAAGTTGGACCCAAAGAGGAACACATCGAGGCATATCATCATTATGTTAGCCAAGGTTAAATATAAAGAGAATCCTAAAAGCAGCAAGAGGAAAGAAGAGAGTTACCTACAAAGGAGTGCCCATAAGGCTATCAGAGGATTTCTCAAAAGAAACCTTGCAGGCAAGAAAGGGCTGGAAAGAAGTATTCCAAGTCATGAAAGGCAAGGACCTACATCCAAGATTACTCTATCCAGCAAAGCTTTCATTTAGAATGGAAGGGCAGATAAAGTGCTTCCCAGATAAGGTCAAGTTCAAGGAGTTCATCATCACCAAGCCCTTAGTATATGAAATGCTAATGGGACTTATCTAAGAAAAAGAAGATTAAAAATATGAACAATAAAATGACAACAAACTCACAACTATCCACAAATGAGCCTAAAAAAAAAAAAAGAAAAACAATAAAAACAAAAACTAAGCAAACAATCAGAACAGGAACAGAATCAGAGAAATGGAGATTGCACAGAGGGATTTCAGTGGGGAGGGAGAAGGGAGGAATAGGGGGGAAAAGATACAGAGGCTGAGAAGCATAATTAGTAGGCATAAAATAGACAGAGATAAAAAATGCTATGGGAAACAGAGGACTCAAAGAACTTATATTTACAACCCATGGACATGAACTAAGGGGGAGGAATGCTGGAGGGTTGGGGGGGCAGGACGTGGAGGGAGGATAAAGGGGGAAAATTGGGAAAACTGTAATAGCATAATAAAAAATACTTTAAAAAAGAGGCTTAGAGGGCACAATCAAAGCTATAACCACTAAATGACAAAGATAGGGACCAATTCTGCAATTTCCCACATTAAGAAAAGTGACTTCTTCCCTGGAGGAAGGTGTGCAAGGTGTGTCACACCTGTCCAAAGCCATTTTGCCCACATACTTAACTTGGGCTGAGGGCAATATTTTAGGATTCCTTTCCCTCCCTTTTTAACACCTCTGGGCCCTTTCCGTTGAAGCCATCAGGGCAGAAGAGGAAACCAGTTTTAAAGCAAAGCCCACAGTCCTCCCCATACTTCACCAGCTCAATCACTTAGTCCAGACAAACTATTGAGTCTCAGGAAGTGGTGATGCAGATGGGCTTCTCAAGCGAGGCCTATATTGTATAAGCACATAGACTTATGTGCCATGAAAACAGAAGGAAGAACACACTTGTTAATTCACACAACAACCTTCAAGCTAGTCTCTGAATCTGTAAGACTGTTTTTTGAGAAGACATTCAGTTGCAAGGTCTTTGCTGGAATGACACTAAGCAATGATGGTTTGACAGATCCTTCTTGCCTGTAAGTAGAGCACCTATGATGATGTCACAAACCCAGTTTAACGTCCAAATGAAGACAAAACTTTGAAACAGTTGCACTAGACCAATGTCAACCACTGAGCATTGTGATTTTCTTTGAACCAAGATTTTTCTCAAGATCATCCTCATTGTCACTAAAGGGACTGCATTAAGCACAGTTTTAATTTTTCCTGTCCATTTGCATAAACACAAGGGCAACAATTGATAATAACACAGGATCTTTAAGTCTGCTTTGCTAAAACTCACACAAGGAACCTTTAAATTGACATTTTAGTCTGTTCTTCATGGCACAGATGCCAAGCCACACATCTGCCATCTTGCTTTTCATGCAGTACCTGTTTTCCTCAAGTCCTTGAGGTTTCCATTTTGTCATAAGTATAATGGAAAGACTGTCATCTTACCAGAAAGTAACCTTACCAGAAAGTAACCTTTGTTCCTTTCCTGGAAAGACTGCCACAAATGACGATAACCCAAGGTACTAGGCCTTTTCTTCAGTGGGCTTTTGCTAGCTTCAAAAGTCAATTTCAGCTCCTCCAGGCTTTCTGGTAACAAGCAGAGCCCCAGCATGCCTCCTTCAGGCATGACATTCCAGTCAAAGTCTTGGTTAACAAAACCACCATTGGCACTGGTCTCATTGATTTTATGCAAAGAAACCTTATGTCAAACACTCTATCCTTCAGAATGCTGAATTCTGGAGGGATCAGGTAGGCAGGAAAATACAAAGCATTAAGGAAAATTCTTGCCTTTCTAATATCCACCAGAATTGCACCCCCATATCTTATACTTTTCTCACTGTTTCCTTTCCCACTTGGTGTGAAGTTTAACTCTTCCTGGGAAACCTCAATTTCCTTCTAAAACAGAAGCAAAGCAAAATCCGAAGCAAAGACAAAGTTCCAAAGGAGGAAGGGAGACTAGAAGAAGCCTAAGAATCTTGTCTCATTCCCCATCAGTCTCACTAACCAGTCACACAGACAACCTTTCCTAGGTCCCAAATGGCCCAATGCTTCCCTGGCACTCTCTTGACTACCAGTGCATCCACTGGTCTCTTGGCAGAGACATGACCTCTCACCCACCGGCTGGTACATCGACCAGCATTCCATGAATATGAAGAACAGAAGTAATTGTTGAAGGCCATCACTTCATCAAATGTGTCTGCATTGACAGCATAATTCTTAGTGGCTAGCTGCATTGCTAACGCTAAGAAGCCCTTTACTATTGGTGAAGAGTTGATCCTGCCTGCTGCTAAGGACATTTGTCATGAACTTTTAGGAGAGGCTGCAGTTCAAAAGGTGGCATGTGTTCCTCTTTCAGCTAGCACCATAACTAGACAAATTGATGAAACAGCAGAAGATACTGAGGCACAATTGTTAGAGAGAATTAATGAGCCACTGTGGTACACTATCCAGGTTGATGAACATACCAATGTTGACAACATGGCAACAATGCTTGTTTTTGTGCGATATATTTTTCAAGAGGATGTGCATAAGGATATGTTATGTGTACTTTTGTTGTCAACCAATACCACAGCTGCAGAACTGTTCAAGTCTTTGAATGATTATGTATCAGGAAAACTGAATTGGTCATTTTGCGTCAGTATATGCATGGATAGAGCAGCTGCTGTGATTGGAGGGCTTTCTGGTTTCACTACTTGGGTCAAAGAGATTGCTTCTGAATGTAAGTCTATGCACTGTGTCATAGAGAAGTGCTGGCTAGAGAGAAATGCTGGCTATACAAAATGCATCTATAGAGAAATGCTGGCTAGACAAAAAAGGACACCTGAACTTAACATTGTTTGCAGAATATAAATTAAAATTATCAATCACATTAAAGTACATGCCCTTAACTCATGTCTGTTCACACGACTCTGTGAGGAGATGGCACACACATCTTATCTTATACACAGAAGTGAGATGGCTTTCTAAAGGTCAGAACTGGCCAGAGTTTTTGAGTTATGAGAGCTGTTCCAGAGATTTGTTTTAGAAAAAGTCACTACTGGCAGCACATTTCAGTGACAGAATGGGTCACAAAACCTGCTTACTTGTGTGACATATTCACACTTTTCAACGAACTCAATCTGTCACTTCAGGGGAGAATGATGACTGTGTTCAAGTTGACAGATAAAGTGGCTGCACTAAAAGCCAAACTGGAATTATGGGGGCGGTGAGTGAACATTGGGATTTTTGACATGCTTCAAACATTAACAGAGATTGCCAAAGAGACTGATCCAAGGCCTTCTTTCTCCCAGCTGGTGCCTGATCACCTATCTCAGCTCTCAAAAGAATTGGAGCATTACTTCCCAACCACAACAGACTCCTGAACTGGGAAGGAATGGACCCATGACCCATTTGTGAATAGGCCAGGTGAATCAATTTTGTCCATGCCAGAAGAGGATCAACTGCTTGAGATTGCAAATGATGGTGCCCTTAAAAGTATGTTTGAGACACCTTCAAGTCTCCATACATTCTGGATTAAAAGTCAAGGCAGAGAATATCTTGGGATTGCCACAAAAGACTGAAAAGGCTGCTTCCATTTCCAACCTCCTATCTTTGTGAAGCAGTGTTTTCTGCAGCTACAGCAACCAAAATGAGATAATGGAGTAGACTGGACATAAGCAACACACTTCAGCTGTCACTGTCTCGCATCACCCCCAGATAGGACCATCTAGTTGCAAGAAAACAAGCTCAGGGCTCCTACTGATTCTGCACTATAGTAAGTTGTATAATAATATCATTATACCTTACAATGTAACAATAATAGAAATAAAGTGCACAATAAATATAATGCACTTGAATCATCCCGAAACCAACCCCTACCCTTGTCCGTGGACCAGGTGCCAAAACTGGTCCCTGGTGCCAAAACAGTTGGGGACTGCTGCTTCATCAGAAGTTTGGTTTCTCTGGCTTGTTCAGGAACTATTTCTCTGGTGTCCTGGGCAGTGCATCATGGCAACCTGGATGGGTAGATTCACTGCCTCTAGCAATTGTAAAATTTCCTTTGCATGTTTACCATCCTTGTTCTCTGAGGTTGAGAGTCTTTTCTCCCCCCATATTGCTCCATGGGCATGGACTACCATGAAGACATATTTGGAGTCCATGTAGATGTTAACATTCTTTCCTTGGGACAGCACTAAGGCTCTTGTGAGGGCTCTCAGTTCAGCCTTTTGTGCTAAGGTTTCTGATATAAGGGCTTGGGCTTCTATTACCTTGTCTGTGGTGATACCACATACCCAGCTTGCCCGTTGGCTGTTGACCATGAAACTGCTCCTGTCTGTATACATATCCCATACTGGTGCTGTCAGTGGCTGCTCCAGCAGATCCAGCCTGCCTCAATAAACTTGGCCAATGATTTCTAAGCACTCATGCTGGAGGGCTGAGCACCGCCCTCCATATCTGGGAGTAGTGTGGCCCGTGAGATGTCACAATTAGCTGCTACTGCCTGGAGGCATGGTGGCCAGTCCTTTTTTGTGTGTTATTTCTTTGAGAGAAAGGCTATGGGACTGGGGATGTTTCCCAGAGTCTGAGTTAGTACTTCCAGTCCGACCCCTGCCTTTCATGAATGTACAATTTGAAAGGCATCTGTAAATTGGGCAATCCTAGTGCAGTATCTGAAACTAGATTTTCCTTCAAGGTATCATGCTACCTGACAGTCCCTTGTCCATCAGAAAAGTTCAGAATCCAGTCCTTTCAATGAATTGTACAGTGGTTTTGCTATAAGTCCAAAATTTGAAATCCAAATTCAGCAGAATTCTGTAATCCCTAAGGACCAACGAAGTTGCCTTTGGTTCTCTGGGATTTTTAATGCAGCAGTAGCTATCTTTCTATCTCCCAAAAAGCCCCTGATACCCTGTTTCAGTTGAAATCCCAAGTACGCCAACTTTCTCTTTGGAAATCTGGGCCTTGTGAGGTGACACTTTATATCCTCTTTTTGCCAAACGATTTAGGACTGTGATGGTGTTGAAAAAAACAGTCCTTGTAGGTGCTGCTAGCTATCAATATGTCATCTACATATTGTAAAGGAACAGCTGATCTCAATGGAATATCCCTTAAATCTTTTGCCAATACTTTCCTGAGTATAGTTAGGGAGTTCTTAAATCCTTGTGACAGCAGTCCACCAGTATTGGAGCATGGCTTTAGTTGCTAGGTTCTGCCATTCGAAGGCAAACAGTTGCTGAGCCTGCTCACCTATTGGGATGCAGGAGAAGGCACCCTTCAAGTCTAGGACTTAAAATCATTTGCTATCCCCAGGCATCATGGTCAATAGGGGTTGGGTACCATAGCATGAATGTCCTGAACAATGTCATTTATGCTCTAAGATCCTATACAAATTGATATTCATCAGAGCGCGGCTTTTTGACTGACAGAATAGGGAGTGCTGTAGGGAGACGGGCATGGCTGAATCAGCCCCAATATTAAGAATTTCTGCATCACTGGCTGAATCCCCTCTAAGTCCTCCTTCTTGAGCAGGTACTGCCTCTTCCATGGAACCTGCACCCCGTCTTTTAGATTAACTTCTATGGCTTACACGTTAAGTGCTTTATCTGGGGTTCCATCAGCTCAAACAGTTTGATTGATCTGCTCATAGATTTCAGGTAAGAAGATCAGGAGGGCATGTTCCAGCAGGACTACCACGCATAATTGCTGCTTCTCAGGAGAAAAAAGTTATTTGTGCATGCAATTTACAAAGTAAATCTTGGCCCAGCAGTGGGATGGGGCAGTCTGGTATATAGAGAAAACTGCATAAGCTTTTGATCCCCAAGCCTGCATTCCAGAAGCTGAAGGAATGTCTGTTTTTGTAACTTTTCAATCACTCTAGTAACCGTTACTGCATCCTAACTTTTCTTGGTTAATTTTGTGTTCAACACTGAGTATGTAGCTCCTGTATCTACAAGGAAATCATGTAGCATGTTCCCCACCATCAACTGTACCCAGGACTCCCATGGGGAAATAGTAATAGGTCAGGAGATGTCCAGTGGAGCCCCTGGGTCTCCTACTTTGTCATCAGACTCCCATCCCCTTTCCAGCATTTCTCTGTGAGTGTTCTCATTTCTATTTTCCTCTTTCAATTTTGGGCATTCATTCCTCCAATGGCCCTCCTCCTTGCAATGGGCAATTGATTGATGCCTAGTGTGCCACTCCTCCTCTCTTTAAGGTCCTGTTCCTCCTTTGGCCTCCCCACCCTGTTTCTAAGAACACCATGTCCTGTTTTATTTTCCTTGCTTCCCTGGCATTGTTAACTTTATATGTTATGTCCATCAGCTGAGAGGGACTTATTCCCAATGCCCCATCTAAATGCTGGTATTTCTTTCTGATAACTGGGGCACTGTGCCCAATAAAAGTCGTGTTCACTATCCACACATTCTCTGGTGCCTGTGGATCAGCATCAGTGTGCCTCCTATGCGCCTGGTAGATCCTCTCTAAAAATTCAGAAGGATCTTCATTTGGCTTATGCTGAAGGGCCTGTATTATATTCAGGCTCCTTTGCTTGGGCACCTCCTTCTTAAGCCCTTTCAGTATACACTTTCTATAATGTTCCATGACGGGTAGGCCCCCACCATTTGGATACCAGTTAGGCTCTGTCAAGGGAATTGCCCCGGCTGGGTTGGGGGTCCCATTGGGATTCTCTTCATTAATGAAGATGCTTGGCCTCTTCATTAGCCCTATTTGTAACCAGCTGTCTCTCACCCACAGTTAACAAGTTATTTAGGAGAGCCTGTACATTTACCCAGTTTGGATGATGAGTGGCAAAAATGGGGGCAACAAGATCTGCCATTCTCTGATGGTCAACTCTATATGAGGTGTTGGAACTCTTCCAAGTCAGTAAGTCTGATGTGGAGAACATAGTATGGGTCTTTAAATAGCCAGCAGGCTGGCCTTGCTGATTTACTCCACCTATAGGATATTGCCTCAAAGGGCATTTACTTGCTCAGAATTGGGAACCTCTGGACCGTATTGGGTGCCCTGATGAGTCTTTAGCAGGGAGACATGGCCCTGATCATATAGAGGTGGAACCCTTGGCTCTGTAGGCCCTTCTTCAGGGGCATCTTGTGAAGGGGTTGGGAATGAGGAAGCTCCTCCTGCCACCAACCCTGGGTTCCCTGCTTTCAACATTGATGAGGTTTATCTCCTCATTCTCCCATTCTTCCTGTGTCTTACTATCAGGGAGAGGTTTTGAGGCCACTTTCCTTCTCTGTACCTTCAAGAGATTCTTTGTCCCTGGCAAAGCCCTGTTATACAACAGCATAAATGCATTGACATAACAGATTTCACCCATTTGTCCAACCATTGGCAATACTGTTCCAATTGCTTAATGGTACAGTAACTGAGGGAACCATCCACGGGCCACTTTTCCTTACAATTCAAAACATATGTAGGCCAAACAGTGTGGGGTGAACTCCATCCAGCAAAATTCTCCTGGCCACCACTGATGAGAAATAAGTCATCCCAGACATAATCTTGTTCCAGTGGGAAAGGGGGTGGTGATTCCCTCTAGTAGGGAATACCCCAAGCCCTTCTCCCAAATGGCTTTTATTGGGTATGGTATGTGTAGGTATATACAGCATACATGCATAGCTGATTAATCAATGTCAAAAGGCTATTGTCATACAAAAACAGGTATTATCTATAGATAACAATTGAAGAAACACAGAGATTGGTCAGGGTCTGTTAGTCATGCTGATGCCAGAGGGTCTTTAAGATGTATTTCATGAGATAAGGAATTTACTCCTTATGCCTTGAACCTAAACAACCAGATTATATCAACAGAGCCATATAAAGCAAAGCAGAGCAAACTTCAAAGGATACAAAGGCATGTAGAAGCAGCAGCTGATTGATATTTCTCTCCCTCTCTTTCTCCCTCCCTTCCCCTCTCTCTTTAAAAAAAAAAATCAAAAATCAAATAACAAACAAAAAAAAGTTAACTTAAACAGGTTAATGGGAGAAGACTGGTGCCAAGAAATTCCTAGAATCTATCTATAGTTCTGATCCTATCTTATGAATGACTTTTCTGGACTACTTTGATGTCAGTGAAAATTAGAAGGTAGAAAATGGAAGGTGTATTCCTGTTTAGAATATTTAGGATTAGTAATCAGAGTGTTCTCTAACATGAAGTTCCTTCCTTCCTTCCTCCCTCCCTTCTTTCCTCCCTCCCTCCCTTCCTTCCTTCCTTCCTTCCTTCCTTCCTTCCATCTTTTTTTCTCTTTTACTAGAAATCACCATAATCCTACAATTTAGAAATGTTTTATTTTTTTTCAATTGCAGTAGACATTCAATATTATTTTATATTATTAGTTTTACATAGTGGTTAGACATTAATATAATTTATAAAGTATTCCCCTCAATAAGTCTAGTTCCCACCTGGCACCATACATAGTTATTACAATATTATTGACTATATTCACTATGCTGTACTTTACATCTCTGTGACTATTTTGTAACTACTGCTTTGTATTTTTTAATCCTTTCACAAGTTTTTTATTGTTTTTTTTTTTGTAGAAATAAATTCCAAGAATGAAATAGTACTGAGGAATTAGCAGATTATGCATTTAAATCAATGCTTACATTTTGCAGTATCATTTTTTAAAATTTTATTTTTCAATTACAGTTCATTTTCAATATTGCTTTGTATTGGTCTCATGTGTACAGCAGAGAGGCCAGATAAATGTATTCTTAACAAAGTGCTCTCCTGATGTTCTCAGCACTCATTTGGCACCATATGTAATCACTGTAACATTATTTACTATATTTCCTATGCTGTACTTTACATACTCATGACAATTTTGTAACTACAAATTTGTACATCTCAATCCCTTCACCTCTTTCACCCAGTCCCTGACCCCACTCCCCTCTGGCAACCACCAGTCTCTTCTGTGTCTGAGTCTGTTTCAATTTTTTTTGTTCATTTATTTTGTTCTTTATTTTTTTGAGCTTCCACTAAATCAGCCATTTTTTTCATTTAAAATAGTTTATTGTGTATTAAATACAATCAAGATATTTTTATTGTTGTTTTGTTTTTTAGATTACATACTTAAGTGAAATCATATGGTATTTGTATTTGATTAACTGACTTATTTCACTTAGCATAATACCTTCTAGGTCCATCCATGCTGTCACAAATAATAACATTTCATTTTTTTTACGACTGAGTAATAGTCTGTTGCACATATGTACCTCATCTTCTTTATCTCTAATCTATTTATGGGCACTTGGGCTGCTTCCATATCTTGGCTATTATGAATGTTGCTGCAATGAACATAGGGGTGCATATATTCTTTCAAATTAGTGTTTTGGGTTTCCTCAAATATATACACTGATGGGGAATCACTGGGTTTATCAAGCAGTTTCACTTTTTAGTTTTTGAGGATCCTACACACTATATTGGCTACATGAATGGGCATTCCCACCCACAGTGCATGACAGTTCCCTTTTCTCCACATCCTCAGAAACACTTGCTGTTTGTTGAATTATTGATGGTAGCCTTTTTGACAAGGTGTGAAGTGATATCTCATTGTGGGTTTAATTTACATTTCTTTGATGATTATTGATGTTTAACATCTTTCTATATGTCTATTGGCCTCTTTGGAGAAGTGTCTATTCAGATCTCTCTGCCCATTTTTTAATTGGACTGTTTGATTTTTGGTGTTGAGTAGTATGAGTTCTTTATAAATTTTAGATTGATTTCTTATCAGATATATCATTTGGAAATATCTTCTCCCATTCAGTGGGTTATTTACTATGCAAAAATTTTTGGTTTGATTTAGTCCCATTTGTTTATTTTTCTTAATGTGTATATTTGTTTTATAATACAAATGTAATTGAATGTTTACCAAATATAGAATGTTTGCTAGATACTACACATACACTAGTAAACATGATAGATTTATTTCCTGCCCTGTGGAGTATATAGTTTAGCAAGTAAGACAAAGGTTGAATTAGACACTACATCAATAGATGATAAGGTATTTTTTTTTAATTCACTGGGATAACATTGGTCAGTAAAATTATATAAGTTTCAGTTGTACATTTTTATAATATATCATCTGCATATTGTATTGTGTGTTCACCACCCCCAATCAAGTCTCCTTCCATCACAATTTATTCCCCTTACCCTCTTCTAACTCCCCACCCCCTACCCCCCCCACCACTTTCCCTCTGGTAATTACCATACTATTGTCTGTGTCTATGAATTTTTTCTTAATCCCTTCATTTTTTTCACTCAGCCCTCTAACCCCTCTCTCCTCTGACAGCTGTCAGTCTGTTCTGTCTCTACAAGTCTGTTTCTATTTTGTTAGTTTATTTTTGTTCATTAGTTGTGATATATAAGTGAAATTGTATGGTACTTGTTTTTCTCTGAATGGCTTACTTCACTGAGCATAATTCTCTCACCCTGGCTGGTATGGCTTAGTTGGTTGGAGCTTTGTCCCATAAACTGAAGGGTCATGGGTTTGATTCCTTGTCAGGGCACATGCCTAGGTCTCAGGTTTGTTCCCCGGTCAAGTGTTTATGGGAGGCAGCTGATAGATGTTTCTCTCACATTGATGTTTCTCTCTCTCTCTGCCTTTCTGGAATCAATAAAAATAAAAATAAATAATGATAAGTATTCTCCAGGTCCATTCGTGCTGTAGCAAAAGGTAAGATTTCCTTCTTTTTTATGAACAAGTATTATGCCATTCTATAAATGTACCACAGGTTCATTATTCACTCATCTACTGATGGACACTTGAGCTGTTTCCAGATCTTGGCTGTTGTAAATATTATGCTGTAGTGAACATAGGGGTGCATATATATAAGATCTGTCCAGAAAGTATCTAGCTATGGACTATGAAAAATAGAGATAATTATTGAAAACGATACAAGAAACACTGTACATAGGAAAATGATGCCTCAGTTGCCTTCAAAGTAGGCAAACTTGGGACCTTACACAATTCTTCTAATGTCTCTTCCACTGTTCCAAACACTCTACAAAAATCCTTTGCTGGAATTGCCATTAGCTGCCCTGTCATATTTTCCTGAATCACAATGATGGTCTGAAATCTCTTCCCTTCCAAAGGTGATTTTTATTTAGGGAAAAGCCAGAAGTCACAGGGCACCAAATCTGGGCTGGAGGGGGGCTGAGTCACATGGATCATTTGATGTTTCACCAAAAACTCTACACAAGATGTGATGCATGAGAGGGCGTGTTGTTAGTGATGAAGCTGCCAGTCACCAGTTGCCCATAGCTGTGGCTGTTTTCATTATACTGCATCTCTCAACCAATGAGAGACATTGAGTAGTGCTTCGTATTAATCGTTTGGCCTGGAGGACTGTACTTATGATGGACAACACCTTCCCAATCAAAAAACACAGTTAACATGGTCTTGATCTTGCTGCAACTTTGCTGCACCTTTTTTGGTCATGGAGAACCAGGTGACTTCCATTGCATAGTCCCCAAAAGCCTTCTGAGTCATCCTAATATTTTCCACAGAGGAATGTTCAAGCTTAATGCAAAATTTGATGCAGAGTCATTGCTCTACTTGCCCAGTCATTTTGAATGTGATGGCCACATAGTACACATGCTCACTCAGTGGGGTCTACCACCCCCACTGACTAGTACAGTGAAGTCATCATTATTTATGCGTGCACATTCCAGTACACTCTCCTTGGCTGCCCGGTTACATCTAAGTCACACAAACCATTCTCATTAGATTGACAATTGCTGGACTTTTTCTGGACAGACCTCCTGTATTCTTTCACATTAGTGGTTCAGGTTTCTTTGCGTATATTCCCAGAAGTGGAATCCATGCGTCATAAGTCAGTTCCATTTTTAATTTTGTTTTTAAGAAATTTTGGGGGGTAGCTCAATATAGCTTTCCACAGTGGCTGTACCAGTCTGCATTACCACCAGCAGTGCACAAGGATTCCATTTTCTCCACATCCTTGCCAACACTTGTTGTCTATTGATTTATTGATGGTAGCCATTCTGACAGGTGTGAGATGGTAACTCATTGTGATTTTAATTTGCATTTCTCTGATGATTAGTGATGTTGAACATCTTTTCATATGCCTATTTGCCATTTGTATGTCTTCTTTGGAGAAGTGTCTATTCAGGTCCTTTTCCTATTTTTTAATTGGATTGTTTGTTCTTTTGGTGTTGAGTTTTATAAGTTCTTTATACGTTTTGGATAGGTACCCCTTATCAGATACATCATTGGTGAATACATTCTCTCATTCAGTGGGCTGTCTTTTTGTTTTGTTGATAGTTTCCTTTGATGTACAAAAACTTTTGGTTTTATGTAATCCCATTTGTTTATTTTATCTTTTGTTTCCCTTTCCCAAGGGGATATATATCAGAAAAAATATTGCTACAAGACAAAAAAGGACATTACATAATGATAAAAGGATAAATTCAACAATAGGATATAACCCTTGTAAACATTTATGCACCAAAAATAGGAACACCTAAATATACAAAGCAAATCTTGATGGCTATAAAGGGAGAAATCAACAGTAATACAGTCATATGGGATTGTAAGACCACATTCACATCAATGCATGGATCTTCCAGACAACTAATCAAAAAGAAAAAAGCAGGCCCTGGTTGGGTAATTCACTTGATTAGAGCATTGTCCCAGTATACCAAGGTTGAGGTTTCTACCCCTGGTCAAGGCACATATAAGAATCAATCAATAAATGCATGAAATACTTTTATTCATCCCCTTACTTTCAGTCTATGTGTGTCTTTTGTTCTCAGATGAGACTCTGTAGACAGCATATATATGGGTCTTGATTTCTTTCTTTTTTTAAAAGATTTTATTTATTTATCTTTAGAGAGAAGGGAAAGGAGGGAGAAAGAGAGGGAGAGAAACATCAATGTGTGGTTGCCTCTCAGGTGTTCCCTACTGGGGACCCAGCCCACAACACAGGCATGTGCCCTCACTGGGAATCAAATCAGTGGCCCTTTGGTTTGTAGGCCAGCGCTCAATCCACTGAGCCACACCAGCCAGGGTGGGTCTTGTTTTCTTACGGATTCAGCTACCCTACGTCTTTTGATTTGAGCCTTTCAGCCACTTACATTTAAATTGATTATTGATAGGTATGTATTCATTGCCATTTTATTCTTTTTAAAAAATTTTATTTATTGATTTTTAGAGAGCAAGTGGTAGGGAGAGAGGGAGAGAGGAAAATTGATTTGTTGTTCCACTTCATTGTTTGATTATTGCAGTTATCCTGACTGGGGATTGAATCATCAATTTTTGCATATTGGGACACTTCCCTAACCAACTGAGCTGCTACCCAGTTAGGCGTCATTTTATTCTTTTTTTATTTTTGTCCTCACCCAAGGATATGTTTTATTGATCTTAGAGAGAGTGGAGGAAGGGGGAGAGAAAGAGAGACAGAGAGACACAGGGGTGGGGTAGAGAAAGAGAGAGAGAGGGAGAGAGAAACATCAATATGAAAGAAATATCAATTGGTGGCCTCAGGTATGCACCCCAACCAGGGACTGAACTTGAAACCTAGGTATGTTCCTTGACTGGGGATTGAGCCTGTAAGTTGTTGGTGTATTGAATGATGCTCCAATCAACAGGGCATATTTTTATAACTATGTTCTTATAACTATCTTCCTTTCTCCCTTCCCCCTTCCTTTTCTCTTCTTTCTCTTTCTTTCTTTCTTTCTTTCTTTCTTTCTTTCTTTCTTTCTTTCTTTCTTTCTTTCTTTCTTCTTCTTTCTTTCTCCTTCCTTTCTCCCTCCCTCCCTCTCTCCCCCCCTTTCTTTTCTTGAAGAAGACCCTGTAACATTTCTTGTAATGCTGGCTTGGTGGTGATGAACATTTTTAGCTTTTTCTTATTTGGGAAGCTCTTTATTTATTTTTTCAATTTTTGTAGGGGGCCTCTGCCTGCAGAGCCCCTGTCCCCCACCATCCACCATGGATGAGAATAAATCTATCAAGACATGATGTGCTTGGGGAGGAAAGGTGGCTGATCTCTCAAAAAAGAAGGGCCAGGAGCCTGTTTCTCAACGGGCTTTTATTGGGTTCAATTTGCACAGGAATACAGGTAAAGCTCATCAGTCATTGTTAGGCAGTAATGATCAAACAATAGATAACATTCAAAGAACTATGAGGGTCTATTTTGAGTCAGGGTCAGATAGCTAAAGGGCCATAAAACTTTGGGGAAAAAAACTCATTTCATGCTTGGATCCTTATCATTTAAATTGAGGGTATTAGCAAAGCATGTTTCATAGGATTTTATGCATTCTTTCTTAGGCCTGATCATCCCGGGGAACCCGCCTTTTCCAGCACAGTGCCATACCCATCTCTGGCATTGTTTCAGGCTCACATCAGGCAGGGGAAGTAAGGCAGCCAAGAGATTAGACTTCTTGCAGACAGAATGAAGACTCAGGCTATGTCAAAGCTGAGGGGTGAGGGTCTGTCACTCCCTTTTTCAATAGCCCTCCAAGTCCTTCCCTGAGGACTCCTTTGCAACCATGCCTGTCTTAGGTCATCCCGCCCTTGAGGAATCTTACCCATCATTGGCTAACCAGTCATCTGCCTGGGGCCAAGCAGAGTGAAGTAAAAGGGGGCAGAGGCTGCCAGGGGGATAAGCTTTGTCTCCTTAGTGGTTTAGGGTCCCAAGGTCTCTCACTCAGGCTTAGTAATGGAGGGTTACAGCTTCTGAAACCAGTCAGCGCAGTTCCCAACAAATTTTAAATGATTACCTTGCTGGGTAAAGTAGTCTTGGTTGTAAGTCCTTGCTTTTCTTCACTTTGAATATTTTGTGCCAGTTCCTTTTGGCATGAAATATTTCTATTGAGAAACCAACGGACGGGTTAATGGGAACTCCCTTGAAGGTACCTAACTGCCTTTTGTTGTTTATAAGATTCTCTCTTTGTCTTTAACCTTTCCCACTTTTATTATGATGTGTCTTAGTGTCGGCTGTTTGGGTCTCTCTGCATTTTCTGGCCTTATGTGTCTTTTCCTTCACCTGATTCATAAAGTCTTCAACCATTGTTTCTTCAAATAGGTTCTCAATCTCTTGCTCTTTCTCTTGTCCTGGTACTCCTATGATATGGATGTTGTTATGCCTCATGTTGTCTCAGAGGTCCCTTAGACTATCTTCATTTTTAAAATTCTTTTTTCTTTTTGCTGCTCTAATGGGGTAATTTCTGCTACCACGTCTTCCAAATGACTGATTTGATCCTTTGCTTTATTTAGCCTGCTGCTGATTCCTTTTCATATTTTCTCCATTTCAGATATTGTATTCTTTATTTCTGATTGGTTCTTTTTTATGTTTTCTATGCCTCCTTTTATGTTTACTATTTGGCAGCTATTGGTTCTCCTGTAGGAGGCTGGGTCACCGCTGCTCTGGTTCATGGGGCGTTATCACTTTTGTTACTGGACCAAAGTTCAAGTGCCCAATGGTTTAAAAGGCAAGTATTCAAAACATCAAAATTTGGAGGAAGTAAAATTTTTATTGATTGAGAAGGTGCTCAATCCAGATGAGGGTCTTGGAGGTTCCTCAAGTTCACTTTACTCAAGCCCAAAGTTCAGTCTTTTTTTAAACCAAGGGAAGTAAAAGATAGAAGGGGCAAGAGGTGACTGACAACTGCAGACATGCTATTTTGTCTCCAAAGCCTACTGTGTTTTTTATTATACATGGGCCACACTGAATGTTCCTGTCTATATTTTTTTGTCTAATAATTATTTAGACTGCTGTAGCCTGATGTCATAATTTCCAGTGGTTTACTTTGCAGTATTCATAATTATAGACTTGTTCAAATTTTGCTGCAATTATAATTACTAATTGATTCAAACTTTTTATCAAGACACATGGAGATCACCAGGTCAATTGGTAGCACAGGGAAGTGGTTAAGTCTTCTCAGGGTGTGGGTGCAAATGAGGTCACACTGATGGAAAACAACCTTAACTCTGTAATCCTCTCCACCTAAATAGCACAGGACCTCAGATCTCTTCAAAGCCTTCTGCCCAAGTATTTGTATGATTTTACACAAGTCCAATGCCCAGGACACTGCCTTTGCCCTGTCTTGCCCACGTCCAAATTGTCCCAAACCTTGAATTTTACTCGACCTTTTTATGGTAAAATAAGGGAGGCCAGGTGTAGGAGGTCAGGAATGTTATGCCAGTGGCACTTCCTCCACATGGAAGGAAATATCACCAGTGAGAAGCAAATTCCTCTCTGCTTTCCATCCCTGTTACTGCCTCACTTAAGTTTTGTCTTTTTAAAATGTTGTGCTAGCAGAGAACTTAAGGAGTGTTATGTAATACCACTAGTACCTGTGCTTTTAATTGAAAAAGCTCATTTATAATACCTGCAGCCTTTCTGTTCTCCATGGGACTTAGATGTGAGTCCAGAAGGTACTACTAATTCAGGAGACAAATCTATGTGATAGTTGCTGTGCTGTCAGAATTATGCTTTTTCCCCCTGACTCAGTCAGCTTTTGTGTTGACTATACTCTTTGTTTCTGGCTGTTTCTTCCGTTAGCTAAGTTTTCTCTCAAGATAGTCCTTATTCTTCTAAAAAATAGACTTTTGGGAGGCTTCACCAGTTTGTTCAGTATGTGCCAACATGTACAAATCAGGCTGAGAATCTTCTTCATGTGCTTATTAGGTTTAACATTTTGCAAAAATTAAAGTTCTCAGGGTTGACATGGGCCTACAGCTACATTTTTTAGACAACTTGCAATCTTGTTCTCTTCCATAACTTTAGCTGTCCTGTGTATATGACTTCCAAACTAATGTTTCTATTCCTGACCTCTTCCTAGTTGCCTATTGGGTATTTATCTCTATGTAGCTGTCCCTCTTAAAGCACAACTTCAACCTTTCCAAAATAGAACTCTTCAGCTCTTACCTGTTCTTCCTACAATTTGTTCTCTTCATTGCATTTCTTTCATTTTAAAGGTTAATCATTCCAGTTGCTTAAGTCCAAGATATTCTATCTATCTGGAAAATACTTACCCATAATATCTGTTGTCAAAGTTCTTTTCTTTCACGATTTAATGCAATCTCCATTCTCCTGTATCTCTTTAATCAAAATTAATCCCTTTCTCCTATAGCCTCATAGCATTCTATAATTCTTTACAATTTTTTTCCCTTTATTGATTCCAAAGAGAGGGGAGGGAGGGAGAAAGAGGGGAAGGGAAACATTGACATGAGAGAGAAACATTGGTTGCCTCCTGCATGTTGTGGGTTGCCCCCTGACTGGGGACTGAACCCACAACACATGTACGTGCTCTGATTGGAATTCAAACCTGTGATGTGACCTGCTGGTCTGCAGAATGATGCTCAACCAACTGAGCCACATCAGTCAGGGCATATTCTATAATTTTGGCACAATCTCCTTTGTATTAAATTCTGTATCTCAGAGGGGAAGGGAAGGAGAGAGGGAGAGAAATATCAATGTATGGTTGCTTCCTGTGCATTCCCTGCTGGGAACTGGCCTGCAACCCAGGCATGTGCCCTGACTGGGAATCGAACAGCGATCTCTTGGTTCACAGGCCCGCGCTTAATCCACTAAGCTACACCAGCCAGAGCTCTAAATTCTGTATCTCTTGATTTGCTTACAGATTACATGAGTACCTGCTGTATCACATATTAGATGTTCTCCATGTTTTTATTTAATCATCATATAACCCATTTCAAAGATGGAAAAAATTTAAAACTATTTCCTCATCTGCAGAAGAAACAACCCTAATCCAAAATGAATTCTTAATATCTTAAGTATTGGGTTGGCCAAATGTCTGTTTAGTTTTTTCTGTAAAACAAGACACTTTTTCATTTTCACCAGTAACTTCATTGATTTGGATATTTTGAGCATGTCAGCTATCTCCTACATGGTATAAACTTGATTGTTCTTAATTAATATCTCAATTTGATTGCTATCAACTTCAACTTGTCTACTTGACCATGGAGCCTTGCCTAGCAAGAATATTCCAGCATGTAACTTAGCAAATCTCTTTTTAAATGTTTGAGCAGTCATAGCACCTTTCTTTGTTTTTTTTTTTTGCGTTTCATTTGCATTTCTGCCTTTCTTGAAATAATAAATCATGATATGCCAAAAACATTGCATATTTTCTCTAATCTTCACTATTAAGATGGCTACCCAAACATTCACCAATTTCAATGTATTTTTTTCTTCTAGCTATATTTTTTCAATTTTAGATTATTGAATACAGTTTCTATCCTTTATTTCCATTCCAGCCCACCCACCCATCCCTCTCCTCCTCCCTCCCATTTCCAACCCCCCCCTAGTTTTGTCCATGTGTCCTCTATATTTGTTCCTGTAAACCCTTCCCTTCTCCCCTGGAATTCCCTCCCCTCTCCCCTCTGGGCCCTGACAACCTGTCCTCTATT
>CM052543.1:73686300-73718786 GCA_028533065.1 Trachops cirrhosus
CAATGGGGTTGGTTTCTAGCTTCAGACCCTTGTGGGGGTCTGAGTGTTATCTGAGCATATCCGAGAATATGCTCTGTATGATTTCAATTTTCTTGAATTTGTTGAGGCTTGATTTGTGTCCTGTCACATGGTCTATTTTTGAAAATGTTCCATGCGCATTTGAGAAGAATGTGTATTTAGCTTCTTTGGGATGGAGGGCTCTATATATATCAGTTAAGTCCATTTCATCTAGGGCCTTGTTCAATGCCACAATATCTTTGTTGATATTTTGTTTGGAAGATCTGTCCATTTTTGACAATGGGGTGTTGAAATTCCCCACTATAATTGTGTTGCTGTCAATATCTTTCTTGAAGTCCTCTAAGATTTTCATTATGTATTTGGGTGCTCCTATGTTGGGTGCATATATATTTACTATGTTTATGTCTTCTTCTTGGATTCTTCCCTTGAGTGTTAGTGAAGTGACTTTCTGGGTCTCTCTTTATGGCCCTTTTTTGGTAGTCTATTTTGTGTGATATGAGTATTGGTACCCCAGCTTTTTTTTCCTGTCCATTTGCTTGGAAAATTTGTTTCCAGCCCTTCACTTTCAGCCTGTGTAGGTCTTTGCTCCTGAGGTGGGTCTCTTGTAGGCAGCATATGTGTGGTTCATGCTTTCTTATCCAATCAGCTACTCTACTTCTTTTAATTGGGCCATTTAATCCATTTACGTTTAAGGTTATTATTGATAGGTACTTATTCATTGCCATTTTCATTCCTGTGTTCCTCTCTCTTTTTTCTTTCCTTTCCTTAAAGCAGTCCCTTTAGCATGTCTTGCAGAGCTGGTTTGGTGAAGGTGTATTCTTTTAGACTTCTTTTGTCTGGGAAGCTTCTTATTTGGCCTTCTGTCTTGATTGAGAGCCTTGCTGGGTAAAGTAGCCTTGGTTGCAAACCTCTGGTTCTCATTACTTGGAATATTTTTTGCCATTCTCATCTGGCTTGGAGCGTTTCTGTTGAGAAATCCGCTACTAGTCTAATTGGGGCTTCCTTGTATGTTACTTCCTGTTTCTCCCTTGCTGCCTTTAAGATTCTCTCTTCATGTTCAAATTTTGTCATTTTAATTATGATGTGTCTTGAGGTGGGCCTGTTTGGGTTCCTCCTGGTTGGGACTCTCTGTGTTTCCTGGATTTGTATGACTTTTTCTCTCATCAAATTAGGGAAGTTTTCCGTGATAACTTTTTCAAATAGGTTTTCTATCCCTTGCTCTTCTTCTTCTTCTTCTTCAGGTATCCCTATTATATGGATACTATTTAGTTTCATGTTGTCTTGCATTTCTCTTAATGTCTTTTCATTCTTTCTGAGCCTCTTTTCCTGTTCTTGCTCTTTCTGGGTGCTTTTTTCTACTTTGTCCTCCAGCTCACTGATCCGATCTTCTGCTTCATCGATCCTGCTCTGGATTCCTTCTACTGTGTTCTTCAGTTCAGAAATTGTATTCTTCATTTCCTCTTGGTCCTTGTTGATAGTTTGTATTTCCTTTTTCATGTTGATATAGTTTACAGTGAGTTCACTGTACCTTCCTTGTAGTTTCTGGGAAGTCATTGACAGTTCATGGAACTTCCTGATAATCATTGCTTTGAACTCAGAATTTGATAGTTGAGTTGCCTCTATTTCATTTAGCATTCTATCTGAGGCTTACTCCTTTCCCTTCATTTGGGAATTGTTTCTTTGTCTTCTCATTGTTCATGAGACTCTTCTTGCTAGCCTGAGCTTTTTAAATTGATTTGTTCTGGTTCCCTAGGTTTATGGTGTGAACTTCTGTGGTAGAATACATGTGAGATTCTGTGGTGCAGTCTCTTTCAGGTATCCAGGTGTTCACAGTTTCCACCTACTTTTTTTTTTGTGATCAGTTGGAGGGGTAAGGTAAAATGGTTTAAGACAGGATGAGAGTATTTTATGATATTTACAGTAGTAGCCAGTATAGAGGATATAGGAGATCCTTTGGTTATATATAGTGTTAATTGTGATCTTCCACCCCACTAGCCACTTTTTAGAAAGGATGGAAAGAAGCTAAGACTCTTGTTGGGAAGGAAAGGAGTGTGAGTTGGCTCTAGAAAGCAGTGAGGATGTGGGAAGTCAGATTCTGAGGTAGGGTGAGAGTAAAGAGTAGTAAATAGGTGAAGTGTGTGAGAGAATTGAGTTAACCTCTACAGTAATAGAGTTCAGGAAACTGTGAAGTGGGCTAAGATCTGGAATGGGTGCCGTGAAGTATTTCTATTGTATGTAATAGCTAGTATTTACAGTAATATTAGAGCAACAATCATATGACATAATCTATGAAATCTAGATAACAAGAATAGAGAGTATTGAGCCTTGTACTCAGGAATAGAGAATATTGTACTAATGGAACACAAATGGAGGACAGTATATACTATACACTATAGTATATACACTATATACTATACACTATACAGCAATACACTATAAATGAGAACAACAGGGGAAACCTATCAAATGATACAATATAATCAGCTAAGCAAAGAAGTGTATACAAAAAGAAGAGGAATACCAAAATACTATAAAAGTAAAAGGTGTATGAATAATGAAATAATGATTATACAATTATGGAATTACTTGCAGGTTCAAAAAAAAGGAAGGAACCAAGCAGAAGATGGAAGGAAGAAGAGATAAATTTGGAGAGCAAGGGAGAAGGGTCAACACTGGGGTGAGAAAAAGAGAAGCATAAAGAATTGATAGATCAGAAAATAATACAAATGAAAAGATAAAAGCTTACTGAAAAATAAAAGAAAACAAAAACAAAAAGAAAAACAAACAAATCAAACAAACAAAAAAAACAGCAAAAAAATACACCACACCTATTGTTGGTTGAGACTGGTTAAACCGGTTTTTGTAGCTGGCTTCTGCTCACTGAGGGGCTACTGGAGACAGTTTTTCTCTGTTTCCATTCAGAACTCAGTCAGCCTCTGGCGTACTGTTCACAGTGCAGGTGTGCATTCTCCTCGGAGACCATCTGGTGCCTCTCGGAAGGGACCTGTGTGTCAGGGCTTGGTGCAACTATGAGCATCCTTTGGAGTTCACCACTGTGTGTTCCGATGTCCCGCGGAGCTCCCGCCCCTTTTCCGGGTTCACGTGTGGGTACTCTCTGGATCCCGAGGGGCGCCCACTTCCCCCAGATTCACAGCCTGGGCATCATATGTCCTGGGGAGTGCCCGTGCCTTTTCCTTTTTCAATGCTATGGTTTCCGAGACTTTCACTAAACCTCGCTGTCTCCAGGTTGGGGGCGCGTCTGGATGCACGGGGTGGGGTGCACACTTTCACCAGGGCTTTGCGTAGGTGCTTACAGCCCCTGTGTGGGTGCCTCTTTGTCCTCACTCCTCTATTACTCCTGTCTCGGTGCCCTCTGGTAAACTGGCCTCCCTGGGTGCTACTCAGTCCCTGTTTGGCCAGGGTGGGAGCGGTTGACCCAGCTCTCTCCCGGGAGCCCCGAGGCTGATCCAGCTCTCTCCTGGGAAGGGACCCAGGCCTCCCCCGGTGCTGCTCAGTCCTTGTTTGGCCAGGGAGGGAGCGGATGAACCAGCTCTCTCCTGGGAGCCCCGCTGGCCGACCCAGGCGCACCACCGGGTCTGGAGCTGCAACCCCCCTGGTCCCCTGCTGATCCATGCAGTCTCCTTACCCTCGGGTTTTTCAATGTCCGCTACAATTTGCGATCTCTCATTTTCATTTATTCATGATAATGTTGGCTCTTTGCTCTGTTCCTACTCAGAATGGCGACTTTTTTTCCCTGGGTGTGGGAGAAGCAGAATCCGCTCCCTCCTACCACTCCGCCATCTTCTCCAGAAGCTCAATGTTGTTTTTTAATGCACGCTGATATGATGGCTGTCAAAATACAATCTAACAAAATGGTTTCGAATGATGTTCAGGACAACTAAGTGCTACTAGAGCCATCTTAGAGCAAAAACAAACAAACAAACAAACAAAGAACAAATGAACTATTGGCTAACCCATTGCCTATAATGCATGGCATAATGAATATCAGCTTAATAAGTATATTTTTACTTTGGCATTTTATCAAAGTGTCTGATATGCACTAAAGTTCAGTAAGTGTTTGTTGAAGTGAATTGAGATAAAATTTCATGAAAACCTTTAGGGTGTTCATTTTGTACAGTGTGCATTTTTGAAGATTATGTTTGGTTTATATTTTTGTCTTATATATATATATATTCTTACAGTGGTTTAGGGTAAAGACAAAAAATTTATTATCCTTTATTCCTCCCCAGAACACTAGAAGGAAATAAACAGCAGTTATCAGGTACTGGCAGCAAACCTGATGTCAACATTTTTCAAGAGAAAGTTCCACAAAAGAGGAAAAGAAGACATATAATTGTCAATGAGCAAATCTTCAAAGGTACCTACTGCCTGTTTGAAAATGCTTTATAAATTGCAGGACAGTTTATAGTTGTGAGATAGTTTCACTACTTTGGTGACTACTAACTAGCACTACCACCCATTACCATATGGCTCTATGCTTGTGCTATAAAGTATACAAATAAATATATTCTGGAAATTAAAGTCTAGCTTAGTAGGAATGTGATACAGCATATCAGATAAAACTCATTAGAAACATAGCAGTAACAATATTAGGTTTATGAACTCTGTAACAATTAACATTAGGAATCAGAAGCCTCTCCTAAGAGGAAGTAGAGAAGGACTTCAAAAAATAGAGTTTAGGATGATTCTAAAGAAGAAGTAAGGGGAGTAAGGATCACCTCTGGATTGATTATTACAATAATCTTTCTTCAGGAGGTGAGAGGAACAAATCAGGGCTGGGGAAACCCTGGTAAGAAAACAGTAATAAAAAAAATTAAAATCCATGTAAATATTTACAATAGCCAAGGGGTAGAAGCAACCCAAGTAACCATCAGCTGATGAGTGGGTAAACAAGATGTGGTATTTGTATACATACAATGAAATATTACTCAGCTTGAAAAGGAAGGAAATTCTGACATGTACTACAACTTGGATGAATTTGTGGACGTTATGATAAGGAATAAGCCAGACACAAAAGGACCAGTACTGTACAATTTCAGTTGTATGAGGTACCTAGTGTAGTCAAGTTAATGGAGACAAAAAGAACATTGGTGGCCAGAAGCTGGGTGGAAACGGGGAGCCGGTATTTAATGGGTAGTGTTTTGGTTTGGGAAGATGTAAAAGCTCTGGGGATGGAAAGCAGTGATGACAGCACAACCATGTGAATGTACTTAATGCCACTAATTTGCACACTTAAAAGTGGTTAAATTGGAAAATTTTGTTACACATATTTTACCATAATTGAAAAATGAAAGTAAAAAAATATTTAAAAAAATCTAGTGATGTCTTATTATAAGGGAGGGTTTGTATGGCCTTAGTTAAGTCATGTTAGAAACGCTGTCATAGATTCTGTTGAAAACAATATGGTCTGACTACCAGCAATGCTGAGAAGCTGACTCAGGGTCTTGTTTCCTTAGAAAATACAAAGTTAAGATAAATGTGGAATGCTGTCTGAAGACCTTTTATCTGAATCTCTGCCTCTGGGTTGGAAACAGAGGCAGCTTCTCTGTGTCTGAGTGACCTTCATGGCTCAGATTCTTTAAATAAGAGATGTTCTAGTCTCATTGAAATAACATCAAATAGCAACATTTCTCATTGTCTATGATTTTTAAAGAGTAAGATTTCTTGGTCGTATACCCTAGATGTTAATTAACAAAAGCAATTTTTATAGGCTCACAGCAGATTTGAAAAAAGAAAGTCTCAAGAGTGGTGTAGCTTTGAGATAAATTCTGTTAAGAGAGGAAAAAGGAAAGAAATGATGGAGTCCACTGTGGGACAAGGCTGCTTTCAGATTCTAGGGTTCCATTTTCTTCAGTCTGTCCTCTCCCTTATTTATTAGGTTTGGATTTGTCAACTTGGTGCATACGATGCTCTGCTTTGGGGCATTAATAGTTAAGATTAGTAATCTAATGATATTACACACAAGAACCAATAAACTATAAATTTTTTACATTATAATGCCATTCCATACAAAGACCAATAAGCTGTAAATCTTACATTATAATGCCATTCACCTAAAATGTGTCTTTATTCTTATAATGAAGTACATTACTATGAAAACTGAAGTTTCAGAAATGTCTATGCATAATTTTGACTATCCAATATTTTAAAATTATGTTAATAAGTTTTCAGGATATAAATTTTAAAATGTAAATAGCATTTTGTAAGTTGTAATTTGTAATAATACTAATGTTCCAGTAGGAACTTTGAAAATTTCTTTGACATTTTAAAGTAATAATAATACTTTAGGATAATGATGAAAAACCTGATTGATCAAAGGTTATATACTTCAACTAAATCTACTGTACGTGAATGAAGTTTAAATAACAACTGCCCTGGCTGGGTAGCTCAAATGGTTAGTGCCTTGTGCCCATACCCTAAGGCTGTGGGTTCCATTCCAGGTCAGAGCACATACAAGAGTCAACCAATGAGTGCATAAATAAGTGGGACAACAAATCCATGTTTCTCTCTCCCTCTGCCTTCCTCTCTCTGTTTCTAAAATCAATAAATAAAAACTTTAAAAAACTAAGAAAAAAACTAAAAAAGAA
This sequence comes from Trachops cirrhosus, assembly GCA_028533065.1. NCBI lineage: Eukaryota > Metazoa > Chordata > Mammalia > Chiroptera > Phyllostomidae > Trachops > Trachops cirrhosus. Next base: position 73,692,927 of record CM052543.1, read on the forward strand.
ATGTAGACTTTTTCTTATAAATTGGCTACAAACAAATAACACCCTATAACAAAACAATGCGAGTCATAAGACAATGCAGTTACAATATACACACATCCCGCATAATGAAAGTCTTTATACTGTATGTACATAATCTGTGCACACAACTTGATGACCCTTCAAATACAATTTCTCTGCACCTGGGCTAGTGGTGGGTTGGGTAGAACAAAGGAGTTAAAGGTGAAATGCTGTACATCACACTATCGGTACAGGCTGATTAGGCAACATAGTTTCTCTCACAAAACCAGCTCACCAGGCTCTGTAATTAGTGGCGAAACCACTTTCAGAAAATATACATAGAGGATATAATGCCAGGCTGAAACCAATGCTTGTGACAAAGTTGCACTCTGCACACAAATTTGCTACTGAGTAACCAAGATTTAAGAGACTTCAAAGGTCCCTGGTGGCCATCTTTACTTGTGGGAATGATGAATTAAAGATAGTTTCAACAAAACCAAAGCAGGTTACAGAACGGGAAGAGCTATTTTTAGTTCACTTTAATTTATACTGCCGCCTGGATTCGTTATACAAGGACCAGATCTAACTTTGAGAACTTCTGAGGTTGGAGTAGCAGTCATTACCACTGATACCCAGCAGCTGAACTGAAACAGACAACATCCCTACGTAGGAAATGATGAATAACACTTTGCCATAAAGAAAGGGACTTCAGCACTAATACGCAGTGGAGGGGCACGTAAGTAAAAAGAGTGGCGGTGGTGGTGGTGGTGCGGGGCGTGGGGGGGAACACAAAAGCAAAATATATATATTTAAAAAAAAACAACCCAAGATAACCAGGTATTTTTCTACCAAAGTAAGAAAGTTCTTTAACAACTACGAGATTTACAACTAATCCAAACTCAGGGAAGGACTCAAGGCACGAATAAACTTAGTTCTGAAAAACAAGCGCGTCCAATAACATCGGAAAACACGTGGCGGGGGTGGAGAAATCGGTCTCAAGATCCAGCGAGACTGTAAGTCCCATCATCCCATTCGGCAGTTAAACGGGGTTGTTTAGGGCGAATCGGCGCACTGGATGCTGGGACTTGTGGTTTTTGTTCCTGCGCCTCCCAATGGGTTTGCGACGTTTAGCGACTATCGCGCCTGCGCCAGCGCCGGCTGAGAGGTTGGGCCAGTGGCCGCTCGTGCCGGGTGATGCTAGGCGGCTCCCTCTGCTGCAGGCTGTTGGGAGGTGTGGGTGGGAGTCGCGGGCAGTTCGGGGCGCGGGGTGTCTGCGAAGGTGGCGCAGCCATGGCAGCAGGGGAGAGCATGGCCCAGCGCATGGTCTGGGTGGATCTGGAGGTGAGTGAGGTCGGGGATGGGGGCTGGTGGCGGCGATCAGGGGAGGCGAGTGAGTTTTCGCGCTTGGGACCTTGTAGCTAAGTCCGAGAAGAGCGGGTGGTGTCTGGGTTTCAGATGTGACAGATGAGTGCCTCCCGGGTGTGAGCGGCACGGGGAGAGTCGGGGGGCAGATGTCCTGCGGGTTTGGGTACTTTTCAGAAGGGAGGAGTCATCCATATGGCTGCGTCCCCCCCAGCTCCGACTAAACGGGGATCTCTTTAGCGCTGTGGCTGTGGCCCCTTTGAGCTTAGGGTCACAGGGGTGGGCGGGAGGGAACAATGGTTCTGCTAGACCCCCTAGCCTGGCATACAGGAGGACCCTAGGTTGTTGGAGCTAGACCGGACTCCGGAAATGACTCAGCCTTATCCGTCCTGTCACAAACCAGGAAACTGAGTCCCAGGAAGAGGATTCAGCTCACTCAAAGCAATGCTGTAAGGATCTGAAGTGGGATTAGCTCCAGTTGTGTTCCCTTTAGGTTTTCCATACTCATGCCAGCGGTTCCCCCTTTCTTGAAGACTCAGTTTTCTCGCATATGAAGTTGAAGGTTATAACTACTTTCTACGTTTGCTTGTGATGAAGGTCAAGTGGTGTAATCAATATGAAAACTTTGTAAACTCTGTGGAGATGTAGCGATGTTAGTTAACTAATTCTTTCAAAACTGAATGCTGTCAGCACTTGATTTTGCTTATTCAGCATCTGTCCTAGAGTAGGACCAGGGTGCCTGACTTATAGCAGGTTTTTGGTAAATGTTTATTGAATAAATGACTAATGTTTAGTGCCTTGAGGGCTTTCCCAAGGAGCATTATTGTCTCTTGTGTCTTGGCTGTGGGATATGAATTTAACCTGCTTGAGGGAATTCCTATTACGTAAATTTGAGGAAAATAGGCTAAAAAGATGTCTGTGTTATATATTTATTTTTTATTACAGATGACAGGATTGGACATTGAGAAGGACCAGATTATTGAGATGGCCTGTTTGATAACCGACTCTGATCTCAACATTTTGGCTGAAGTATGTGATGCCCTGTAATATACCCATACTGTTTGGAGCGTATTGGAAATCTAAAGATTGCTTTTCCCTATCTCTTTATTTAAAAAATAAGATGAAGATACAAAGTATTGTGCTAGGTCATGCATGATAGGGTTGGTACTACAACCAAAGTAATTCATTTCAGAGTAGTTATTTTTCAATAAGTGAAACATAATTACAGAAACATAAATGCTGTCATTTACTGAGCACTGACTGTGTGCCAGGCACAGCTCTAAGAGCATTAATGTACTCACTTTTAATCTAACAATGACTGTAAGGTAGTTACTGTTTGTTACACTCATTTTATAGAGGAGGACATATTGGCACAGAGATGTAGGGTGATTTGCCTATGGCCACTCGACTAGTTATTGCAGGAGCCAGGAGTTTAACCCTGGCAGTCTGAGTAAAGTGCCCCTAACCAGTAAGACAATCAACTATATAGTCCCATCAGGATTGGTGACTCATGCCATAGTTGACATCTTTCTATCATAACCTTGACTTTAACTTGACTCCTTTTATTCAGGTTTTGCTTTTTCAACTAGGACATGTGATTCTTACGGATTTGTATTAAGGTTTTAGAAAATCTGTTGATTCAGAATCATAAAATATTCTCTCATTGATATTGGGCATGATTAAAGTTTTAACATGTTAAACTGAAACATTAAACATAACAAATAAAACACACCTCCTGGAACATTTAATAAGTATGTGACAACATCTGATTGGTAGAGGGTGAAATCCCTGGCCTTGAGTAACTCTCATATTGTCAGCAGTATCCAGAGGTCCAGAGGCAGTGGGAAACTAGAGTAGGAACACAGTAGGTATGTTTGTGGGAAAGACAGCCCTGTTAAAATAAGTTCCCAGAGGGTAGGATTAATGTGTTACTGGCACTGGATGAATTTCATAAATCTATAGTTAAGACTTACTCTCCTGGGTAGGTAAAAGGGAGAAGGGCATTTATAGATGAACCACTTCTTTCGTAGGAGCACCAGGCATATGTCCTGGAGTACCTCCTGATATATCAGCTGGAGGAGAGCCATTAGACTTCGTGTCTCTCATCACAGCAACTAGCTTTTAAAAAATGTTAAGTAAATAAATTTATATAAACAAAGCCGTGAGTTTTAGGTTTGTTTGTTTTATTCTGTCACTTGGCATTTAATAGGGGTGCATAGTGAAGAGAAGTGTTTGTATTTTACCAGCCCTACTTACCCTTGGCTGAAGAAGAGTTTTTTCCTTTAGACTGTTGATATAATGGGGAAATAGTGACAGTTTAATGGACCAGTTAGTTGATATGTACTCTGGAGAAAAATTTGGGTCTGTACTCACCAACTGCAGATGAGTGCAACATTTGCAAAGAGACTCAGTCAGATGAGGATAAGGATGTTAAAAAAATGCTTAGAGGTTATTGGCACTTATGTGTCAGTTCTGTGGAAAATAAGTTTTATTTTTGTATATGAGTCTCAGGGAAAATGTTTTATGCTGGTAGAAGAACAAATATCCTATTCTGAAAATTTTTCTGTGTGTGGCTTGCTGGAATCTAGAATAAGTTATACAGCCTTAGATTGACAGTAGTTAACTTTTTCCATCATCATTTGCTAGAACTATTTTTTACAATATGAAGTTTTGGCTTTTTAAAAAATTTGTGATCAGAGCAAATTTTTGGGTAATGGCAATCTTCTTTATGGAGATCATTTGTTTTCTTGTTTGGTTTAAACTCCTTGTTAGTTGTAGGATGTTAGGCATATTGTAGTCAAATTTTAGCCATTCCTTTCAGTGATTGCAAACAATTTTTACCACCTTAATAGTAATAATGCCTTAGATTTATAGTATTTTATTTTTTCTGGAGAGTTCAAAGAACTCTGTATTTGTGATTTCTTTTAACATCCCTTTGAGGGTAGGGGGGCAGTTTATTATCTCCATTGTACAGAAGGAGAAACCTAAGGCCAAGGTAACTTACTTCACTGCTGCAAATTGGGGTTCTGTTACTGCTGGGACTCTATCCAAGACACTCACAGTTGAATGTTCTATTAAATGGAGCTGAGAATTTGAAGGCCACTTTTACTTTTCATTTGTCACCAGTTATCTTTTAAAATTTTTAGTATGAAAATATGGTTAAAATTAACCAGTATAACTTTATTTAAAAAATAGATGTAGTAAGTTATTGGTTTCTCACCCTGTTCTTCTGCCCCATAATACTCACAAAGGTTATGTGTTATCTTGGTATTTTGTATGCATATATGAATGTATGTATTTTTTAAAAACAAATGTAAGTGAAATCATATGCATGTATACCATGTTCTACAATTTGCTTTTTTCATTAGGCAGTGTAGATACTTCAAAATGAACTCAGAAGCAGGGGTTGGGAAGGTTTTCTAAAAAAGACAAAATTTTAAATATTTTAGGATTAGAGTGCCATATAGCTCTCTGTTATATGTTTGTTTTACAACTCTTTATGAATGTAAAAATCACTCTTAGCTTGCTGGCAACAAAGTAGAAAAGGCCACAGGCTGGGCTGTGGTTTGTTGATCCTTGATAGATGCCTATTTCTTCTCTTAATGAGCATTTCAGTTTTCAGTTGTGTGTGTGTAATAAAATTTTTTGTGTGTGTTCATTTATTCTTTTTTGCCATTATAAACAGTGCTAGAATAAATGAGGACCACTTTCAGAGTTAAAATGTGCCCTCATCTCTTCCTTTCTCTGGTATATATATTTAATCTTTAAAGCAGCTTAAACCTTACCTCAGAAACCAAGGTTATCCCTGTTGCTTCTGGATGACTAATGACTTTTCCCATCCACAGGGTCCTAACCTGATAATAAAACAGCCAGATGAGTTACTGGACAGCATGTCAGATTGGTGTAAGGAGCATCATGGGAAGGTAACATTACCAAATAGCAGGATTCCTGCCCTGAGGCTCAGTAAGAACACCTGAATCCTACCTATACCGTTGTTGGATGGTATTTTACAAAGAGTTAAGGATGACTGCTTGGCCAGCCTGGGAAAGTGATTTTTTGTTTACTTTTCATCTTTGGAACCTCTCAAGATCATCTTCCCTTGATGTTTTCTTTTTTCCTCTCCTACATTCAGTCTATTGAGACCACATTGTGGATTGTCAAGTATTGCTCAAATCAGTCTTTTGGATAAGGTCAGATAGATATCAGAGAAGAGGGAATGCTGCTCTCCTGGTAATAGTTGTTTCTTCCCAGAGATTATATCCTTTGACTTTAAGTACCACCTTTTTGGCTGGAAATACTATTAACAATCAGAAACATAGCTTATTTAACTTGGATCCTTAAGGAAAAAACAATCTGCAAAGATGGTAGTTTCAGTTTGAACTTGGGTTCTATAAATGGTCTATTTATGGTTACATTTGCTTATTTTAGAAGTGAGGTTTATTTTTGATGCCTTTGAAAACTGACTTCATGTGTTTCTGGTGGGGGTTGGGGATTCTTTCTTGCAGTCTGGTCTAACCAAAGCAGTGAAGGAGAGTACAATGACATTGCAGCAGGCAGAATATGAGTTTCTGTCCTTTGTACGACAGCAGACTCCTCCGGGGCTCTGTCCACTTGCAGGTAAAATTCAGTCCTTTGTGTACCTTGTAGATAGTCTTCCATTGTAGTGGTTCAAGAGACTGCAGTTCCAGAAAGATCAGCTGAGACCTTCATGTCTTCTACTTACCTTGATTTGGATTGTACATACAACTTACATGTGTGAATACGTGTCCTTGTATAACTTGTACATGAATATTGGGAAAATGCCCTAAACCTGACATGAGATCTGGGGTGCTCACAATAACTCAATAAAAATTTTTCTCATTTTTATTATGGAGCATTTTCAAATGTACAGAAAAGTTGGATTTAGTAATTATTAACCTTGTGCCATGTTTGTTTTTGTAAATTGATATAGTAGCTAACATTTTTATTGGATATTTAAAATTAAATTGCAGGCACCATGACACTTCATTCCTAATTACCTCATCAAGCATTTCCTGAGAGTAAGGATTTTTTTTTATGGTACCACAGTATCATTATCACATTTAAGATAATGAAAAATAATTCAGTGACATCAGCTGATGTCTGATCTACATCCAAAATATCTCCTTGTTTTTGAACCAGGATTTAATCAAGACTCATGCATTTCATTTGGTATCTCTTTATTCTCTTAATCTAAAGTGCCCATCTGTGTTTTTTATTCCATGTAACATTGTCTTTTTAAAGACTGTAAGCCAGTTCCTCTAAGCTTTTGAAAGCACTACCTTGTCAGGGAAATTTATGTTCTGTGGAGATCTGTTTGTGTTTGTATATGTAAATTGAGGTAGTAACTAACATTTTCCTTAAACATTCACAAAAAAGGTTTGACATTAAGTACTAGAGCATAGAATGTATACATTTTTCCCTTCACCAATGTAGCTGGTGTCTATCTTACAGGTCTCACTTAAAATTTAGTGTTTTTAATATAAATTACTATCTGTAAACATGAATATGGATATGATTTATTAAAATTGGAAGGATAGTAAAGGTTTACCAACTTATGTGATTCATTAAAAGTTAAATTTTTAGTGTTAGTGGTGAGTGTTTTGTGACATTGGGAGAAGATTTGTACATCTAATTGATATAAAAAAGTAATAGCTTTGTGCATTATTTTAACTATGTGGAATGATAGATTTATCCTTTTGTCCAGAGAGAGACCATTTACAAATTTATGTATGACTAAATACTCAGAGTCTGCACGTGGAACCAAATCAGATGCCCTCAAATCTGAGATGCTTTTAGGACTTGTTTGAATTAAAAAAATTATCTCCATTTCAAATACATTTTATGAATTTTTATATCCTGTTGTGTACTACTAGAAATACACAGATGTGGTGTACTTTATGTCTTTCTAGGAAATTCAGTTCATGCAGATAAGAAGTTTCTGGACAAATATATGCCCCAGTTCATGAAACATCTTCATTATAGAATAATTGATGTGAGCACTGTTAAGGAACTGTGCAGGTAAGGGCTCTATTTAGGAACCATTGTCTCATTTAGCATGTTTTGACTGAGAATTTGTGTAAAGTTATTGAATAGAGCTGTAGAACTGGGAGTGAAAAGTGGGCGTATAACTTCCTCATCCCATACTCACTTGGGCAGGACCTTAATTCTGTACTGGTGAGAATTGGAAACTGGTGAGAAATCTTCCATATCAGTTTCCTTAGTCAGAAAATATATTGAACACTCGTGCTGGGAACATGTAGATGAAAAGCCCTTAAGTAGCTTAAAGTTTAGTGAGTTGACTGATGCTTAAAAAAAAACACACCCTAAAAATATACAGTTGATAACTTCTGTAATAGAAATGTGTGTGTAGAATATGGAAGGCCCAGGGAAGGAGCAGCTAACTGCTGGAGTGGGGGGAATGGGAACACTTCACATAGAAAATAGTTTTTAAGTTGAGGTTTAAAGAAGAGTGGAAATTTTCCAGGTATTTTCGTGAGCAGAGAGCATTCTAGAGAATGGGAAGAGGTATAAAGATAGGGAGCAGGAAGGTAAGGATAAAACATGTTCAGGGAATTATAAATAGTTCATTCATGCTGGAGGGCAAAACATGGGGTTGGTAAAAGTGGAGGATGAGGCCCAGTTAGGAAGGGCCTGTCTGCCATGTTGGGAGGTTGAAGTTTCTCTTCTAAAGGATGGAGTTTCTTTGGAAAGTTTAAATAGAAGAATGAGTGATGTGACTAGATCATACTGATTACAAGGAGGCAAGAAAAGAGGTAGGGAGATAAGAAAGGATACTCGCATCATCTTGGAGAGAGAAGAATGAGCTAAGGAAATGGAACTTGGGTGGTAGAGGGGGTATGGGATAAAGTATTTGAGAAAGTCATTTGGCTGGCATTCAGTGCTTGAATGGAGGAGCGAGGAAAAGGAAGAGATACAAAGTGATTCTAGCGTTTCTAGGTTGGGCAGGTAGGTTGATGATGGAACTGTTCAAAGATAAACAGGAAAGAGAAAGAGCAGATTGGTAGATTGGGGAAGGGAGGTATTGAGGAGGATGGGGGTTTGATTTTTGTATGTACTTCTAATTTTGTATAATTAGAAGTATCTGATGGAGTTTTATGTGTTGTCTCCAGCAGTTGGGTATCCATGACAGAAGCTCAGGAGAGAGCTGGGCTGGAGTTAACAGGTTTAGGAATCTTATGCACTGATGAGCTTACCCAAAGAGAATATTTAAGAATGAAGAGAGGAGAGGGTGGAAGATAGAGGCCCAAGCAAAGAGGCAACTTGGTAGTCACAACCCAAGTGCCTTTTTTAGTTAATAAGCTGCTTACAAAATTATTCAGTGTATTCGAGACATTCGAGAGTTCCATTTTTGCTGTGTATAGACGCTGGTATCCAGAAGAATATGAATTTGCACCAAAGAAGGCTGCTTCTCACAGGTAAGTTTGGGTCCTTCCAGTGCTTGGCAACCTGACATGCCGGATTCCTGACTGCCTGAAATAATGTCTCTTTACCACTCTTTTTCCTTGGGGGGGAAATAAAGGACAACTAACATAAAAATAACTTTGTTTTACTAAGACTATCAGAAATTCTGGTCAGGATTCTAGCATTAGGGTCTTATGTGTTTATTGCAGTTTTAAAACTTCTAGATAACTTAGTAGGTATGTGAAACTGTCTTAATTACTAGGAAACTGTCATTTCCTAATAATGAGCAGTATTAATTTTCTTCCCAGCAGGAATATCAACTCTTAGCCATTTAAAATCAGAACACTTTACTGTTGTATATACAGTTAACCTAACTTTGACACTTTTTAGTTTTTCAGATTTTGTTTTTTGTTTGAAACTTTAGGAACAAGTATACAAGGAATTTAAAGATCTTAATGTATTTAGTGTTCTATTTTACTTTTTGATTTTCGTTGTCTTTCAGGAGGAACATAAACTTGATGGGGGATTTAGCAGTTTCTAAGGGCAGCATTTGGTTCATCCATTTACTGCACTCCTACTATGTTCCAGGAACAGTTTTAGGCAAATACAGAAAGACCAAGTCCCTGCTCTAAAGAGTCTGGCATTCTTAGGTTTTTTAAAATTGGACTTGCGTACCCTGGCTGGTGTGGCTCAGTGGGTTGGGCATCTGTGGACTGAAGGGTCACTGGTTTGATTCCTGGTTGGGGCACATGCTTGGGTTGCAGGCCAGGTCCCTGGTTGGGGGGCATGTGAGAGGCAACAGATGGATGTTTCTCATGCACATTGATGTTTCTCCCCCTCTATTTCTTCCTCCCTTCCCCTCTCCGTATAAAAAAAGTTAAATAGGACTTGCATGACTAGGATGTCTTATCTGAAATACTCGGGGCTTGATGTGTTTGCATTTAGAATTTTTCAGATTTTAGAAAGAGAATAGAGTACTTGTAGTGATTATTATGAATACCCCTAACAAAGTCTGATGAAGCACCCCATAATCAAAAACATTGATATTTTTCTCTGTCAGGGTGGCTAAGTTGGTTGGAACATTGTCCCATACACCAAAAGGTTGACACTTCGATTCCTGGTCAGGCACATGCCTAGGTTGCAGGTTTGACCCCCAATCAGGGTGCGTACAGGAAGCAACTGATCGATGTTTCTCTCTTTCCCCCTTCCTCTCTGAAATCAATAAGTATGTCCTCGGGTGAGGATTAAAAACAAAAGAAAACAAAAACAAACATTGATGTTTCTACAGTGAAATGTATGAATATTCACTCTGAATGTTATTATGAATGACATAAACAGGCTCAAATCAAGATTGGTCAGGTTTTACACATTATGGGTTATAAAAGTACTTCAGGTTTTCAGATTTTTTTTTTTATTTCAGTATTGTGAATAAGATGTGTGTACCTTGATTTAGCCAGAGGCTGTATTTTTGGTAGTTTCAACTCTCTACCATGTACCTGGACCTGGGAAGAAAGCAAAATTGTTGCCTTAATCGCAGAATAACTGTTGAAAAACTCTTACACTGAAGTTTGTGCAGTTTATTCTCTAGAAGAGACCCTTGGCCCATCATTCAGAGCTTACTGATTTACTTGCGCACTGTTCTAATAATCTTGGTTACCTGAATTCTCAGACTAACAGCCTGTTGGAGGAGGAGAAAGGCTGTTAGGTGGAGGCAGGCTGCCACTGTTTATAGCACAGATCGTGGTGAGAGAGGAGCTAGACCCTCTTTCATGGTTGGGCATTGTCTGAAAACTGGTGTTTATTGTGAAGACTGAGGCATGAGTTACATTCCAGTATGTCAGTACATTTTGTGCAGGGATGTCATTAAGTATTGGCAGTATTTCGCAGGCTGTGTTCCATGAGCTGTTCGTTTTTCCATAGATGTGGTTAAGTTTTAGAAATACTCTGTGTATGGTACAGCCTCCTTTTGGGAATTCACAATACACATTAGTACATTAAATGCTCGCAAGGAACTTCAAAAAAATGTTTAATCCAGTTTTTCCTAAACTTATTTGACTCTGGAATTCTTTTTTTTCTGTGGAACACATCACCAACTTATGGAACTATTTTGGGAAGCTTTAATCTGTTATATAGTAGAAAAATTTTATTTATCAAACATTTTTTAAAAAGCTCTTAAATTTGCTTTACTGAAATGTTCCAGTTTTTGATGTCAGATAGTGGCATTTACATTAGTACCTGTTCTTAAGTTGTTTACGAAAAGTTATGCTTTGTAAAGTGATTATTGTCTCCTGTTCTGGGGCACTTCAATTCAGTATGGTATGTTTGCTTGTAGGGCACTTGATGACATTAGTGAAAGCATCAAAGAACTTCAGTTTTACCGAAATAACATCTTCAAGAAAAAAACAGATGAAAAGAAGAGGAAAATTATGGAAAATGGGGAAAATGAGAAGACTGTGAGTTGATGATGCCCCATTGTGTTGCCACCTCTTAGTTCTCTGGAAGTATCTTCTGGTGTTTTTTTTTGTTGTTCACACTGATTGCTTGGCAGAGCACCTTCTTCCAGTTAATTTGCATCTCCAGATTATTCAAGCAGACTGCACCTGAAATATCATTTGTCTCCTAACATGCTGTTTTCATTTATGGCACAGCAGCTCCTTTGTAAGTACCAGGTCATGTCCATCCCTTGGTACAAATTCACATTTGCTTTTAGACCATCTTTTTTTTATTTTAAATAATAAAGCTAGTTCTATTGAAATGCAAACCTTTTTGTACCATCTGTTCTTTAGCAGTTTATTTATTGCAAAATGATGGCTTTTTAAAACTATTATGGTTAATGTATAAATTCTCAAAATGCCATCAGAAATGGATTACATTTCTTATGTGAAATAGGAAGGGAACTTGCTCTACTTTGCTTTACAAGTCAAGAACACCTTGAGATAGATTCAGAGGAGCAAATTTGGGTTCATTGTTACAGTTATCAAATTAACAGAGACTTGGAATAGCTACTCTTCACTACATTCAAGAAATTCAAGTAAGCCATCCAACCGGGTTTCTGTAGGTAGTAATAACTAAGGTTTATTGAGTAGAGACCTGTGGGGCCGTCACTGTGCTAGGTGTATAGAACTTAAATAGGTGGCTGCAGGTCTCATGGTCAGTAAGTATTTGAGAAAGGATTTCAGTTTGAATATTTTAAGTCCTAAATTTATGTATCTCAGAGCACAGTACTAAGGTGACTCCTCAGCCAGAGGGTACATTAGCATCATGTGTTTGTAGAACACATCTCATTCTTGGTATATGCCTCCTGAAGAAATCAGAATTGGGAAAGACCCACAATGGGACCTGCCTTTCTCTTAGAGAACCACTGGACTGAAAAACTTTTGTAGTGAACTCAACTGACATTCCTGACTCCATTATGGCCATTATGTGAACATAGCAGTGTGATCCTAATGTGTAGGAGTTACAGATACAGAAATAATTAGACTGTAGATCAGAATTATCTCATAATTTTATTTACTAAGTTGTTTTACTTCTACAACATCCTCATGAATGGAGAGAGACTTTAGTATAACTTTTTCCAAGTGTGTTCTTTTACACACTTGGAAAATTCACAAGTGTAGTAAGTGTGAATTGATGAAAACATAAGTCTGCTGACTTTTCTGACCATACCATTTGAAATGGCATGGGTTTTTAAACTATTCCGGCTTCAGTGGTTTGGAAGACAAGATTGTATAATAGTTAAGAACAGGGCTCACAGGCAAACTCTGGGTTCACGTCCGAGGTCCACGACATACTGAGTCACTTTGGCAAGTTCACGTTTCTAGGCCTCAGTTTTCTTATCTATAAAATGAGAATGATTGCATCTCACTCAAAGAATTATTAGAAGTAAATTAAATACTACTTACTTAGTAGTATACTTCTGAACTCAGTGCTTGACTTGGTACAGTGAGCACCCTATTGTGATAGCCAAGGCATAATGATAATGGATAAACTCAGTCTAGGACCCCCGGGGAAGGGTTCTATGACGGATTGGCTGTGCTGGCTGGGGACATTACCTTAAGTCAGTGTTCACTTAATGCCTATGACTTGATGATGCTGAGGACTGTTTTAAAAACTCCACTAATGCTGTGACCTTGGTTGGCTTAGTGCTTTTCACTAAAATTTGGCAAGAGAGTCTTTGTCCTTAGATGGCTCTCAGGAATGTTACAAATTCTGATGCAAGAAAAGATATGAAAACACTGGGCTTGTGAAAGAGGTTCATAGGAAGCGGATGTTACTCTTACTGCTGTAGGACTTCTCCCACACAGCTGGCCTGTTTATTCATCAAGTCAACTGAGCCCTACCCTTTAGTTTTCTTAAGAATTTTAACTCCTGCTGTTCATTTTAAATCTGTTATGTGAGTGGCCAGCTTATTGATTAAATTTTATCTTTTGTGTATTCATTATGTAGCAGAATCCTCTGTTACCCCTAATGGAGCATGTGTTAATTTTTAGTAAAATAATTGGCAGTTGGTGTGATAAGCAAATCTGATCTGATGCAAATCTGTATGAAGACATGATAGTTCAGTGACTAATTCATTATTAGTTTGCTCACAAATAAGAAATAGAAATTTGTAGTAACTATGATTTCACAGGGGATTCCTGAAGCTATGACGTAATTTCTTTGAAATGAACTGTAGTGTAAGTTGGTTTAAATACAAACCCAGCCTTAAAAATGATCATTGTGTTTGTTTAGCAGAGCTTACCATCCAGTGCTCCTGGGGGCTTTTCATTCAGTGGTTCCTTTTGTCTGTGCTGTAATTATCCTGCAAACTATATTCTTAGGATCATCCAGGTGTTTTTTTCCCCTGCATTAACTCACGAGGTGAGTGAATCTACTGTGAGGAGAGTCTCCAGTCAGTATTCCTCGAGTGCTTACGATTATCTAGCCATTATTCTGAGTTGTGGGTAACAAAGTTGTCCTTTTCTCAGCAGCTTAGCCCTGGGAGATTAGGAATGGAACCTGAGACGCCTGGCCTTTTTCATTTACCAAACAATATATCCCTTTATTAATAAACCAGCTGACAAATTCATGATGAAATTGATAGTTTAATTTGGCAGAACTATATGTGTAAGCCTTAAAGTAAAGAATAGCTTGGTTGTTACTAGGATACAATCTTTGTAGCAGATTAATCAGAATAAAAGTTATTATATTACTATATTCTATGTTATTGATGAGGTAAAAGCTACTGTACTATCTCTTGGTACTATGTTTCTATTGTGAAAAATAATTGGTTTTAGTTATTTGAGCAAAGCTTTTTATGTGTTTTTTTTTTTCTCCTTTGACCTGCCACTTATAGGACCCCTGGTGAAACTGTAGCCATGCTGGTAATGTGAATAGAGAGCTCCTCTTGTTGAGTATTTTCTGTTGAATAGAGAGATTTTCTAAGAGGATAGATCTTAAGTCTTCTCAACACACAAACACACAAGGGTAACTATTAAGGTGATGGATAAGTTAATTAACTTGATGGTGATATTTTTTCACAGTATACACATTCACATAAATTCATTAAGTTGTACACCTTAAATATATTTTTGTATGTTAAAGATATCTCAGTAAAGTTATTAATATGTGTTTAAAACACTGCTAAAGAGAAGGGATTAGAAGTTTTATTTTTCTTTTTTTCAGTATATTTTATTGATTATGCTGTTACAGTTGTCCCATTTTATTCTCCCCTTAATTCCCCTCTGCCCTCCATTCCACCTCCCTCTAGCTTCCCCCCACCTTAGTTCATGTCCATGGGTCGTACATACAAGTTCTTTAGCTTCTCCATTTCCTATACTATTAATTGGCCCCTGTCTTATTTTCTACCTACCATTTATGCTTCTTATTCCCTGTACCTTTCTCCCCCATTCTCCCCCTCTCTCTTCCTGCTGATAACCCTCTATATGTTCTCCATTTCTAATTCTGTAACTGTTCTAGTTTGCTTAGTTTTTGTTCTTGTTTTTTTAGGTTCAGTTGTTGATAGTCATGAGTTTGTTGTCATTTTACTGTTCGTATTTTTGATCTTCTTTTTCTTAGGTAAGTCTTTTTAACATTTCATATAATATGGGCTTGGTGATGATGAACTCCTTTAACTTGACCTTATCTGGGAAGCACTTGATCTGCCCTTCCATTCTAAATGATAGCTTTGCTGTGTAGAGTAATCTTGGATGTAGGTCCTTGCCTTTCATGACTTGGAATACTTCTTTCCAGTCCCTTCTTGCCTGTAAGATTTCTTTTGAGAAATCAGCAGATGGTATTATGGGAACTCCGTTGTGGGTAACTGACTCCTTTTCTCTTGCTGCGTTTAATATTGTCTCTTTATCTTTAATCTTGGGTAATTAATTATGATGTGTCTTGGTGTATGCTTCCTTGGGTCCAAATTCTTTGGGAGTCTCTGAGCTTCCTGGACTTCCTGGAAGTCCATTTCCTTTGCCAGATTGGGGAACTTTCCTTCATAATTTGTTCAAATAAGTTTTCAATTTCTTGCTCTTCCTCTTCTGGCACCCCTATAAGTTGGATGTTGGAATGTTTAAAGTTGTCCCGGAGGTTCCTAAGCCTCTCCTCATTTTTTTGAATTCGTGTTTCTTCATTCTGTTTCAGTTGGATGTTTATTTTTTCTTTCTATTCTAAACCATTGATTTGAGTCCTGCTTTCCCTCCCTTCACTGTTGGTTCCCTGTATGTTTTGCTTTATTTCACTTTGTATAGCCTTCATTTCTCCCTTCATTTTGCAACCATACTCAACCATTTATGTGAGGTTCCTGATTACCACTGTTTCGAACTCTGCATCTGATAGGTTATCTATCTCATCATCACTTAGTTCTTTTTCTGAAACTTTGGTCTGTTCTTTCATTTGGCCCATATGCCTTTGTCTTGGTGTACCTGTTATGGTGTAAGGGGTGGAGCCTTAGGTATTTGCCAGGGTGGGGCAACCCACATTGCTTCATTGTGGCACTGTATGTAGGGGAGGGGTCAGAGAGGGAACAATGCTGCTTGCTCGGCTTTTGCCTTACTTTTTCTCTTCCCTCCTTTCACACAGGTGGACTGTGCTCTTTCTAGTGCAGATTCTCAGGTGGGTGGGCTCTGTACATTCTGGGACCCTGTAGGCCCTTCCAATAAACTCTCTTGTGAGACTGGGAGTTTCTCCTGCCATGGCAACTCCCACAGGTTTTTACAGCCAGAGGTCTTGAGGCTTTAGTTTCCTGTGTTGGAACCCTGGATTTCGTGGTTTGTCTTGCTCCCCAGTTGTTCCTCCCAACCTATCCACACACAAATGTGGGACTGCTTGGTCTGCCAGCTGATGTCTTGTTGTGTACTCTCCACCCCGGCTGCCCATCTCTACCTCTCCTACCAGTCTGGATGAATGTTTCTTCTTTAATTCCTTGATTGTCAGACTTTCATACAGTTTAATTTTCTGACAATTCTAGTGTTTGTTTTTTTAAATTGATTGTTACCTTTCTTTTGGTTGTGCGAGGAAGTGAAGCGTATCTATCTCTGCCTGCATCTTGGCTGGAATGAAGAAGTCTTAATTCTACCAGAATGCAGGCAGATACATTAGTTACGTTCATAATTGACTTGTCAATTTGAATGTATATGACCTATAACTTGGTCTTCAGGATAATTTAGTCCATTTAATTTTTAGTTTTGTACCTGGGTTATAAAACCACTGGTATTCTGTGATACAGAACACAAGAGTCTTTCATTAAAAATAAGCCCTAGAAAATTGGAGGGTTGGGGAGTGGGGAGCAAAATATGTTTTCATGTAAATGAAAACATACTGTGAACAGCCTGCAGAATCCTTGGAGACACAGGGTAAGTTGCATAAATTGAGTTGCACAACACTGTGAATGTACTTAATGCTACTGAACTACAGTTATACTTATTTACACTTATAAATGGCAAAAATGGTGCATTCTATGCTATGTATATTTTAGCACACACAAAAAAATACATAGTTTGCCATGACCCATTCAGAATGATCTGGACTTAGGACCCTTGTGGAATGGTGCCATGACCCATTCAGAATGATCTGGACTTAGGACCCTTGTGGAATGGGACTTGGCTCAGAGCAGCTGAACTCTGGGACCCCGACTTAATGCCCTTGAGAGGATTAATTTTCCTTTATTTCTCAATTTATAATAGCAGGAAGTGTTATTAGGGCAATGCTTTCTGCTATGTCAGTGTCAAAATGGTCTAAGGAATTGCTGGTTTTGTTTACAGAGGAAATTTAACAAATTAATATCCTTTGGGAACATCTAACTTCCTTATTTCCAAATTTAGCTATGAGTTGGGGCAGAGATGTTTTTGGATTCTGAGTTAGGGGTACTTCTTGGATAATCTAGGTAAATAGGCTCCTGTAGGCTGCTCTGGAACCCAGTCCCATTTTGTTTCTCAGAAAAAACTTTTCCATTTTGCATTCCATCTCACCAGCTCACAACTTACATTGACTAAGCAATAGAATTCATTGTTGAATTGCAGACTACACAGTGTTTTTTGTGCCATTGTTATTATTACTTTAAAATTTTATTTATTTATTCTTAGAGGGGAAGAGAAGGAGAGAGGGAGAGAAACATCGATGTGTGAGAGTTATATCGATTGGTTGCCTCTCTCATGCCCCCGAATGGGGACCTAGCCTGTAACCCAGGCATGTGCCCTGACTGGGATTTGAACTGGTGACCTTTAGGTTTGCAGGCTGGCACTCAATCCACTAAGCTGCACCTACCAGGGCTTATTATTGTTTAAATTATAATTTATTGATTTTATGCTATTATAGTTTTTTCCCTTTGCCCCCCTTCCACCCAGCAACCCCCATCCCTTAGGCAATCTCCCCACGATTGTTCATGTCTGTGGGTCATGCATATAAGTTCTTTGCCTACTCCATTTCCTATACTGTATTTTATATCTCCATAGCTATTCTGTAACTGTCTATTTGTAGTTGGTAATTTCCTTGCCTCTTCACCTGTTCCCACACAATCCCCTCCCATCTGACAACCATCAAGATGCTCTCTGCATCCATGATTCTATTTCTGTTCTTGTTTGCTTGGTTTGTTTCTTAGATTCAGTTGTTGATAAATTTGTATTTTTGCCATTTTATTCATAGTTTTGATCTTTTTCTTAAGTCCCTTTCACATTTCATATACTAATGGTTTGGTGAGGATGAGCTTCTTTAGTTTTTTCTTGTCTGGGAAGCTCTTTATCTGCCCTTTGATTACAAATGATAGCTTTGCTGAGTAGGGCAATCTTGGCTATGTACTTTGTATATTTCTTGCCAATCTCTTTTAGTCTGCAAAGTTTCTTTTGAGAATTCAGCTGACAGTCTTATGGGAACTTCCCTGTAGGGAACTAATTTCTCTTGCTGCTTTTACGATTCTCTCGTTATCTTTGGCATTTTAATTATGATGTGTCTTGGAGTGGGCCTCTTTGCATCCATCTTGTTTGGGACTCTGTGCTTCCTGGACTTGCATGTCTATTTCCTTCACCAAATTAGGGAAGTTTTCTTTCATTATTTTTCGAATAGATTTCTAAATTTCTTGCTCTTTCTCTTCTCCTTCTGGCACCCTTGTGATGCAAATGTTTGATTGCTTGAAGTTGTCCTAGAGGCTGCCTACACTGTCCTTGTTTTTTTGGATTGCTATGATTGGTTGTTCTTTGCTTCTTATGTTCTATACCATTGATTTGATTCTCAGCCTTATTCACTCTACTGTTGTTTTCCTGTAACTTGTTCTTTATTTCAGTGTAGTGTATCTTTTGTTTCTGACTTGATTTCTTTTATGCTGCTGAGGTCCTCACTAAGTTTCTTGAGCATCTCATAACCAGTGTTTTGAAATCTGCATCTGATAGATTGCTTATCTACAACTCATTTAGCTCTTTTTCTAGAGTTTTGATCTGTTCTTTCATTTGCGCCCTGTTTCTTTGTCTCCCCATTTTGGCAGCCTCCCTGTGTTTGTTTCTATGTATTAGGTAGAGCTGCAGTAATTCCCTGTCTTGGTAATGTGGCCTAATGTAGTAGATGTCCTGTAGTCTCCTGTGGCACAGCCTCCCTTATCACCCAAGCTGAGTACTTGAGATGCTCACTTTGTGTGGGCTGATACACCTTCTTCTTGTAATTGAGCCTTGGTTGCTGTTGGCAGATCAATGGGAGGAATTTACCCAGGTCAGTCAGCTGCAAGGATTGGCTGTGACCACTGACTACTAACCTCTGCCCTCCATGGAGGATCTGCTGTACTGAGGCAGAGTGGTGTTGCTCTGACATGGTCTTTAGCTGTCTACTGATTGCACAGGCTCTGGGGTTTCCCGTGGTACAGGCCATGGTCAGCCCCCGTCTGTGTTCTCCCCACCCTGCGGGAGCTTTAAAGCAATCTGAGATGGCTGCTACTTGTGCTGGGCTTGGAGATTCCTAGGGAAGCTGAGCTGTGAATCTAGTCTGGCTGCTGCTAGTACAGGGCCTGGGGCTCATTGAGGCCAGCTGTTGCTTGTTTGAGAGGATTTAGGAAGTTGTGAAACATGATCCAAGACCAGGCCTTAATATGGAAAAGCAGTTTGGGTGGGCCCATAAGTTGGGTGGGGTGGAGTCTCTGGGGATCTCCAAGGTGGGTCATATAGTGTTAGGTTGATAGAATCTCAGATACGGCACCAGCTTGCCTGCTGCCTCTGGATGGATGTAGTGTCTTTAATTCTGTAGTTGTCAGACTTCCATTCAATCAATTTATGATGGTTCTGAGTATCTCTTTTTCCAGTATCAGGGTACTGGGAAAATGACTTGTAAACAAAAGCTCACTATATAAATTTTGGCTAGGGTCAGCAAGGTCTTGAGGAATATTCTATATGCGTCAAGCTGATGCTTCATGAAATAACTGCTCACAATAAGGAAAACTGGAATGTTACAAGTGCTCTGTGGATGTACTGTCTTTTTAGAGTAGGGCTGGATTTATGTGTACTTTTAGGTAACTAACTGGTTTGCTTTTTCTAGGCTTTCTTTTTCATTTTCTTCTTTTGGCACTGTTTCTGTTTTGTATGTATCTTTCGTTTCATTTTGTATGTCAATAGATTTTTTAACAAAATAACAGGTGAATGTTGTAGAAAATAAATACACAGTACAGGGAACACCACAGCTAATATATATATAATGCGCCTGTTTTTTCTATGTGTCTATATATGTAGCAGGCTGCTGAGGCAGACTGTATATAAAATATAGTTATCTTGCCATAAATAGTTAAAGCAGATGGTGTCAGAGGTAACAGCAACGCATCTTTGAGCAGACTTCTGCTTAAGTAACATCATCAAAATGCCTCTTTGGTTATATGACTATATTACAAATATTCTTGTGTTTTTTAATAATATAGATAAAAAGCTATCATAAAATAAGTCAAATGGAAACATTAAGTAATATGTTTAATAATGTAAATGGTTCTCATTGAGGGAAAGTACATCAGCAGAAATTTATTTATTTAACTTTTTAAAATAGAATGTGTAAAACATACATAAAAGTTAAGAGACTAGTAGAATGAACCTCCATAGACCTTCACCCACCTTGAACAGTTGTCCCCACTCTTGTGTCATTTATACCCTCACCTGACTTGTCCCTCTCAGATCGCTTTGTAGCAGTCCCCAGTGTATCATTTAATCTGTGTGCATTTCAGTATGTATCTCTATAAGATGACTCTCAAAAAATAAAAATAACCATGGTATAATTATTATATCTAAAAGATTAATGATGACTTAATATTATACATTAAGTGTATATGTTTCCCTCTTCTGTGTTTTCTGTATGTAATTTGCAGATCTACCTAGTGGATTGATGAGATTTAATTTGATTTTTAGTATATTTCCCTTTCCATACTTCAGAGTTCTTGGAAGCCAGCTGCTAAGTGCAGCCAACATTTGAGGAGAGGGAGGGTTAAGCTCTACTTTCTGGGGAAAGGGGGGAAATCCAGAGAGTTATTTTGGTATCAGATAACTTTTT
Organism: Trachops cirrhosus; assembly: GCA_028533065.1. Classification (NCBI taxonomy): domain Eukaryota; kingdom Metazoa; phylum Chordata; class Mammalia; order Chiroptera; family Phyllostomidae; genus Trachops; species Trachops cirrhosus. The sequence continues at coordinate 73,713,711 of CM052543.1, forward strand.
CCTGGTTGTCTCCTTGGGGCTTATAAAGAGTGGAAGAAGAGGGAGAAAGAACTCAGGAGAATGGAAGGGAAAAGCATTAAAGGGTCCCTGCCTGATGAACTGGAGGAGCTGTCATGATGAAAATATATTTTAGCTTTTTTCTATTTCTTTATTTTTTATTGTATTTTTTCTATTACCATTTATCCCCCTATATCCTCTTCTACCTCTCCACCCACCCCTTTCCCCAGACAAAAATTTTAGATTTTCTTTTTATGTGTTGTAATTCATAACTTTCACGATGTTTAATACATGCCTACTTTCTAGCCTTAGCATTAGTTAGCAGAGGATAATTGAGAGAAATGGAGCATGTGAAGCTGCAGTGATGCACTGGTTAATGGATCTCAGAGAGCAGCTGTGGAACAGTAGTCATCAGTGGCAGGTGACAACTGACACGTAAGCATATGATCCCTTCACAGGAATCCTCAACATTCAGGGAGGACTTGAGTTTCTCATAGTAAAAGACGAGGCCTGTCTGTCTTTTTTCCCTCCTCTCCTCTTCTCCCTCCCCTCCCCTCCCTTCTTCTTTTTTCATCTTTAGGAAAAAGATAACCCTAGAAGGCTAGAATTCTCATTTTCATAAAGCAAACGGATATTATATGAATCGAGAAGGAATCACAACGTGAAACAGTCTTATTACATGGATCTCCATTTGTTATAAAGTGACAGTATTTTGGAGACAACATAGAGCCCAATAAGAACATACCTGTTATGAGTAACTCAGAGGAACACACACCCCTTTATTTGAATGCTTGGCCACTTAGATTTTTGTAATTTAATTTTAGTTTTTGTCTTTCTGTTTACTTTTAGTGGTAGTGAGCTGCTACCAAAAATTCTACTTCAAGGCCAACAGTAATAGAATTTTTAAAAGCTCATTAGTGTATATATTTAAAGGTTTATGAGGTTTTTTTCCTCAGATTTTATAAAATATGTTTACTTTCCTTTTTCGTTTCCATATTTTCTAAATGGAATTCATTGTATCCCTTAGTTCATTCATGGCATATTATTATAGATCAACATAAAAGCCTTCTTTTGTTTTATATTATTACATTCCTCATTTCTACTTTCATTCCTAATCCCCCAATCCCTGTTTTATAGAATATATGTTCTTCCAGTCTACCTTCTTTATTCTTAGTGTATAAATTCTATGTGTGTGTGTGTTTTACTTTATATATATTGTATGATGATATAAATCTCATTTTACATCTTTAGTGCCATACTGTGTTTCTGAAGCTGAATATATGACTGAGTAGACATGTAGCTTGCTAAGTCTCAGTTCTTTAAAGTATTTCTTTACATGCACACTCCCCATTTTACTTATTGGTGCCACAACCAATATTGCCATGAATATTTGTATATGTGTCCCTATGGGCCTATGCAAAAGTTTTTTCTTGATGCATACAGTCAGGAGTAGGATTTCCAGGCCTTCGTATATCCCTATACTTAATTTCTCTAAGTACTGACAACATGATCTTTGTAATAACTGCAATAGTTTAAATTATGACCAGAAATACAGTAGCACCATTTTCTAGATCTGTGTCAGTGCTTGAAATTACATGAATTTATAATTTTTTTCCATTTTATATGCAGAAAATAGTATTTTCTTATTAAATTTGCATTTCTGTGAATATGTGTGAGTTCGAGCATGTCTTTATATACATTGCAGTTCTGTTTCTTTTCTTGTAAATTGGTTAGTTGTATCCTTTGTCTTTTTTTCTGTGGGATTTTTGTCTTAATGATTTTCATTTCAGTTAGCCCAGTCTGTTGTCCATCTGTTGATTTTTTTATGTGGTGACTTTCTTTAAAGAGGGACCTTTAATTTTGTTAGTGTAACATTTGTCAATTTTTCTCCTAAAGGTTTGTTTTTGAGAATATAGTCTGAGACTGTTCTCTACCTCAAAATCATAAAGATATTCTCATTTCTAACTTCTTTAGCTTTATGGTTTAATTTTGCATTTCATGTTTTGGTTTTTTAATACATCTGGAGGCCATATATGGAGACTATGTGAGGTAAGAATCCAACTTTATTTTTTCCATAGTGTGTGTAGTTTTTCATCTCTATTTGCTAAATAATCCATCCTCTCCTACTGATTTGTGATACTACCTCTATCACATACCAAGTTCTCATATATAGATTGGGCTGTTTCTGAGCTTTTTATTGTGTTGGTTTTTGTTTGATTCTGTGCCACTGTTTATTTATTTTTGGGAGGGAGTTTATAATTATAGATATATACACATATGTGTACATATATATTTTTTAAATTTTATTTTCCAATTACAGTTTCTATTTAATGATATTATTATTATTTTTAAAGATTTTATTTATTTTAGCAAGAGGGAAAGGGAGGAAGAAAGAGAAGGAGAGAAACATTGATGTAAGAGGGAAACATCAATCAGTTGCTTCTCATATGCACCCTGCCTGGGGACTTAATCTGCAGCCCAGGCATGTGCCTTGACTAGGAATTGAACAGGTGACCCTTTGCTTTGTGGGATGATACCCAACCAACTGAGCCACACCGGTCAGGGCCATTTAATATTAGTTTGTATTGATTTCAGATATACAGAATAGTTGTTAGACAATCATATACTTTACAAAGTGTTGCCCTAATATTTCCAGTACCCCCCTTAGCATCATAAATAGTTATTACAGTATTATTGACTATATTCCCTATGCTGTCCTTTACTTCCCTGTGACTATTTTGTAACTGCCAGTTTGTACTTCTCAATTCCTTCACATTTTCACCTAGTTTTCCAACTCCCCTCCCCTCTGACAACCATCAGTCTGTTCTCTGTATCTAAAAGTTTGTTTCAATTTTGTTTGTTTATACTGTTCTTTATATTACATATATAAGTGAAATAGTAAGGTATTTGTCTTTTTCTGTCTGACTTAATTGATTTAGCATAATAACCGCTAGGTCCATCCATGCTGTTGCAAGTGATAATATTTCATTCTGTTTTATGGTCAAGTAATACTCCATTGTATATATGTACCTCAGCTTTTTTATATACTCATCTATTGATGGACACTTGGGTTGCTTCCATATCTTGGCTATTGTCAATGATGCTGCAGTGAATGTAGGTGTGCATCTATTCTTTTGAATTAGTGTTCTGGGTTTTTTTTTTAAAATAAATACCCAGAAATGGAATAACTGAGTCATAAGGCAGTTGCATTTTTAATGATTTGGGAATCCTCTGTAGTGTTTTCCATTGTGACTACATTGATCTGCCTTCCCACCAACAGTGCCCAAGGGTTCCCTTTTCTCCACATCCTTGGTAACACTTGTTGTTTGGTGATTGATTGATTATAGCCCTTTTGACAGGTCTGAGGTAATATATCACTGTGGTTTTAATTTACACTTCATTTCTCTTATGATTGGTGATGTTGAGAATCTTATCATATGTGTATTGGCCTTTTGTATGTCCTCTTGGAGAAGTGTCCTTTCAGATTCTGCCCATTTTTTAATTGGATTATTTGATTTTTGGTGCTGAGTTGTATGGGTTTTTTTGTATATTTTGGATAGTCACCCCTTACCAGATGTTTTTATTCTTACCAGATATTTTTTTTCTTACCAGATATTTTATTGGAGAATATGTTCTCCCATTGAGTAGATTTTGTTGAGGGTTTCCTCTGATTTGCAAAAACTTTTTAGTTTGATGTGGTCCCATTTGTTTATTTTTTCTTTTGTTTTCCTTCCCTGAGGATATAATGTCAGAAAAAGTATTGCTGTGAGAAATATCCAAGACTTTAATGTCTATGTTTTCTTTCTTGTTGATCTCTTATGTGCCTAGCTTATAAACTAAACTTTATCATGTGTGTAGGAAAAAACAATGTATATGTAGGGCTCTCTACTATCCATGGTTTCAGACATCCACTGGGGCTCTTGGAATGTGTCCTTTGCAGATGAAGGAGACTACAGAGGAATTTGCTGACAGAAACTCAAAAGGCAGGTCACTATTTCAAAGACAGCATGTAAAGACTTTGTATTCTCAGGATGGACATCATGGCTCCATAATGTCATTCTGTCATAACTATCTTTACTTGTTTGGAAAATGAGGGGAAAGTTGTTTTAAAATATATTTTCTAATAAAAACTCCAGTACAGTTTTCTTTTTTTAAAAGATTTTATTTATTTTTAGAGAGAGAGGGAGGGAGAAAGAAAAGGAGAGAAACATCTATTTGTGAGAGATATATCCATCTGTTGCCTATTGCATGCCCCCACCCGGGACCTGGCCCTCAACCCAGGTATGTGCCCTGACTGGGAATTGAACCAGTGACCCGTGAGTTTGCAGGTCGGTGTTTAATCTACTGAGCCACACCAGCCAGGGCTCCAGTACAGTTTTCAAGGAGGTTTTTTTTTGTCTTCTTTTAAAATTTTTATTTTAATTGTTCAAGTATAGTTGTCTGCCTTTTACCCTCATCCCAGCCCACCTCCCACAATGTTTTGTCTTCTTTTTTAATATATTTTATTGATTATGCTATTACAGTTGTCCCATTACTCCCTTCACTCCCCTCCACCCTGCACACCCTCTCCCATCCACATTCCCCCCTTTAGTTCATGTCCATGTGTCATAAGTTCTTTAGCTTCTACATTTCCCATACTGTTCTTGCCCTCCCCCTGTCTATTTTCTATTTACCATCTGTGCTACTTATTCTCTGTACCTTTTCCCCCTCTCTCCTCCTCCCACACCCCTGTTGCTAACCCTCCATGTAAACTCCATTTCTGTAGTTCTGTTCCTGGTCTAGTTGTTTGCTTAGTTTCTTCTTGTTTTTGCTTTAGGTGTGGTTGTTCATAATTGTGAGTTTGCTGTCATTTTACTACACCTGTTTTTTATCTTCTTTTTCTTAGATAAGTCCCTTTAACATTTCACATAATAAGGGCTTGGTGATGATGAACTCCTTGAACTTGAACTTATCTGAGAAGCACTTGATCTGCCCTTCCATTCTAAATGAAAGCTTTGCTGGATAGAGCAATCTTGGATGGAGGTCCTTGTCTTTCATGACTTGGAATACTTCTTTCTAGCCCCTTCTTGCCTGTAGGGT
>CM052543.1:73719286-73741932 GCA_028533065.1 Trachops cirrhosus
TGGCTTGGAGCATTTCTGTTGAGAAGTCAGCTCCTAGTGTTATCAGGGCTCCCTTGTATGTTACTTCCTGTTTCTCCCTTGCTGCCTTTAAGATTCTCTCTTTGTCTTGAAATTTTGCCATTTCAATTATGATGTGTCTTGAGGTGGGCCTGTTTGGGTTCCTCTTGATCAGGACTCTCTGTGTTTCCTGGATTTGTATGACTTTTTCTCTCTTCAAATTAGGGAAGTTTTCCATCATTACTTTTTCAAATATGTTTTCTATCCCTTGCTCTTCTCCTTCTGGTATCGCTATTATACAGATATCATTACATTTCATATTGTCTTGCATTTCTCTTAATCCCTCTTCATTCTTTCTGAGCTTCTTTTCCTGTTCTTGCTCTTTTTGAGTGGTTTTTTTACTTTGTTCTCCAGCTCACTGATCCGATCTTCTGCTTCATCTATCCTGCCTTGGATTCCTTCAACTGTGTTCTTGAGTTCAGAAATTGTATTCTTTATTTCCTCTTGGCCCTTGTTGATAGTTTCTACTTCCTTTTTCATGTTGATATAGTTTGCAGTGAGTGCATTGTAGCTTCCCTGGAGTTTCTGGTAGCTCATTGTGAATTCGTTGAACTTTCTGATAATCATTGGTTTGAACTCAGTATCTGATAGTTGAGTTGCCACTATTTCATTTAGCATTCTTTCTGAGGCTTCCTCGTTTCCCTTCATTTGGGGATTGTTTCTTTGTCTTCTCATTGTTCAGGAGACTCTTCTTGTTAGCTTCAGGTTCTAAATTGACCTGTTCTGGCCCCCTGGGTTTATGGTGTGTACTTCTGTGGTAGAATATGTGTGAGATTCAGTGGTACAGTCTTCTTCTGGTATTCAGGTGTTCACAGCTTCCACCTACTCTTTTTTATAGTCCGTTCGAGGGGTAAGGCAAAATGGCTTAAGACAGCAAGAGAGTATGCTATACTATTTACAGTAGTAGCCAGTAGAGAAGAGATAGGAGTTCCTTTGGCTGTGTATAGTGTGAACTGTGATCTTCCACCCCACTAGCTACTTTTTAGAAAGGATGGAACGAAGATAAGACTCTTGTTTTGAAGGAAAGGATTGTGAGTTGGATCTAGAAACCAGTGAGGTTGTGGGAGGTCAGATTCTGAGGTAGGGTGAGAGTAAAGAGTAGTAAATATGTGTAGTGTGTGAGAGAATGGAGTTAACCACTACAGTAATAGAATTCAGGAAACTTAGAAGTAGGCTAAGGTCTGGGAGGGATGTTGTGTAGTATTACAATTGTATGAAATAGCTATTATTTACAGTAATATTAGAGCAACAATGATATGACAGAATCTACGAGATCTAGATAACAAGAATAGGAGTATGTAGCCTTGAGAAGTGTACTAATGGAACACAAATGAAGAAGAGTTAATTAGCTATACAGTATGAATGAGATAACAGGCAAAACCTATTAAATGATACATTACAACCAGCCAAGCAAAGAAGACTCTACAGAAAGAAGAGGAATACTAAAATACTATTACAATGAAAAGTGTAGGAATAATGAAATAATGATAATACAGATGTGGCATTGCTTGCAGGTTCAAAAAAAGAAGGAAAACAGAAGATGGAGGGAAGAGATAAATTTGGGAATAAAGGGAGAAGGATCACACTAGAATGAAAGAAAGAGAAGCATAAGCAATTGAACGATATAACAATAATAAGAATTAAAAAATAAAAAGTTACTTAAAAAAAAATCAAGCAAAAAAGAAAAAAAAAAAAAAGGAAAGAAAAAAATACCTTTTGTTGGTTTCAAACCAGCCAAACCAGTGTTCCTCCTTTTGCTGGCTGTAGCAGACTTAGGGGGGAATGCCCTGGCTTTTTTCCCTTCCTGTTCAGAGGTCAGTCAGCCTCTGGCACACTGTCCCCAGGTCTAGCCTTGCGGGTCTAACGCCCCTGGAATGGCCCTGGGTACTGGATCTGCGTGCTCCCAAGCACTTTCTCTGGAGCCTACTGCGGAGTGCCCGCAGCTTTTCCAGTTTCACGGGTGTGAACTCTATGGATCCTGAGGGGCACGCAGTTCTCCCCACTCCCTGATTGCATGGCCTGGCACCAGGGATCCCGCAGAACACCCCGCACCTGTTCCGTGCTCACAGCTCTGGGCACCCGGCCTTCCACCAAAAATCACTGTCTCTGGGTTGGGGCTCCAGTGCAAGACCTGGCCATCCTTGGACCCACTGGCTGGGCCACAATCTCCCCAGAGCCGGTCTGGTGCCTCTCCCCCAGGTGTGGGGTCTCGGTGCTCTTCAGCACTCTCTCCGAAGCTCATTGCGGAGTGCTCGCGCCTTTTCCGGGTTCATGGGTTTGAACTGTGTGGATCCCGAGGGGCATGCAGTTCCCCCCACTCCCTGGTTGCACTGCTTGGGAACCGGGGATCCTGCAGGATGCCTGCACCTTTTCCGTGTTCATGGCTGTGGGCACCCAGCCTTCCACCAAAAATCACTCTCTCCTGGTTGGGGTGCCTTCGCAAGGCCCGGCCATCTTTGGTCCCACCATTCCACGGTCCTGAGGATCAGTGCTGCTCAGTCCTTGTTTGGCCGGGGAGGGAGTGGTTGACCCAGCTCCCCCACCCCGAGATCCCTGAGGCAGACCCCAGAACTCCGGGGCTGGGGCTGCAATCTCCCTGGTCCCTGAGCTGATCCCTGGGCTGTTATTATCCTGAAGTAGTCTCCTTACCGTCTGTTCTTTCAATGTCCGCTACAATTTTTGATCTCCTATTTTCATATCAGTTGTGATAATGTTGGCTGTTTGCTCTGTTCCTCTGTAGATTGGCTAGGTTTTTCTCCTGTTTGTAGGTGGGAGGTGGAGTGTGCTCCCTCCTACCACACCACCATCTTCTCTGTTGTTGTCTTGTTTCTAAATTGGTGCTGACCTTTGGTTGTGCGAGGAGGCACAGTGTGTCTGCCTATGCCTCCTTCTTGTCCAGAAGTTGATTAGTGACTTTTAAAAAATGTTTTATTTTTTAATTAGAGTTGACATACAATGTTATATTAGTTTCTGATGTATAACCCAGTGATTGACCATTAATTACATAACTTACTAAGTGATCACCCCAGTAAATCAAGTAGTCATTTAACTCCATACATAGTTATTATATTTTCAACTATATTCTCTATGCTCTATCTCATGACTATTCTGTAACTACCAATTAGTACTTCTTAATTTCTTCACCTTTTTCACCTAGTCTGCAGACCCCCTCCCATCTTTTGAAAACACAGTCCCCAACCTTGCTTCCCTCTGGCAACCATCAGTTCTTTCTGTGTCTGTGAGTCTGTTTCAAATTTGTTTGTTCAGGTTCCACATATCCATAAAATCATATGGTACTTGTCTTTCTTTGACTTATTTCAGTGAGCATAATACTCTCTGGGTCCTTCCATGCTGTTGCAAATGGTAAGATTTCATATTTTTTATGGTGGAGTAATATTCCATTGTATATATTAGTCATGTTGAACAACTTTTCACATGTCTATTGGCTATCCGTATGTCCTCTTTGGAGAAATGTCTATTCAGGTCCTCTGCCCATTTTTAATTGGATTGTGTGGGGGTTTTTTGGTGTTGAGTGTATGATTCTTTATAAATTCTGGACATTAACCCCTTGTGAGGTGTATCACTGGTGAATATGTTCTCCCATTTAGTAGATTGTCTCTTTGTTTTGTTGATGGTTTCCTTTGCTCTGCAAAAACTTTTTAGTTTGCTGTCTCATTTGTTTATTTTTTCTTTTGTTTTTCTTGTCCAAGGAGATATATCAGAAAAAAATATTGTTAAATCAAATGTCAGAATTCACTGCCTATGTTTTCTTCTAGGATTTTTATGGTATTGAATCTTACATTTAAGTCTTTAATCCATTTTGAGTTTATTCTTGTATATGGTATAATAAAGGTGGTCTAGTTTCATTTTTTTACATGTACCTTTCCAATTTTCCCAGTGATATTTATTGAATAGATTGTCTTTACCCCATTGTATGTTCTTGCCTCCTTTGTCAAATATTAATTGATCATACAGAGGTGAGTTTATTTCTGGGCTCTCTATTCTGTTTTATTGATCTGTGTGTCTGTTTTTATGCCAGTAAAATGCTGATTTGGTTATTATGGCTTTGTAGTATAGTTTGATATGAGGCAGTGTTATACCTTCAACTTTGTTCTTTTTTCTCAATATTGCTGAGATTATTCAGGGTTTTATGTGGTTCCATATAAATCTTTGGATTATTTGTTCTAGTTCTGTGAAATTAGTTACTCTGATGAGAGCAGTTTTGGTGGAGGGTTGTGAACAAATGTCTGATTGGAATGGTTTTTAAAAGAGAATGGCAGCAGAGAAGTAGGGGCAGAAAGTAGAGACATTAGAAAGAAAATACTTTGTGTTTAAGGTGAAAAACAGTACCTAATGTGTTTTAAATAACAGATGACATTTACTGAGCACTTACTGTGGCAAACACTGTGTCAGACACTTCTATTAACTTGTTAATGAGGAATGAGAAATATAGACAGCCCTTGTTTTGCTTGATTGTGCAAGACTGTGCCAGGTGAAACTATGCAAAGCAATCTTAAAAATCAATAGGAAAGATTCTGAGTGTTCTGTGACCTTTAAAATATTTTGTCAAAACATTCTACACTTTAACTATCTCTTACTGTTGGTTATTAATGTACCGGGAAGTGAAAAAATAGTAAAACTAATGTTTATTTACAGTACACTGTAACTTAAAACATCAGAAACTTGGAAATTAAAGTATCTTATTTCATTATTAAAAACTTACAAAGATTAATTTGGACAGTGCTTGCCTTTTTGTCACAAAACATATGCTATGGACCAAGTATCTTTTCTGTTTGTCATACTCTTTTCTGTGTTTGGGTCAGTTTCCAACATTTTATTTGTTCCTGTTTCAGTGCTGTGCAGTGTCTCCAAGAGTTCACTTCATATGAAGTCTTGGCTGGGTGTTACTCCCTCTGGTACATCTCATCCTTTTCATCACAAGCGCTTTCCTCATTTATGTTTATAAATTCATGTTCACTGAGTTCCTCAGGCTGCCTACACGCCCCAACTCTGGGTCTGAGTATGTCCTGCCGGAGTTTTCATTGCTGATATGTCAGAATTTTTAAAGATATGCTGAGAACAGGAAGGAGGAGTCAGGGGAGACAGGAGTGCAGGGCTGAAGTAACCTGAAAGTGGAAGAGTGGTTTGTCAGGGCAGGGCCCTCTCTCTTCTATGCAGCTGTGCTGGGCCCTCCCAGAGCAGGGGCCCAGATGAAATGAGCCAGCAGCCTCACCCTGCTCTCACCACTGGTAAACAGCTTTGCGGATATGAATTCACCACTTTTCTTTTAGTCAGTCTGTCTGGTGATAGGTAGTGTTGGAGAAATAAAATTGAAAACAAAATCTCCTGCCAACACAGAAAACTCCTCCATAAATATAGAAGACAAAACAGCTTTATTTTTGAATAAGCATTTAACCAGAATGTGATGTGCATCACAGGGAATCAGCCAAAGAGAATGTCAAGACAGAAAGAAATCTTACCTTTTAATATAATCAGGCAGGTACAATCTATTATATCTGTGTGTCAAGATAAAAGATAACTAGTTGTCAGGTAAGAGGACATGACAGTACCATTTGTCTCACATATTTCATCCTAGATTCACTTGGTAATAGGGGTGACCATCTGTGCTTGCTAATTACAATGATCTAGAAGAAGAATAAAATTTTTCGAATATGTGCAACAGGTTGATTGGAGCCAGATGCACAAGTTAAGCTTTCATAGAGATGGGGGAGGGGTGCTGTCTTCCTTGATGTTTATGTTTTAGAGTTGGCTCCTAGGTCTTTGAGAAAGACGTTACTGGATTGTGAAGCTGACAACAGGCTTATGTAGCTTTTAAAAATATTTACATATATCTCAAAAAGAGAAAGAATGTACAAGTTTTCTAAAGGAAACGCTCATAGAAAAGGTGTGTATGGGAAAAGACTCTTTCCCTTTTTACACCAGAGAAAAATTCAACTTTTTAAAAAAATTTTTATTTACCCTTACACTACTTACGATCAAAAACTTTTTTAATGTAGTCCAAGGCTTATTTCTCTGTTCATTTGATTTCACTGGGGACAGGAGAAGAGCTTGTTATTAACCTCCAAAAAATTACTTTGATTTTGAAGATTAAACTCTCCTTAAAGCCAGTAATTAATTACCACATTCATTGTTATCAGAGCCCTTTTTTTTCTTCATCTGTATGTGTTTTCAGGCATGTTTGGCCAGCTATACTGTAGAGAAAATCCTTTACCTTAAATTCTCTTTGATTCTGAGTTGTGATGACTATTAAATGTTGTTGTGCCCAATGTCTTGGGCACTAAGGATAAGTGGTAACCATGGCAGGCATGATCCGTCCCTCTTGGAACTTGCCTTCTGGCAGGGAACAGACATTTCACACATAGTAACCAGTGCTGCGAGTGCTCCCCTGGAGACATGGAGCTTTGGAACAGCATCATGAATCAAATGCCCTATTCTAGCCTGGGACTGCAAGAGGTCAAGTTATGGAGGACCTGTAAACCTTAGTAAGGATTTGGAGTTAAAGTTTTACTGTCTTGGGCCTATCCCTAGAGATTTTGATTTTTTGGATTTAGTGCATCTCAAGAGCCAATATTTTAACAAGTTGCTCTATAGGACCCTGGTGTAGTCAGTCTCAACACATCCGTTGAGCCACTCTGAGCTTTATAGCCTTTGAAGGATTTTAAAGGCAGAGATTGATAAAACTGGATTTGAATAGGATTTGAGTGGAGGGAGGGGACAAGAATTATCATAGGGTAGTCAGGTGGCTATTGCAGTAGTTAAAGGAAGGAATTGATGGTAGCTTGGGCATATAGAGAAGTGAACAGTTTTGAGATATTTAGGGATAGAGTGGAATTTTGTGATCATTTAAATGTGAAAGGAGATGCCAAAGGAGAGGGAGGTATTAAGGGTGACTCCCAGGTTTCAAATTTCAGTAATGAGCATATTGAGGTTGAGGGACAGAAATGAGTTGAGTTTTTGGACACAGCCATGTGGAGATGGTTAGTGGGCAGTTAGATATAGCACTTTGAAGCTCAGGAGCTCTGGAGTGGTCTGTACTAGAGATACAGATTTGAGAGTGATCAGGTGATAGATGGCAATTGAATGGGAATGGATGAGATCACCCAGAGAAAGGCTATAAATGAGGAGGAAAGGTCTGAAACAAAACATGGGTAATGCCAGGTTATCTTTTGGTATGAAGAGGAGCCAGCAGTAAATATTGAAAAGAAATGGCTAGAGAGATGGGAGGAAAACTGGGAGAGTGTGGTACCCTTGGGCATATCTATGGAAAATGGCACCTGGTGATTTTCTGTATTTGTAATTATGCAAAGCAAATTAAAAACATTTTAATCTCATTTTCAGAGACTCTCACTGAGTCTCTTTCTTTCCTTATGCACACTGTTAATGTTTTCCACCTTGCCTTGGTCTCTAGACTTCTCAAGAACCAGACATTCATAGCTTTTAGACTGTGTGAATGAAAACTTTGATAGGAAAGTTCCTGAAGTGCTTGCCAAGGGTGAGGATAATGACTGCATTGTTTGCTGCTAGTGGGTCATATATTTTCTCAGGTCATGTGTATATCTTTCACTGAGAAATGCTTGAGTGAGAAATGGGAGTCCACGCCTTTTCCTCTGAATGTGAATTTTTTCTCTGCATTTAATAGTATGTGTTTTTTTTCTTTTCTTCTTTAATAAGTCTGTGTGACACAAAACTCTTGACCAGGGGTCAGTAAATGTGGCCTGCCACCTGCTTCTGTACAGCCCACTAGCCAGGAATGATTTTTATATTTTTTAAGTGGTTGCATTTTAAGGGATTACATAAATACGTAATATAACTTTGATTTTGTCTCTTGGCCCACAAAGCCCAAGATGTTTACTGTGGAGCCTTTTATGGAAAAAATTTCTAATCCCTGCTCTTGACTATCACTCCTTAAATACGTAAGACTGAAAAGAGATCTTTCAACTCAAATGGACAAGTCAGCCAGGACACTGGTTCTCAAACTTTAGCGTGGTCACAATTACCTGGAGGGATTGTTCCAGTATGGCTGGGCCCCATCCCTAGCATATGGAGTGGGACCAGAGAAGTGACATTTCGTCTTTTTAAAATTTCTTTTGTTTTTGAGATATATTTGACATATAACATGTATCATCACAGTACATTAGTTTCAGGTGTACAACATAGTGATTCAGTATTTGTATATATTGTGAATGATCACTACAGTAAGTCTGTCTCCATACATAGTCACAATTTTTTTTATGATGAGAACTTTTAGGCTCTACTTTCTTAGCAACTTTAAATATACAACATCATATTTTAACTAGTCATCATGCTGTACATTACATCCCAATGACATATATTTTATAACTGGAAGTTTGTACTTTTTGACTGCCTTCACCCATTTTATTATGGCATCTTCCTATCAGTTCTCTGTATCTATGAGCTCTTCTTCATTTTTTGTTGTTGTTTAGATTTCACACAGAATTGAGATTATAGAATATTTGTCTTTCTTTATCTGACTTATTTCACTTTGCATAATGCCCTCAAGGTCCATCTATGGTGTCACAAATGGTGCAAATTCATTATTTTTATGGCTAATATTCCATTGTGCGTGTATGGGCACATGTTCATGCATTATCCATTCATCCATTCTCTTTATCTGTTCATCCACTGGTGGGCACTTAGGTTGTTTCTGTCTTAGCTATTTTAAATAATGCTGCAACAACTGTGGGAGTGCATATATTTCCTCAAATTAGTGTTTTTCTTCTATTCAGATAAATACCCAGGAGTGGAATTGCTTGATCATATGGTAGTTCAATTTTTTTGTGTGTGTTTTTGAGGAACCTCTATATTGTATTACATGGTAGTTGCACCAATTTATCTTTCCATCAACAGTGCACAAGGGGAAGATGGAGGTGTAGGTAAACACACCTCACCTCCGTGCACAGCTATAGCAAAAAATACAGCTATACTACAAAACAAATATTACACAGAATTGTCAGAAAACTGAGCTGTGTGGAAGTCCAACAACCAAGGTTTTAAAGAAGCCATATTCATCCAGATGGGTAGGAGGACGGGGCGGAGACACAGAGAGGCCACAGGAGGCACAGAGATGGGAATGAGTGGTCCCACATCCACGCATGTTGGATAAAAATTGGGAAGGATATCTTGGGAGTGAGGGATACCAGCCCCAGTCCTGACCACCCAAACCTGGGGTCCAGCACCAGGAAGGTAATTTCCCATAACGCTGGCTATAAAAACCAGTGGGGATTGGGGTGGTGGAAGAAATTGTGTCCTCTTAAAGGGCCCCACAATGGACTTAGGACTCACGCAGATCCATCCCGTCTAGGATTCAGCACCAGGGCAACAGCTGGAAGGGTACCAGTTGTGTATGGGGAGAAAGTGAAGTGTGAGTGCGGAGACAGCTTCCTCCTGAGTAAAACTCCAGAGGTCAGGCAGTGGGATTGTCCCCTCTGTGAGCCTTCCCCCACACCGAGCAACAGAGCAGTGACATGGTTGTCCTACCCTGGCGATTACCTAAGGCTCTGCCCCATATAACTTAACAGGTGTGCTAAGTCAGGGAGTCAAAGCAGCTCTACCTAATATAGAAACAAACACAGGAAAGCTGCCAAAATCAGGAGACAAAGAAATATGGCCCAAATGAAAGAACAGAATAAAACTCTAGAAACAGAACTAAATGAAATGGAGATAAGCAATCTATCAGATGCACAGTTCAAAACAGTAGTTATCAGATTACGCCAGGAACTCACTGGGTACTTTGATGCAACCATGGGCCCGTGGTGCTCATGATACGAGAGAAATACACACGGACTACCGAGTCCTGTGGGGGAATAGGGACAGCATGGCCACTCTCTCTACGGGAGAGTGCCCTGCTTTTCCGCCCGAGCAGGCTTTTTATTGGGAGTATTGGGTAGGTGAACAGATACAGAATGTGGATTTATCGTCTACCAGGGAAGATAAAAAACAGGTAGATATTTTACAAAGAGTTCAAAGAGCTCACTCTGAGTTTTGGGGCTGTTATCATCTAACAGATACAGGCTTGGTTTTGTTTCCTGCCTGTGCCTGCATATCCAAGAGCAACCTTAGCAAGCAGGTCTCACAGGATTTTGCATATTTTATGCCCCAGGTCTAATTTATCCCAGGGGTCTGCTGACTCTGGTCTTGGACTGTACCGCCCCTGCTATTTCCACAGGCCCTGAGTTGGGCAGAAGAGACAAAGGCAGCCAGGAGTCTTGGATTTCTCACATCCAGAACAAGGACTCAGGCTTTTGTCAAAGCTGAAGGGGCAGGGGTAATATTGATCACCCCTTCACTGCCACAGCCCCCTGAGTCTCTTCCCTGATGGCTTATTCCCACGTGATCGTGTCTGTCTTAGGTTCATTCTCTTCAGAGAATTGTTATCCATCATTGACTATCCGACCAAGCAAAGGGAGCCAAACACAGAGCAGGCAGTGCCCATGTTCAGGGAAATAAGTTTTGTCTCCTTAGGCCTCCTGGTTCTCGGAGGTTTCTCACTCAGCCTTAGCCATGGGGGGTTACAGCTCCTCAAACCAGGCAGAGCGGACCCCAACAGTACTTCAATGCCATAAAAAAAAAACCCAGGCAAAAATGAAGTTTGCATTAAGTGAAATAAAGAAAATTCTACAGGGGACAAAGAATGGAGGAGATGAAACCAAGAATCAGATCAATGATTTAGAACACAAGAAAGGAAAAAGCATTCAATCAGAACAGCAGGAAGAAAAAGAATTAAAAAAAAATTGAGGAGAGGCTTAGGAACCTCTGGGACATCTTTAAATGTACCAACGTCAGAGTCACAGGAGTGCCAGAAGAAGAAGAGGAAGAGCAAGAAACTGAAAACTGATTTGATCATGTGTCCTTTATGTTCCTGAAAACCCTTCCCCCCACAATCCCCTACCCGCTCCCCTGTGGCTGTTGTTAGATTGTTCGTAATTTCAATGTCTCTTGGTTATATTTTGTTTGCTTTTTTCTTTTCTTGATTATGTTCCAATTAAAGGTGAGATCATATAGTATTTGTCTTTCACCATCTGGCTTATTTCATTTAGCATAATGCTCTCCAGTTCCATCCATGTTATCACAAAGGGTATAAGCTCCTTCTTTCTATTCCTCTGTGTAGAATTCCATTGTGTAAATATACCATATTTTTTTGATCCACTCATTTACTGATGGGCACTTAGGTTGCTTCCAGCACTTGGCTGATTTGAAAAAAATAACGAAAGAGGGTGGGCTGGATGGGGGGAAAAGGCAGAAAACTGTACTTGAACAACAATTAAAATTAAAGAAAAAAGAAAAAACGATAAAAGACAACTTCCTTAGTTTGGTGAAGAAGATAGACTCACAAGTCCAAGGAAGCACAGAGACTTGCCAACAAGTTGGACCTCAAAAAAGATCACACCAAGACACTTCATAATTAAAATGCCAAAGGTTGAAGATGAAGAGAGAATCTCTAAAGCAGAAAAAGAAAAGCAGACAATTACCTACAAAGGATTTCCCATAAGACTGTCAGCTGGTTTCTCAAAAGAAACTTTATAGGCTAGAAGGAACTGGCAAGAAGAATTCTAAGTGATGAAAAGCAAGGACATATAACCTAGATTGCTCTATCCAGCAAACTTATCATTTAGAATGGAAGGGCAGGTAATGTGCTTCCCAGACATGGTAAAACTAAAGGAGTTCTTCATCACCAACCATTATATAAATGCTAAAGGGAATTATATAAGAAAAAGAAGGTGAAAATGATAAACATCATTAAAATGACAATAAATTCACAACTATCAATAATTGAATCCAAATGACATACTGAGCAAACAAGTGGAGCAGGAGCAGAATCAGAGGTATAGAGAACATGTGGAGGGTTGTCAGTTGGGAGGGGAAGGAGGAAAAATGGGTAAAAGTGCAGGGAATAAGAAGCACAAATTAGTAGGTACAGAATAGACAGGAGAATGTTAAGAATAGTATATAGGTAATGGAATAACAAAATAAATATGCGTGACCCATGGACATGAACTAAGGAGGGATTACTGGAGGGATGGGGGTACCAGGTGGATGTGGAACAACTATAATAGCATAATCTATAAAATATATTTCAAAAAACAGTGCACAAAGACTTCCTTTTCTTTACATGCTCACCAATACTTAATTTTTCTTTTTAATAATAGTCATTCTAATGGGTATGATGTGACATCTCATTAATTTGTGTTTCCCTGATGATTAGTGACATTGAGCAGCTTTTCATGTCTATTGGCCATGTGCATGTCTTCGGAAAAATGTCTATTCAGGTCCTCTGTCCATTTTTTAATCAGGTTGTTTGTTTTTTGCTATTGAGTTATTTGAGTTCTTCATGTACATATTCTCCATATTAGCCCCTTATCAGAAGTATGTGTTTCTTAAGTAATCTAGTTTCATGACAATAAAAAGTCAAAAAAAAAAACCTCTCAAAGCTATTGCTTATGGTAATGTTTAATGTAGTAGCCATATATCTGCCAAATCTGTCCTTCTTGGGGAACCAGTTTCCTCTTACTCTACCAGGTGAAGTGTCAGGCTGTCAACCTGTCAAGCCTGGTGCCCTGCCTCCCCACCACATGGATTGTGGACACATGACTCTATTCCCCAGGGCCAAGTGAATGATTTAGGGATGGGCATGTGGCTACTAGAGATTCCTTTTTGGGATAGGTATATGGATGTTAAGGGATTTTTTTTTTTCCTGCTTTGGTAGTTAAGCTGGAAAAATGTGAATCTGGATCCATGGTGAGGGTTTCTTTGAAGAAGGAAGCTGCCTACAACCAGAGATGAAGTTGAGAGATGGAGAAAGATGAGTTGTGGCAATACTTTGTGAACCCCTGTATTTACCAGTTATGATAATAACCCTTCTCACTTAAGGTGATTGGAAGTGCACTTTTGTCATTAGTAACTGAAAGAGTTAATTATTCCAGTGACTTGCTGGTTAAAGTACTCACTCTAATGTTCTGGGAGACATTTATTAAACACCCTTTCTGGGCCTAAAGCCGACTACTACTCTATCCCCCTGTACTTACCATGACAAAAAAAGGATCCCCAAATTGTGACTTTAATTTTAAGTCACTGAAGAATGGTATGCTCCCTTTCAGGAAAATAAGTGATATATTTAGTGCAAGGGTAGAGATTATAAAATATTTGCTAGATTCCTTTAAGAAATCTCTTTCTAGAAATGATGCTTGCTGTTTTAATGTTCAATCAGAGAACAGAGAGGAACTTTGCCCACTGCACTTTCCTCAAACGAGATTGTGGAAGTTATGATTGGATTCACCAAGGACCATTTATTTCTATCCCAGGGGATGAGCAAATGGAGTCAGAACTCCCCCTGTTATGAGGTTGGGTGTCTAACCCTCCACACCAGGTGAGTTCATAGCTTAGTGTGGAGGTGGGGTGAAGGTGTCACTGTGGCAAAAGGCTGAAAACTGTGATGTAATATTTGAGTATTGCTTAGTGTTACCTTGGACAAGAGTGAAAAGAGAACTTAATTGGTGTCCTGAAATTTCTGTCTCACTGCTTAACAATTTTTAAAGTAAGCCCAGCATGGGAAAGGAACTCACTTCAGATTCTATCATAGAATTGTCTGCTTGAAACCTGTATAATTTTATTAACCAATGTTACTCCAATACATTTAAAATTTTTAATGTTTTAAAACTTAAAAATAAGTGTAATTGTTTTGAGTAAAAAAACCCAGAGAAGATAGTCAAATTAGAGCATTGCTGCCTACAAAGGGCAGAATACCAGTTCAGATGAATTAAAGCAGTGCCAGAACTTTTACTAGAATGCATAAGGAGGACATATGTTTTTAATATTTTGTGTGATAGGAGAAGTAAAATTTTAAAAATGAAACTCACAAGTTAAAAAGGTGAATAATCCCAAATAAGACCAAGGGCATAGAAAGACCTCATTCAAAGAAATTAGAAAAAAAAAAAAAAACAAGCTTGAATTTTAAACTTAAGTAGAAGTAATGTACTTTTAAAATTTTGGGAGACCAGACCAGTAACTCCACTGGTATAGAATCTCCCAGGAAGTAAATATATTTTTGTTTTAAGTGGTCGATGGCAGTTAATTTAGACTGTTGGCAAATTTCTGAATCTTATCTCCTTTCCAAACTACTGAGAGCTGAGGACTCATCTCAATCTTGCATTTTCCTTTCACCTTTGCACTTTCTGGTAAAACAAACAGACCTCATAAGTGATATTCAGAACCACTGTTCTTCCATATACTTGCAAGCATCAGAAGAATCAGCTCTATTTTTCTCCTACCTTGATGTGGAGGAATGTAGCACAGGTATTGTGTTAATATCCATGCACAGGTTTCAGTTGAAAGATGTGTTAAAAAATCTCTCACTTTGTGCTTCTTACAAAGTGGTGGTTACATGCCTGCTCCTTCCTCATCCACAGACCAGGTGGCTGCACTGTAACTATGCAAAGTTCAGGGATACAGAGATGAAAAACGTATCTTCTGTTCTTAAGTAGCTCAGAGCCTAATGTAGATCCAAATATGAAAAACAATAGTGTAAAGGCTCATCATCATTGATTCTGAGGTTAGAAACGCAGCCTTTAGCTCTGAAACAAGGCAGTTAACTGAGCTGGGGCACTGAAGACACTAACTTAGTCAAAATTGTGATTTCACAAATTGAGTTAAGCAATAGAGCTATCTATGAAGTCCAGATGTTATCTAAGTACTCATGAAAGGATTTCAGAAAATAACTCCCAGGATATCTCCTCAGAAACAAAACAATCCACACATGCTTGTTTATTTGGGATTCCTGAGCATCTTCCCTTAGGTTTATCTGTATTTTGAATATTTGCAAATCCTTTCTCCCTCCCTACATAACAGCAAATTATGTTCCTTTATTGTTCATCCCTATTATACAAGCAAGCACAAGGTGCCTTAGCTAATATGTCCTGCAGAACCACCTTCCTTCCATATGCATTCCAAATACTGTCACATTGTCCAATCTGTCATTCCAATGCCTTCTTTCATTGTATTTTAAATCTGAGTACACTAAGATTTTGGTTGTCCAACACTACTCTCCATGTGTGTCATTTTTTAAAAAGCTTTTCCTGTAGGAGGTGGGATTGTCCTATGAGATCTGAGCATGTACAATCCACAAAGGTTTTTTTTTTTAGCATACCTTTATGGACATCATACTAATTTGCTCAGCTAGTTGTTGCACTCCCACATCCTTAAATTGTAGCAGGTTCTTCTCACAGCTCCTAATGTCCAGCTACCAATGATTTTACTCCTTCTTACAGTTTGTCTTTTTCCCACAAAATTTCTCTTCATAAAACCTTGTTGAATTCACTTTATACTCTCTATCTTTTTATTTCCCACTAGCCTAATCTAGTTTGTGTATTCCCTATGTTTTCTGTAGTTATAAAATCAACAGAGAGATTTAAAATTTCAATAAATAGATTTGTTAAAATTCTTAAAAGTTATTCAAGAAATAGAAACTTACATATCTTGAGCCAGATTGCCTTTGTTCAAACCCAGCTCTGTCACTTGCTTGTTGGGTTAATGTTTTTCTTTAACGTCTGAAGAGTGAGCATAATAGTAGTACATAGGTAATATTACCTAGTCGTTAGAATGTGGGTTTTGGAACTGGGTTCAAATCTTTGGTCTGTCACTTATTTGCTGTCTAACCTTGGTTAAATTTATTTACCATTTCTAAATTGCAGTTTGCTCTTCTTTAGTCCAAGGATTACAAGAGTGCCTGCCTCTTGAGATTGTCGTATGGAATATGATATGAATGTAAAGCATTTAGCAGTGTCTACCACACTTTAAGTGCTAAACACATGATAAATATTCTTAGGAAAAGCACATAGCAGGGTCAACATTGATAAACTAAAACTCATGTATCTAAAACAATGTAGCTCTCTAACTTTTTTGTGGTTGGGTTAATAATCGTTCCTGCTGTTGAGGGGGTGAAAGTAAAATTTCCCATCACAGGTCAATGTCTTCCAGTTTTCAAATGCTATCTTTCAGATTATTTCCCCATTTCTTTTGTTGGTAAATGGACAGTCTTGGTGGATTCTTCTCCCTGCCTCGAGCACTCTCCCTTCCTTCTCCTCTCTGTCTCTGGTTGCTCTCTGGGTACAGAAATAAGCTTACATGATCTACTGATGGCCAGAGAGTTTTCTGTTCTAAGAGATCTCTTTCTCTGCTGGTTCCCAGTGAATTTGGATGTGTAACTCACACCATCTTATCTTTGAGTGTCTGCTTCTGTCCTTTCTGCATCCGCTGCTGATGCTTTTGTGGCTGGTGTAGCTTGTGGCTTATTTTCCAGTTAAGGGAAATTCAAGATGTTTGCTCTTGGACAAGTTCTCCATGATATCGCACCAATGACTGAGCTCCACCTCATGCTCACTGTTGTGGATGACCTTATATGACCCTGCAGCATTGTTCCCCTCTCCACTCCCTCATCCTTTGGTGTTGTTTACCTATGTCATTGTTTTTATTCTACTATATGTTGGCACAATGGATGCACAAGCTGTCCTTTAATCAAAGTTCCAAATAAAAAGTGAGATTCCAGTCCTCTCTTTGGCCTTTGACATGACCTCAAAGTATCTGGAATAATTGATTGCACCTTTCCCACTTTTTTTTGACTGTGGGTGTGAGGCAGAATCAAGGACTTCCTCGATAACCTCTCTCCCCTCTTCCTTGAGCCCAAAGGGGTTTCTCCTTTTCTAGGTTGTAGAAATGTCATATCTTCTTTCATGTACACTCTATGGATTTTGTTAGACTCTGATCAGTTGGCCATACTTGACTGTTTTGATACATGAAGGGTACTAAATACCTTTTTGAGAGTATTGTCCCCTCAAAAAACAAACAACCAAACCTGGCTTTCAAGCCTTTTCTATTCTGTGTGCTACATTTGGATTTGAAGACCAAAACTGAGTAATACTTTTTTTCTCCTCAAAATGGTGAATACTGTTGATTAGGCAAGATAACACACACGGGAAATAAAATTTATATCAGTTTAAGATTTAAAAAATGTCTTTATTTCCATTTATTTCCAAAGGGATCATTACAAAGTAGAAAATAATAATTTGTAATTCTATCTCCAGGGACTTATCATTGTTAATAATGTTTTCTAGCTGGGTACTATTTGGGTGACTTAGCACAAGTTACTTCACTACCTGATCCTTAAATTCCTCCTCCTCCATCAAATAGGAATGGCTCCTCCTTTGTTCACAGAAGGTTGTTAAATATCTTTTTCTTTTTTAAATATATTTTATTGATTATGCTATTATAGTTGTCCCATTTTTTTCACCCCTTTATTCCCCGCCACCCTGTACCCCCTTCCCACCAGCATTCATCCCCTTCCTTAGTTCATGTCCATGGGTGGTACTTATAAATTCTTTGACTTCTCCTTTTCCAATACTATTCTTAACCTCCCCGTATCTATTTTGTGCCTACCATTTATGCTTCTTATTCCCTGTACTTTCTCCCCCATCCTCCTCCCAACCCCTCCCCACTGATAACCCTCTATGTGATCTCCATTTATGTGAATCTGTTTCTGTTCTAGTTGTTTGGTTAGTTATTGTTTTGTTTTAGGTGTGGTTGTTAATAATTGTGAGTTTGCTGTCCTTTTACTGTACTTGTTTTTTATCATCTTTTTCTTAGATAAGTCCCGTTAACATTTCATAAAATAAGGGCTTGGTGATGATGAACTCCTTGAACTTGACCTTATCTGAGAAGCACTTGATCTGTCCTTCCATTCTAAATGAAAGCTTTGCTGGATAGAGCAATCTTGGATGTAGGTCCTCGCCTTTCATGACTTGGAATACTTCTTTCCAGCCCCTTCTTGCCTGCAAGGTCTCTTTTGAGAAATCAGCTGACAGTCTGATGGGAACTCCTTTGTAGGTTACTGTCTCCTTATCTCTTGCTGCTTCTAGGATTCTGTCCTTCATTTTTACCTTGGCTAGTGTAATTATGATGTGTCTTGGTGTGTCCCTCCTTGGGTGGAACTTCTTTGGGACTCTCTGAGCTTCCTGGACTTCCTGGAAGTCTATTTCTTTTGCCAGATTGGGGAAGTTCTCCTTTATTATTTGTTCAAATGAGTTTTCAATTTCTTGCTCTTTCTCTTCTCTTTCGGGCACCCCTGTGATTCAGATGTTGGGATGTTTAAAGCTGTCCTGGAGGTTCCTAAGCCTCCCTCATTTTTTTGAATTCTTGTTTCTTCATTCTATTCCAGTTGAATGTTTCTTTCTTCCTTCTGGTTCACACCATTGATTTGAGTCCTGGTTTCCTTCCTTTCACTGTTGGTTCTCTGTACATTTTCTTTCATTTCACTTTGTATATAGCCTTCACTTCTATTTTGTGACCATACTCAACCATTTCTGTGAGCATCCTGATTACAAGTATTTGAACTGTGCATCTGATAAGTTGGCTATCTCTTCATTGCTTAGTTGTATTTTTTTCTGGAGCTTTGATCTGTTCTTTTTTGGGAGCCATACTTTTTTTGTCTCTACTAATCTGTTATGTAGTAGAGGACGAGCCTTAGGTAATCGCTAGGGCTGGGAAACTCACATTGCTGTGTTGTAGCACTATATGTGGGGGAGGGGTTCCAGAGGGAATAATGCCACTTGCTAGGAGCCGGGTTTTAGTCACTTCTGCTGCTACCCACAAGCAAATTGGGCCCTTCTGGTGCTGACTTCCAGGTGTGTGTGTTTGTGTACATTCTAGGACCTTGTGGGTCTCTCCCGTGAACTCAACTGTGAGGCCGAGAGTTTCTCCTGCTGCCACAATCCCCACAGGTTTTTTCAGTCAGGGGTTTTGAGGCTTTATTTCCCTGCACTGGAACCCTGGGTTGTCTTGTCTGTCTGACTCCCCAGTTGTTCCTTCTGGTCTATCCACATGCAAATGTGGGACCTCTGGTCTGCCAGCTGCTGCCTCACTGGCCCTGGTTCCTCTAGTTGCCACCTTGCTGTGAATCCTCTCCACCCTGCCTGTCTGGCTACCCATCTCTGTCCCTCCTACCAGTCTGGATGAATGTTTCTTCCTCAACTCCTTGTTTGTCAGACTTCCATACAGTTCAATTTTTTGGCACTTCTGTTTGTTTTTGTTTTTAAATTTGTTGTCTTTCTTTTAGTTTTGCAAGAAGGCAAAGTATATCTACCTATGTGTCCATCTAGGCCAGAATTCAAGGGTTGTTTAATCTAAAATGGCATTTTTATCATTGAGGAAATGATTAAATATAATTAGTTCTGAATCTTTCTATCCCTGTTGTAGTACACTATTATGCGACTATGTGAATCTTTATAGTACTTTTTAATGTTTTGTAAAATGAATATTATACACATTTTATTATACATCTTTATTATCTTTTAATAAATTTCTTTTTTGAAAGTATGTTTTTTTTTTGCTTTTTTATTAAGTATTTTATTGTTCTTCTATTACAGTTATACCATATTTTCCCCCTTTGTCCTCCTCTGCACAGCCCACCCCCTGATCCCACAGTCATTCCCCATCCTTTTGTACCTGTCCAGGGGTCTTATTACATTACATATACATCTTTTAATGTAATTCCTGCCATTGTAAGTTATCTGTTCTTTCAAGTGAACATTGGAATTGTTGTATTAACTTAAACATTTCATAGATATTTTTATTTAGATTATCTTAATGTTTATGACATCAAACATTCTAATAAACTGGTTTTCTGGGCATCAGTAACATTTGATAGTTCTTATCATATAGGGTTTTTCATATTTCTTATAAGATGTTTATACGATTTTGTGATTGTGCTGGTTGTATAAAATGAGGATTTTTCCTTGTTGAATTTCTGAACTGATTACTGGTGGTATATAGGAAAAAAATTTTGATGTTTATAAATTTTTAAACTAGTCACATTACTGAGTTTTCCTACTAGTGAATTTTCATTTGATTCACTTAGATTCTTTTTAGAAAAACATCATCAGAAAACAGATTAATTTGTCCCCATGTTTCTAAAACTTATCAATTGAAAATATTCTTTGTCTTTCATTGTATTTGCTAGAACTTCCACAAAAGTGCTAAATATCAAATGATCACACTGTTCTTTCCGAATTTAATGGGTATGGGCTGTAGTATTTCATCATTAACTATGATATTGACTATATGCAATAACTTTTCTACTAGATTAAGGAAGTTTTCCTCTAGTATCAGGAAGCTTTTACATTAAAAATATTGCATTTATTTTAATTATTTTTATTTTTTAATTTATTGAAATAATAATTTTTTAATCTTCTGAGGTATTGAAGTGACTAATTAATTGACTGGTATATTTAACATGCTATTGAATTAGCATGTGCTTATATTAATAGAAAGATTAGTTTGTGATTTCTTTTTTTTGTGCTCTATTTGTTAGACTTTGGAATTAGAGTATTGCTGGTTTGAGAAAATGAATGGGGAGGTGTGCCATCATTTCCTATGCTCTGGAACAGTTTAAATTACATGTGAATTATCTTTCCTTAAAGCTCTGCTAGAATTCACTAGTAAAATTATCTAGAACTGGTATAGCATTTGGAGTTATTCCCTAGGCAGAAATTTCCATTTCTGCCATAGTTATTGGTATCCAGCTGGACTACTTTCTCAAGTCATTTCTGGAAGTTTATGTGTTTTTAGAAAATCATGTGTTTCATCCTTATTTTCAGAATTTTTAACTGAGAATTGTACATTTAAATTTCTTATGCCATTATAAACTACCCATATCTGTGAATAAAACCTAATTTTTACTTTTAATGATTTCAGTGTGTTTTCTGTTGTTTAAATCTGTGAGGTATTTGTTCATTTTATTGATATGTACAAAGAAATTAACTCTAGGATTTATCAAATTGTTTTATTTTATAATAGTTTCTATGTTTATATTACTATTAATTTATTTGTTTTCATCACTTAGGCTTTTTTCTTTTTTTAGACTTTTTTGAAATTTAGTTTTATTTTTTTACTTTTAAAAATACATATACTTAAGGCTATCAGATTTTTTTCTGAATATAGTTTTCCTCATTGTATTAATATTGATTTGTAGATTTTGTTGTTTTTATAGGTTAAAAACTGTTCTGTTACTTCACTTTTAAACTTTTGTAAAAATTGAGTATTATTTACAAACAACAAATTGTCATTTCTGAAGTATACAATTCGATTGTTTTTTATTGAAGTAAAATTGATATACAGTGAAATGCATGTATCTTAATCATACAATTTGATATGCTCTGACAAATTTGTATAACCAACATATTAGGCAAGATATATAACTTCCCACTCCCATGAATATTCACTTATACCCTTTCCAGTCAGTCTCCCTTCTCTGGACAACTGCTGTTACAATGTCTATCATCACAGAGTCATTTTGTCAACTTTTGAACTTTATATATATAAATGAAATCACACAGTCTATCCTCCTTTGTTTCTGACTTTTCCCCTTCAGAATAATGTTTTTTAGATTAATCCACATGGTGGTTTGTATTAGCAGTTCATTTTTCAAAAAGATTTTATTTTTAGATGGAAAGGGATGGAGAAAGAGAGGGAGAGAAACATCAATGTGTGGTTGCCCCTCACCCAGCCCCCACCTGGCCGGCAACACAGGCATATACCCTGACTGGGAATCGAACTGGCAGCCCTTTGCTTTGCAGGCCTTTGTCAATCCACTGAACCATACCAGCCAGGGCTAGCAGTTCATTTTTTAAAAAACTTGTTGAGAGGGTGGTCCAAGATGGCGGCGTGGTAGGATGCAGCAGATTCTACTCTCCCACAACCAGGAAAACAATCCCAAGTCATTCTAGGTAGGAACAGAGCAAAGAGCCAACATTATCACGTCATAAATGAAAATAGGAGATCGCAAATTGTAGTGGACATTGAAAAACCCGAAGAGAGAGCGTGGTTTGGTGAAAGTCTCGGAAACCACAGCATTGAAAAAGGAAAAGGCACAGGCGCTCCGTGGGACCCCTGAGGCCCAGGCCCTGAAGGTAGGAGAAGTGGGCGCCCCAGGGGACCCAGAGAATGCGCACCTGTGAACCCGGAAAAGGCACGGGTGCTCCACGGGACTCCTGAGGCCCAGGCCCTGAAGGTAGGAGAAGTGGGCACCCCTGGGGACCCAGAGAGTGTGCACCCGTGAACCCGGAAAAGGCACGGGTGCTCCATGGGACATCGGAACACACGGCAGTGAATTCCCAAGGACGCACATAGTTGCACCCAGACTCCCCCACACACAGATCCCTTCTGGGAAGCAACAGACGGGCTTGGGGGAGAACGCGCGCCTACACTATGCAGAGTACGCCAGAGGCTGACTGAGTCCTGAACGGGAACAGAGAAAAACTGTCTTCAGTCACCCCTCAGTGTGCTGAAGCCAGCTAGAAAATCGGTTTCGCCAGTCTGAAACCAACAATAGGTGTTTTTTGTTTTGTTTGTTGTTTGTGTTTCTTTTGTTTTTGTTTTCTTTTAATTATTTTAAAGTAACCTTTCATCTTTTAATTCCTATTATTTTTTACCTATCAATTCTTTATGCTTCTCTTTCTGTCACCCTGGTCTTGACCCTGCTTCCTTGCTTTCCAAATTTATCTCTT
>CM052543.1:73742432-73774280 GCA_028533065.1 Trachops cirrhosus
TGGGGATTCCTTTGTAGGTGACTGTCTCCTTATCTCTTGCTGCTTCTAGGATTCTCTTCTTCATATTAATCTTGGCTAGTGTAATTATGATGTGTCTTGGTGTATTCCTCTTTGGGTCCAACTTCTTTGGGACTCTCTGAGCTTCCTGAACTTCCTGGAAGTCTATTTCCTTTGCCAGATTGGGGAAGTTCTCCTTTATTATTTGTTCAAATAGGTTTTCCACTTGTTTCTCTTTCTCTTCCCCTTCTGGTATCCCTATAATTTGGATGTTGGAATGTTTAAAGATGTCCTGGAGGTTCCTAAGCCTCTCCTCCTTTTTTAAGTTCTTGTTTCTTCAGTCTTTTCTGTTTGGTTGTTTCTTTTTTCCTTCTGGTGCACTCCATTGATTTGAGTCCCAGTTTTCTTCCCATCACCATTGGTTCCCTGTGCATTTTTCTTCATTTCACTTATTGTAGCCTTAATTTTTTTCATCTAATTTGTGACCAAATTCAACCAATTCTGTAAGCATCCTGATCACCAGTGTTTTGAACTGTGCATCTTATAGGTTGGCTATCTC
The DNA here is from genome assembly GCA_028533065.1 of Trachops cirrhosus. Taxonomy (NCBI): domain Eukaryota; kingdom Metazoa; phylum Chordata; class Mammalia; order Chiroptera; family Phyllostomidae; genus Trachops; species Trachops cirrhosus. The sequence continues at coordinate 73,742,989 of CM052543.1, forward strand.
TTGGTCACTTAGTTGTATTTTTTCTGGAGCTTTGATCTGTTCTTTCATTTGGGCCTTTTTTTTGTCTTTTTGCATGTGTTACATATGAGGGGAGGAGCCTTAGGTAGGTGTTCACCAGGATGGGGCAACCTAGTTGCTGGGTTGTGATGCTGTATGTAGGGACACAGTCCAAGGGGGATCAATGGCACTTGCTCCACTCTCTGTCGGATTTCAGTCCCTTCTGCCACTTCCCCCAAGTAAGCTGGGCCTTTCTGGTGCTGATTCCCATGTGGGTGGGTTTTTGCACGTTCTAAGAGTCTGTGGATCTCTCCAGTGAACTCTCCTGTGAGGGTGGGAGTTTCTCCCAGCACCTTAACCCCCACAGGTGTTTTCAATCAGTGCCCCGAGGTTCTAATTCCGGGCACTGGGACCTTGGGTTGCGCACAGTGCTTTGCTTTATAATTGCTGCCTTGCTGGGTCTGCCAGCCACCGCCTGCTTGCCCAGGGTCCATCCGCTGTGGTCTTGCATGCCTGGGATGCCTTGTGAGCCCAGTCCCACCACTGTTTGTGCCATGACTCCTCTCCGCCTGGCTGCCTGACTCTGCCCCTCCTACTGGTCTGGATGAATTTGTCTATTTTAACTCCTTGGTGGTTTGACTTCCATACAGCTCAATTTTCTGTCAGTTCTGGTTGTTATTCTGTTTCTAAATTGTTGTTGTCCCTTCTTGATTTTGAGAGGAGGCATAGTGTGTCTACCTACACCTCCATCTTGGCCAGAAGTCTGGACCTCTTTCTTTGTCCATCAAGTGCTGCAATCAGTACACTGAGTCTTTGAGACCAGAATCAATGACAAGAGTGATTATGCTCCATAGCATCAGCCTTGCCTCTCTGGCATCTGCTTATGTACAGAAAACTTTAGGACTAGGTTAGCATATTCCTCTCTACTACAGTGGAGCTCCTAAAACATACCTAGAGATAGCCTAAGAGCCATGTGGAATATTTCAATGAAGAAAGCCCCTAACTTTAAAGATGGTGCTGTAGCTTCTAGACTCAGAGGGTGACTGAAAGAAGTAGCCTTGACAGAGAAGGAATGTTTTTCCTGCCTGTTAAAGTGATTTTTTTTTTTTTGTGAATGGGGTTTTTACCTGTTTTTTTGATAAAGACCTTATGGGTGTATTTTGAAATTAAACTTTTAATTGTTGGAAATGAGTGACTGAGAGAAAGAAATTAAAGTCCTCCCCTTGTTCTGAGATTATCTTTTGTTCTGCTCTGTATCAATGATTCATCCAGGGGAGGGTTTGGAATTAAGGGAAACTTTTTTATAGGGGGGAGATAAAGTAAAGCCTATAACTCAGTGTTTGCAAATTTTACTTACTTCAGCCTCTATAGGTGAAATATAGGTTAATTTTCACTAATATTGGAAATAATGTGAAAGAACTATAACTTATTGAAGTTACTATGAAATTTTCAACATTTATACATTCATGTTTTAGAGAATTATTTCTTTAGTTAACTTCATATGATGCGATGGTCTCTTTAAAATCTGTTTAGCATGTGAATAAACCACTCTTTTATTAGTGATGGAATGCATACTAATTACAGACATGAAGTTTCGAGATCTCCTTCTCATGTAAGACCAAAACAATCAGCAAGAACCCAAAGAATAAAACCAGAACATCTCAGCATAATGTGACCAAAGTTGTGGACAAGGTGACAGTAATGATCTAACAATCATGAGTCTTTTATATGACACATGTTAAATTTGATACTTATTTTTCACATTACACGTGTTTTTTAGAAGATATTTTACACAGAATATTTTTTTAAAACTTAGTAAAAGAGTTAATTCAATGAGTTGAATGAATTACTGTTTAATGTAAAGTACATTTCAGCATCATGTGTTGTTCTGTCTTTGGTTCTTACCCATTTAGTATGTATTCCAATAGATTCTAGAATTTTCTTAAGAGACTGTGGAGCTTTGACCCATAGGTATTTTAATATAAATAAATAATCCTTGGCAACAAAAACTAGTCTCTTTCCTTAAGATACTCACAGTCTATCAAAGGTGATAGATATTTTTAAAAGACATGTTTTTGTTTTTATTACAGTAAATAAAAAATACTGTGGAATCATTATTGTTTCTAGGATAGTCAGGGAAAGCATCACAGAAGAAATGAAATATAAACAGTTTTGAATGGTGACTAGGAGTCTGACAGGGGGAAGGAGGGGTGGAATTCCCTTCTAATTCAAAGGAACAGCATGTGGAGAGACACAGAGGCATCAAAGATTGTGATGTATTTAAATCATGTGCAAGGAAATTGTGTACTCATCTTTTGCTACTGTCTACAATATATACTGATGACTTCCAAGTTGAACATGTCCCTTCCAGATCTCACTCCTAAATTCCAAACTCTTATTCCATCTATTTGATACCTCTATTATGATATTTTTAAAGAAACCTCAACTTCACTATGACTATAACCTTAATTCATTTTTTCACTTGCCCCCCAATCTCTTTCTTCTCCTCTAGACCCTTAGAATTCTCCTTTTAGTTATTTGTGTTAAATTCATGGGTATCATTGCAAGTTTTTAATTGAGCTGCCTTGGCGGAAAATTATTGAATGTAATCATGAACCAGGACTATGTGTCATCCCATTTCATGCTTTTTAACATTGAGGAAATTGAAGTTCAGAAATTAAATCCCCAAATTCGCTGAGCTAGGAAATGAAGAAGCTAGAATTTGCATTGAGGTTTGACTTCAATTTCCATATGATTTCCGTTATACTACATTGGCCACAGTTCTAAATACCTTGCTACACTTCTCTTTTTAAAAGGAAAATCTAATCATATCCTCTATTACAGATGTTTAATCACTGCCCATCACTTTTAAGATGAAGTTCAAATTTCTTAGCATGGCATATAAATCCTTTTGCCATTTAGGGTCTGCCTTCCTTCCTACTTTTCTCTCATTAACTCCGTGTGTTTCCTGTCTCTAAAGGTTTTCAATTCTTGCCATTTCCTGAACAAGACTTCTTACTGAGTTTGTTTGTCTTGTTCCTCCTCTTTCCTTCTTCCCAAGTCAGCCCAGGGAATACTTCCTCTATGAAACTTTTCACAATATCTCTCTATTATAGCCAGGTTAACTTTTATTTGTTTTCATAACTTCTTATACATACTTCCATTATACCACTTACCACATTTCATTGGACCTCCTTGCTTGTCTCTTTTCCGTTACATTGAGGATGGTAGTCTTTGCCTTCTTCATTTATATCAAAATTGGATAATGTAGTTTTTGGCACAGAATGGATGCTCAGTAATTTTATTTAAACAAAATGCTTTTTTCTTTAGCTTTGACAATTGGGCAGATGCTAATGTCAGTAATACTGGAAAAGGAAAAATTGATAGAAGATGTTATTTTGACTTTCCAACATACTGTATTTGAGATCTGTCAAGTGTAAGTGGAGATGTCTGGTTTAAGCTGGTATTAGGCTGGAGATCTAAACTGTATATTTGACAGTCATTGATTGAGATTATCTAGGAGATAAAGTATTGCAAGAATATATCATATGTGGTGATGCCAAATCATGTGGCACCTAATGACAGGTTGTGATGCTATTAGTAAAGCTGTTTGATCAATGGATTCAGATGTGACAGCCTACTACATTCATTGAAGAGTTCCAAGTCAACATTTTTTTTTCTGTTTTTGTTCACAGACAATCTCTGCCTTAATTATTTATTTAATTAAACACTTTAGGACTCTGGCCAAGATGAAGGCATAGGTAGATACACTTTGCCTCCTTGCACAACCAAAAGAAAGAAAACAAAAATGAATAACCAGAACTGTCAGAAAATTGAACTGTATGGAAATCCAACAACCAAGGAGATAAAGACAAAGCATTCATCCAGACTGGTAGGAGGGGTGGAGACAGGCAGCTGGGGTGGAGAGGACTCCTGGCAAGGCAGTGGCTGGAGGACCTGGACAGGAGGCAGGGGCCAGAGGCTAGCAGACTGGGCAGTCCCGCATTTGCATGCAGATAAACCAGGAAGAACAACTGGGGCATGAGTCAGATCACACAACCTAGGTTTTCAGCACAGGGAAATAAAGCCTCAAACCTCAGACTGAAAAAACCTGTGGGGGTTGTAGCAGTGGGAGAAATTCCCAGCCTCACAGGAGAGTTCATTGGAGTGACCCACAGGGTCCTAAAATGTACACAAACCCACACATCTGGGAATCAGCACCAGAAGGGCTCAATTTGCTTGTGAGTAGTGGAGGAAGTGACTGAAAGCTGGTCCAGAGCCGAGTAAGCAGCATTGCTCCCTTTTGGACACCTCCTCCACATACAGTGCCACAATGAAGCAATGTGAGTAGCCCCATCCTGGTGAATATCTAAGGCTCCACCCCTTACTATATAACAGGTGCACCAAGACAAAAATATATGGCTCAAATGAAAGAACAGATCAAAACTCCAGAAAAAAACACAACTAAGCAATAAAGAGAGCCAACCTATCCGATGCACAATTCAAAACACTGGTTGCAAAATAGAGGAAGAAGTGAAGGCTATGCATAGTGAAATAATTAAAAATGTACAGGGAACCAGCAGTGATGGGAAGGAAACTGGGACTCATAGTAATGGTGTGGAGCAGAAGGAAGAAATAAATATTCAACCAGAACAGAATGAAGAAACAAGAGTTCAAAAAAATGAGGAGAGGCTTAAGAACCTCCGGGACAACTTTAAACATTCCAACATCTGAATCATAGGGGTGCCAGAAGGAGAAGAGGAAGAGCAACAAATTGAAAACTTATAACAAATAATGAAGGAGAACTTCCTCAATCTGGTAAAGGAAATAGGCTCCAGGAAGTCTAGGAAGGTCAGAGAGTCCCAAAGATATTGGACCCAAGACACATCATAATTACATTACCCAAGATTAAAGATAAGGAGAGAAGCTTAAAAGCAGCAACAGAAAAGGAGAGAGTTACTTACAAAGGAGTTCCCATAAAACTATAAGCTGATTTATCAAAAGAAACCTTGCAGGCAAGATGGGGCTGGAGAGAAGTATTCAAAGCCGTGAAAAATAAGGACCTACATCCAAGATTACTCCAATCAGCAAAGGTATCATTTAGAATGGAAGGGCAGATAAAGTGCTTCCCAGATAAGGTCAAATTAAAGGAGTTCATCATCACCAAGCCCTTATGATGTGAAATGTTAAAGGGACTTATCTAAGAAAAAGAAGATGATCAAAACTATGAACAGTAAAATGACAATAAACTCACAACTGTCAATAACCAAGCCTAAAAACAAAAACAAAAACAAGCTAGGCAAACAACAAGAACAGAATCACAGAAATGGAGATCACATGGAGGGTTATCAGAGGGGAGGGGGAGTGGGAGAATGGAGGAAAAGGTACAGGGAAAAAGAAACATAAATGGTCAGTACAAAATAGAGAGGGGGAGGTTAAGAATAGTATGGAAAATGGAGAGGCCAAAGATCCTATATATATGACCCATGGACATAAACTAAGGTGGGAGAATGCTGGTGGAAGGAGGGGTGCAGGGCAGAGGGGAATAAAGGAGAGAAAAAAATGGGACGACTGTAATAGCAAATCAATAAAATATATTTTTAAAAAAGAAATAAAACATTTAAAAATCTCAAAAAATGTTTTAAATGGTAATTTTCTAATTCTGTTAATTCTTCACATTCATTATCTCTGATTATTATTCAAAGATGAACTTTCCTACATGTATTAAAGGTTGTTTCCATGAAATATAGTTTAACAGGAATGAAGATAAACATTCATATATTTCTCTTTCATAGCCAATTTCCACAGCAAGGAGTTAGTATTCTAGTTACCTCCATTTAGTGACTCATGAGAGTTTTTGTTTTGCATGTCTTTTTTTAGTATTATTTTTTTAAAGATTTTATTTATTTATTTTTTGGAGAGAGGGGAAAGGAAGGAGAAAGAGAGGGAGAAAAACATCAATGTGGGTTGCCAGCTGGGGATCTGGCCTGCAACCCAGGTATGTGTCTTCACTGGCAATCAAACTGATGACCCTTTGGTTCATAAGCCTGTGCTTAATCCACTGAGCTACACCAGCCCGGGCTTTTTAAAGTATTATTAAGAATGCATGGATTTTATATTTTCTGTGTATTTCAATCAACACTGGTCATTGTTCTTTTTGATGCTGAAATTGTTCCATCTATCGTCAATGAAGAGATTTTTTTGTGTTAGCTCCTGTGTTCTGTGGCATGACTCTATTTGTCATTGATAACTAGCTTTTTGGCATACCAAGATATCCAGGCTCATTATAGATCTTTCCTGCCTTAGTCCTGTAATCAGCCTTTTCTCCAAGGATCCTTGGTTCCTTTCATTGAGGAAGGGTTCTTAGAGACCACAGTCTGGGTGCTAGGAGTGATTATTGAAAATGGATTATTATTGCTTCTATACATTTTCAATGGATAGAGCTAGGAAATATGTTATTTTAAAATAAAAGAATCATAAATATGTACAAATATTTCCAATTCAATTTAAAGTGTGTTTTTCACTTCTCTATTTATTTATTCATTTTCTAATGAAAATTGTTTTAACATAGAACCATTCAGAATGTCCACAAAAGAGCTAAAACTTTTACAATTACAAAGTGGAATACAGTTAACATAACAAAAATTATTTTCTATAAGCTACATCAATACAACTGAAGATAAAAAAATTACCATCCCCATATATAGTTAATTTGTGCTGTGTATCAAAAAGAACCAATTTTAAATTTACATGCCAATTTACAACCCCCATACTGTACCAGGCAAGGTTATTGGCTATTGAAAATAAAACTAGGACAGGGCTATCTAAAGACACAGTCAGTAATGTAGTAACTATACAAACAGATACTGTACAGTTTAAAAATAAATATAACACAAACTTACTTTTATTTTTTTTTCTTTAAAAGGAGTGAGTTGTGTACAGCTAGATTAAATGATTGATAGATTTAAAAACTGCATTGGAACCAATTTATTCATCATCATCTTCTTCATCTTCCTCCTCATTCTTTTCATCTTTGTGGTCTTCCTTCTTTTTTCTGCTTTTTTCAGCCTTGACAACTCCCTTCTTGGCTGCATGAGGTTTTCCTTCAGCTCAGTATACAGTGATCTTCTTTGCATATTTCTCCTTTTCATCAGTCTGCCTGTCACCTGCAGTATTGTGACTCTACATCTCTCCCAGGTGTTTTGCAACATCACCAATAGATAGGCTGAAATGCTCTCTCTTGATTTTTGGGTGATACTTAGAATAAAATAAGAAAAAGGCTGAAGGGGGGCCCCTTGGGTGCATTGGGATACTTGAACTTCTTCTTTTTTGTCCCCTTTAGAAATGATGTATTTTGAACAACAAAGAAAGCCCAGGGTGAGTATAAGGAAGGAAATAACCAAGATCAGAGCAGAATTAAATGACATAGGCACTAAAACAACAATCCAAAGGATCAATAAATCCAGGAGCTGGTTCTTTGAAAAGATAAACAAAATTAGCAAGCCTTTAAGCAAACTCATCAAGAAAAAAAGAGAGAGGACCCAAATAAACAAAATAAGAAATGAAAGAAGAGGGATTACAAGTGATACCACAGAAATAAAAAGATTGTAAGAAATCACTATGAACCACTCTGTGCCAAGAAATTTGAAAACCAGGGTGAATGGACAAATTTCTAGAAAAATATAATCTTCCCAAATCTGAATGAAGAAGAAGCAGAAAGCTTGAACAGACCAATAACAGCTGATGAAATCAAAGCAGTAATCTAAAACTCCCATAACACAAAAATCCTGGAATGGGTAGTTTCACAGGAGAATTTTACAAAATATTTAAGGGTGAGCTAACCCCTGTTCTTCTCACTATTCCAAAAAATTCAAGAATAGGGAAGACTATGAAACTCTTTTTATAAAGCCAGCATCATCCTAATCCTATAACCAGATAAAGACAGAACAAAGAAAACTATAGACCAATATCACTGATGAACATAGACATGAAAATCCTCCACAAAATGTTGGCAAACTGCATCCAGCAATACATCAAAAAGATCATACATCATGATCAAGTGGGATTCATACCAGGGATGCGAGGATGGTACAATATTCACAAATCAATAAACATAGTACATCACATAAATAAAAGGAAAGACAAAAATCACATGATCATATCAATAGATGTGGAAAAAGCATTTGATAAGGTACAGCACCCATTTATGATAAAAACACTCAGCAAACCGGGAGTAGATTGAGCATTCCTCAACATGATGAAGGCCATATACGAGAAACCTACTGCCAACACCATATTCAATGGGCAAAAACTAAAAGCTTTCTCTCTGAGATCAGGAACAAGGCAAGGCTGTTTGCTTTCACCACTTCTATTCAATATAGCATTGGAAGTACTAGCCACAATTAGATAGAAGGCAATAAAAGGCATCCAAGTTGGAAAGGAGGAAATAAAACTGTCATTGTTCGTGGATGATATGATAGTGTACATAGAAAGTCCTATAAAATCCACCAAAAACTATTCCACCTAATAAGCGAGTTTGGCAAAACAACAGGGATCAAAGCCAATATTCAGAAATCAAAGGCATTTTTATATACCAAAAATAAAAGATATGAAATAGGAATCAGGAAAAAAATACCATTTGGTATAGCAAGAACAACAACAGCAAAAAAGTACCTAGGAATAACCAAGGAGGTGAAAGACCTGTACTCAGAAAATTACATAACACTGAAGAAAGAAATGAAGGAAGAGACAAATAAATGGAAGCTTATACCATGCCCATGAATTGGAAGAATTAACATCATCAAAATGTCCATATTACCAAAGCAATTTATAGATTCAGTGCAATCCCTGCTAAATACCAATGACATATTTCACAGATATAGAACAAACATTTCAAAAATTTATATAGAGCCATAAACAACCCGAAAGAGGCACAGGAATTTTGGGAAAGAAGAACAAAGTAGAGGGATCACAGTACCTGACATCAAACTATACTAAAAGGCCACTGTAATCACAACAGTCTGGTACAGGCATAAGAACAGACACATAGACCAATGGAACATAAGAGAGAGCCCAGAAATAAACCCAAGCCTCTATGGTCAGTTAATATTCAACAATGGGGGCAGCAGCATAAAATGGAGTAAAAATAGCCTCTTCAACAAATGGTGCTGGGAGATCTGGACAGCTACATGCAAAAAAATGAAACTTGATCACCAACTTATACCATACACAAAAATAAATTCCAGGTGGATAAAAGACTTAAATGTAAGTCATGACACCATAAAAGTCCTAGAGGAGAACATAGGGAGGAAAATCTCAGACATTCTGCACAGCAATATTTTCACTGATATGCTCCCTAAAGCAAGGGCCATAAAGGAAAGAATAAACAAATGGGACTTCATAAAAATAAACAGCTTCTGCCCAGCTAAAGAAAACAGCATTAAAATAAAAAGAGAACCAACTGTATGTGAAAACATATTTGCAAATGATACCTCGGACAAGGGTTTGATCTTCAAAATATATAATGAACTCACATGACTCCACTCCAGGAAGACATGCAATCCAATTAAAAAATGGGCAAGGGATCTGAACAGACATTTCTCCACGGAGGACATACAGAGGACCCAGAGACATACGAAAGGATGCTCAGCATCACTAGCTATCAGACAGATGCAAATTAAAACCACAATGAGATACCACTTCACACCAGTCAGAATGGCCATTATAAACAAAGCAACAAACAACAAGTGCTGGAGAGGTTGTGGAGAAAAAGGGACCCTAGTGCACTGTTGGTGGGATTGCAGACTGGTATGACCACTGTGGAAAACAGTATGGCATTTCCTCAGAAAACCCAAAATGGATCTGCCTTTTGACCCAGCAATCCCACTGCTAGGTTGGTATCCTAAGAACCCTGAAACACCAATCCAAAAGAACCTATGCACCCCAATGTTCAGAGCAGCACAATTTACAATAGCCAAGTGCTGGAACCTAAGCAACCTAAGTGTCCATCAGTAAATGAATGAATCAAAAACTGTGGTACATTTACACAATGGAATACTACACAGTGGAAAGAAGGAAGAAGCTCCTACCCTTTGCAACAGTATGGATGGAGAGCATTATGCTAAGGGTAGTAAGCCAGGAGGTAAAAGACAAGTACCATATGATCTCACCTTTAAGTGGAACCTAATCAACAAAACAAACAAGCAAGCAAACTATAACCAGAGACATTGAAATTAAGAACAATCTGACTGGGAGTTGGGAGGGGAAAATGGGGGCCCAGTGGGGAAGGTTTTCAGGAACAACTATAAAGGACACATGAACAAAACCAAGGGGTGGGGGTGGAAGCAGGGGAGGGTAGTGGGCATGGCTTGGTTATGGGGGTAGTGGGGGGTGGTAAATGCAGACAAATGTACTTGAATAACAATAAAATAATTTTAAAAAATAGGTATAATTTTGATTAATTGACACTAGACAGCTATTGTGTTGGCACCTGTTATTTAAAAAAATTTTTTTAAAGATTTTCTTTATTTATTTTTATAGAGAAGGGAAGGGAGAGAGAAAGGGAGGGAGAGAAACATTGATTGGTTACCTCTACTATATACCCTGACCAAGGATGAAACCTACAACTCAGGTACTGCCCTGACCAGGAATAAAACCATTAACCCTTCGCTATGTGGGACAACACTCAATCAACTGAACCACTCCAATCAAGGCCATTTTTTTATTTGACAATCTTAAGGGAAAAGAGGTCAGTGCCTTTGACTAAATAGTTAGATATTGCATATTTTAAATAAATTTGCAGCACACCAGTGCACCATGGCACAATAGTTGAAAATTGCTGCTCTGAAGCGATCCATGCTGTCACAAATGGTAATATTTCATTCTTTTTAATGGCTAATTATATTCTATTGTATGTATGTACCACAGCTTTTGGAACATCCACTAATATGTTATTGGGAACTTGGGTTGCTTCCATATTGTAGCTATTATAAATAATTCTGCAATGAACATAAGGGTGCAAATATTTTTTTTTAATTAGTGTTCTGGGTCTCTTCAATATATATACCCAGAAGTGGAATTGCTGGATCTTAAGGCAGGTCCATTTTTTTGAGGATTCTCCGTATTGTTTTTCATAGTGGCTGCACCAATCTGCATTCCCACCAATAGTGCACAAGTGTTCCCTTTTCTCCACATCCTCACCAACACTTGTTTGTTGATTAATTGATGGTAGCCATTTTGACAGGTGTGAGGTGATATTGCATTGTGGTTTTTATTTGTATTTTTAGTTGTCTCTTGCCTTCAGTTAACATCTAAATAGACAACATATTCTATGATTATAATATGGAAATATCTGTGAACAAAATAGATCTATTTTTTTTTTGCAAATGCCTAGGAAAGAATGGTCAAGTTCATTGAAGGTTTTAAATAGCAGTATCTGCATGTGGTCAGAGTTTGGATACAGAAGTAAATATCTGCAGTCTGTGCATTCCTTTGATTTCTTCTTTTAGTACCTGATTTACATCTGGTGTTGCTGGACAGTCCTCTTTCCCTTAATTTCTCCTGACTTGATTTGGATTTCTTACATTGCCTCATAGTTTCTTGAAATATTGGTGACTTTGATAGCTGTAGCTCAAGGAAAGTTGTCTTTGAGAATCTGGGTCACTTTCAGCTCCTTATCAGTCTGAGAGGCAAATATCTGCTGGGTGAATGGATCTGGTGGATCAGAGGCATGACCTTGGCTAGGCTCTGCACCACCTTGCCTGGTGGACATGACTGGTTGCCATTGTTGTGGTTTAACTCTGCATTCCTATGATGATTAGTGATGTTGTGCATCTTCTCATATGTCTATTGGTCATCTGTATGTCCTCTTTGGAGAAGTATCTTTCAGGTTCTCTGCCCACTTTTTAATTAGATTGTTTGTTTTTCTGATTTGTGTTGTATGAATTCTTTATAGATTTTGCATATTAACCTCTTATCAGATGCATCATCAGTGAATATCTTCTTCCATTCAGTAGGTTCTCTTCATTTTGTTGATGGTTTTATTTGCCATGCAAAATATTTTTTAAAAAGATTTTATTTCTTTATTTTTAGGGAGAGGGGAAGGGAGGGAGAAAAAAGAATAATAGTTCTTGACATGTAAGAATATATCAAATTAAAATATCAGTGTCCCAAAATGAATATAACCATATTCATTTATATGATGTCCATGACTGTTTTCACATAGAACAGCAGAGTTGAGCAGTTGTGACAGAGACAAATGGCCTGCAAAGCCTAAAACATTTACCACCTGGCCCTTTATAGAAAAAGTTAGATGGACCCTGTTTTAGACCATCATATGATTAAATGTTTATTCTCCTTTACCCTGTTACAGTATCAGGTAGGAGGCTTTCAGCACAGGTAACAGAAATCATGACCCAACCTTGCTTAAAGAATAAAAACATTTATTATTGCTCATAGACAAGCTCCAGGCATAGTATAATCATTCTTCATGTCAATTCTCTTGGCTTTGCATTTTATATTGGTTGTCTTTTTTCTTAAGTATCCTTCCTGTCCAGACTTATTCTTTTAAATTTGATTTTCTTAGTCTCTGGAATAAATAAAACTTCTCTGACAATGTGGAGATTAGTACCTAGGGATTTCACATATTTAGACTTTAGCAAATATAGTTAAAGAACAGGTTAATCTGATTTTCAATCACATGATAAAGTGGGTGGACACTGTTTGTGCCACATGCAATGGTCATGTCCTAGCCATTGATGACACCCACACTGAGATCTTTGGCAATGTCCTTCATGATAAGAAGTCCCCAAAATTCTCTGTGTCTATGTGCATCTCCCTGATGTTTTCTGTCTTGAGGGTGACTTTTGTGGCCAGGTTTCTTAGAAACAGTCATTCAATAGCTTTTTGGACATAGATGGCCCTGTGAATAAAAATGTCAATGGAGAAGGGGTAGAAGTGCTGACCAAGGGTAGTGATGATGGCTGTGTTTTTGTCATCTGATATCTGGTCCACTACCTGAGGGATATAATTCTCATCTGTCACAGAGTAGAGCCGAAGAGTAATAAAAGGATAACTGTATTCTTTTTATTTTTTCCCCACTGGATCTGTGTGTTTCTCTACACCCAGAAGTAAATGTTTCTTAAAAATTCCTGTTCCATGAAGATCAAAAAATTTTTGTATTGGTCAAAAAAATAAATCTTTTACCTAGAAGCAATAATTAATATTTAAAAAATTGATATCCTATCATTAAAAATGCTCACCCACTTGGATTATTTCTGACTAGAGCATTTTAGATCTCTTATTCATATGTGTGAAATGTCAATCAAAATGTAACATTTTCACTGGATTTTATAAAGTGGAACAACTTTTCTTAAGAAAGAGAGAACAAAATATATTTTAAATTAAAAACCTCAAATCTAGAAAGCTAAATGAAGTAAAAAAAATGGGCAAAAGTAGAGAATTGAAACCTAGTTAAAAATACTTTAAAATTGGCCTGAATTTTTAAAAGAATACAAAATAATTACCTACTTTTTACTACTTTAAGTAATAGATCCACTGACACAGTGTATAGTCTCTCAACTAGTGAATTAGTTTTCCTTTCAAACAGCCATTTATCTTAATTGTATATAACTGAATCTGGTTGCAAAATGTTATAATTTACCTACTTTCTATAGCAGAGGTACCCAACCACTTGGCCTGGTACTAGTCTGTGGCCTGTTAGGACCCAGGCTGTGAGGGAAGTTTGCCTGAGCTCTGCCTCCTGCTTCAGATTCCTACCCTGACTTGGACTCCACTGCCCATAGTGTCTGCGACATTATGGCTGAGATGAGACAAATTTACATGGACTACTGAGTCCTGTGGAGGAAAAGGGACAGCATGGCCACTCTCTCAAGAGGAGAGCACCTTGACCCTTGCCTTGACAAACTTTTATTGGCTTTACTTTGCAAAGGAATACAGGGTTTATATGGAAAGCTCATCAATCATTGTCAGGCAGTAATGATCAAATAGATAACATTCAAAGAACTATGAGGGCCTATTTTGAGTCAGGGTCAAATAGCTAAAGGGCCATAAAACTTTGGGGGGAAAAACTCATTTCATGTGTGGACCCTTATTATTTAAATTGAGGGTATTAACAAAGCAGGTTTCACAGGATTTTATGCATTCTTTCTTAGGCCTGATTGCCCCAGGGAACCCACCCTTTCCAGCACAGGGCCGCACCTACCTCCAGCATAATTTCAGGCTTAGGTCAAGTAGGGAACTTAAGGCAGACAAGAGATTAGGACACTTCTCACAGACAGAATGAGGACTCAGGCTATGTCAAAGCTGAGGGGTGAGGGACCATCACCCCCTTTCTCCATAGCCCCCCAAGTCCTTCCCTGAGGGCCCCTTTGTGACCATGCCTGTCTTAGGTTGTCCCTCCCTTGATGAATCTTACCCATCATTGGCTAACTGTTCATGCACTGGGGGCCAGGCAGGGTGAAGTAAAAGTGGATAGAGGCAGTGCTCCTGCCAGGGGGATAAGCTTTGTGTCCTTAGTGGCTTAGGGTCCCAAGGTCTCTCACTCAGCCTTAGCCATGAGAGTGTGGTGGTGGGGTTACAGCTTCTGAACCCAGGCAGGGTGGTTCCCAACTACCTTACCCACTAGGAGCAACTGAAGCTGCCTGAGTTCTGCTTCCTTATGGTCCCCTACCCCAACCCCCACCTGATGGAAAAAACCTGGTTCCAAAAATGTTGGCACCTCTGTTCTATAGTTTAACCACCAAGGACAGGAATCTCCATTCCAACTTGGCATTTCTTTTTTATATTCTTACTCTCTGGTAACAGATATTGTGGTGATCTTGTTGATATAAGTTAAATATACAGCCTTCTTTCTTTTTTAAAAAATTGTTTTTACTTTTTATTGCATATGTGAGGATATGTTTATTGATTTTTAGAGAGAGAGGAAGGAGGAAGAGAGAGAGTTAGGAGAGAAGCATTAATGTGAGAGAAACGTCAATCAGTTGCTTCTCATAAGCACCATGACCAGGGATTGAACCTACAACCTAGGTATATGCCCTGACTGGAATCGGACCCACAATCCTTTGGTGTATGGGAAGACACTCCAACCAACTGACCCACATGGCCAGTGCTCCAGACTTCTTTCTTTTTTCCTCCCTTTCTTGATCTCTTTCCCTCTTCCTCTAACTCCTCTTTCCTGATTCCTTTTCTTCCTAGTACTATATAGTTTGTTTTGATCACAAGTTTTGTTTTAGATACCTCTTCTCATTCTTTTGAGAGATTTTGAATCCTTTGGACTCTTCCCTATTTATTTTCTCCCAAATCTGGTCATTGTCTAAGTCTTCATGTTCTCTCATTTCTTTGTCATCCCTGCTGATTCTGTAGTGATGTAGGCTTTTGTCTCAAATGTGAATAATAGTGGTCTGCCAGTTGGGTCATTGTATGAAATCACTTACCTTTGTTCCATTAATGAAAGAATAATCTTATTTTTCTCTGAATTTTTTTCATAGGACTATTTGAAAGCTAAAAGTTGGCTTAAAGTATAATATGTCTATAACTTAAAAAATTCAAACAGTATATACCTAGCTTGAATTAAAATTATATAGGATTTTGCTAAAAGTGACATAAAGCAGCCAACTCAAACCAGTATTCTGAGATTTCCTAATGAGTTCCATTAGAATTACAGGCTCTGCCTTCCAAGTTACTAAAGGTAGCAATGCAGCAAAAGTTTTGCTATGGCAGAATAAAGATGATCAGCGTTGTTATCTGTGATGTCTCCTTATCACTCACTGTGCCATACCCTACCACTGAGCCAATGCCTCCTATTTTAGGTTTTGTTACATCAATACTTCTGTGTTGATATCACATTCTGTATTAGACAGAAAGCAAATAATAATGACTTAAATATAAATTTATCTTTCATTTAACAGTGATAGAGTGAGCAGGCCAGGGTTGGTATGATGTTGCATGCTTCCAGGGACTCCAGTTTCTTCTGTATTATTGTTCTACCATTCTTTTTTTTCTCTCCTGGAGGGGGACTGATAATCTTAACTTTATTATTTTATTACAGATTTATTGAGGTATAATTGGTATGCTTAAAACTGCATATATTTAATGTATACAGTTTGATGAATATAAACATATGTATATACCCATAATACCATCACTGAAATCAAGGTGCTGTTCTTAACATATGATTTCAATCTCAAGGTCAAACACGACTTTTTCATCATTCACCATTATATCTACAGTGTAGACAGTAGGAGGAAGAGAACTGGAAGGGGAAGGCAAGTTGTCTTACTCTTAAAGGCATGACCTAGAAGTTTCCCATATCACTTTCTGGCAAAAATCTAGTCATGGCCACACCTAGATGCAAAGAAGGTTGTGGACTTTAGCTTGGTGATCATGGACCCAGACAAAATTATGGTGTTCTATTACTGAAGAGGGAGGAGGGAATGGATAATGGAAGACCACTCACAGTCTCTGCTTTATGCTTAGCCACCCATAGGACTTGTAGTCTGGTTGCCTATGTCCACGGAATAGTACAACAGTGTTGTACTATGTTTGTAACTTGTGGGAAAAATGGCAAAATGGTCCTGGTGGCAGAATTGGAAAACTGCAATAGCTATTACCTGGAATTGCTAAGTTCTGTTGATTTGGCTTGGTAAAATAAGAGAGAATCCTGTGAGTATGTTAGGCTTTTAAAGTGACATTGTTGAGCTTCTGTGAGGCTTGGTGGCACTGCACCATGGATGGTTGAATACTATGGTTGAATGCCCTGGAAATTTAAGATCCATACTTATTAAATGTTCCCCATCCTAATAATGATTTGGCATAATTTGGTGAGAAAGTAGCCTTTGACTTTATTATAATAAACCATATCTTGTGTAATATTTATGTATGAGAGTTTTCATTTTGCTAAGTGAGAAACTAAGTGTGAAACTAAGTGCTCTTCAGGACTATTCCAAACATATAACGAATTCTCAATGACTAGTCTTCATTTTTATTTTACTTAATATCCTTGACTACTTTTAACAGTATGTTGGTGATAGCATTAAGTGTCTATTGACTTCTGGTCAAATGGAGGCATAGGTAAACAGGTTTTACCTCCTTGCACAACTACAGAAAAAGTTAAAACTAGATCTCAGCCCTAGCTTGTGTGGCTCAGTGTATTGAGTGCCAGCTTGCAAATCAAAGGGTCACTGGTTCGATTCCCAGTCAGTGCACATGCCTGGGTTTTGAGCCAGGTCCCCAGTAGGGGGAATGTGAGAGGCAACCACACATTGTTTCTCTCCCTCTCTTTCTCCCTCCCTTCTTCTTTCTGAAAATAAATAGATAAAATTTTAAAAAAATGAAATAAATTAAAAAGAATAAAACTAGACCTCAAAATAAATAACTCAAAAACATCAGAAAATTGAGCTGTATGGAAGTCTGACAACGAAGGATTAAAGAATCCATATTCACCCAGATGGGTAGGAGGGGCAGAGACTCAGGTGGAGAGGAATGAGGCAGTGGAACAGGATGGTCCCACATTCACATGTAGTGGATAAAAATTGGGAGGGATACCTTATGAATGATGAATTTCAGCCCCAGGCCAGAGTACAAGACCCAGGGTTCCAGTGCCAGGAAGATAAATCTCTGTAACTTCTGGCTGTAAAAATCAGTGGGGGTTGGGGCAGAAACTGACGGATTTTCAGGAGACTATGCTTAAAGAGCCGACACAGACTTAGAAGTTGTGCACATTCACACCTTCTGGATTCAGCACCAGGGTAACACCTGGAAGGGCACCAGTCACATATGGGGAATAAGTGAAGTGACTGGAAACAGGGTGAGTGCATCCAGGAGCCAGGTAGTGGCATTGTCCCCTCTCTGAGCCCTTTCCCCACACAGAGTCACAAAGTGGTGAAGTGGGTTGCCCTGCCCTGGTGATTGATTACCTAAGGCTCTGCCCAAATTACGGGTGCCTTTTCTACAATAAGCCACATTGCTAAGACAGGGAATCAAAGCAGCTCTACCTAATACATGGAAACAAACACAGGTAGGCTGCAAAATTGAGGAGAAAAGGAAATATGGCCCAGATGAAAGAACAGAACAAAACGCCAGAAAAAGAACTAAATGAAACAGAGATAACCAGCCTATCAGAGTTCAAAACATTGGTTATCAGGATGCTCAAAGAACTCATTGCATACAGCAATAGTGTAAAAAAGACCCAGGAAAAAATGAAGTTTAAGTGAAATAAAGAAAAATCTACAGGGAACTAATAGTGGAGGTGATGAAGCAGAGATTCAAATCAATAATTTGCTTCTTTTTCTATATTTATATGTCTACAAGTATATGTCATGTGTATGTGGTATTTTTCTGACTCTGGATGGTATTACCAAAATTAATTTGTAAAAGAGTTCTATTTAATTGGGCTAAAGAAAAACAAGCATTTACATAAATTGAATATTCTAAAACCTCTCAGAAATATAGAAAGTAACCCAAATATTTTTCAAGTTCATGTGACCTGGCATAATCTTTGTTAAGTAAAACCTAGTTTAAATTTGTTGGTTTGATTAAAATAGGCATTTTTTAGTTATCAGCATAAAACTGCAGACATATGACTTGTATTCTAATTGAGTTTACTATACAAATAAGTTCATGTTATCTCTGTAACAAAATTTGCCAGCAAGAAAAATAACTTAGATTGATGGCTAACTTGGTGTAATGTCTCATGATATTTTCTTGAGTAACCTAAACATAATTGATAAGAGCAAGTGAATTAAATAAATGTAAGATAAAATTTATAAATGAGCTTTTTAACAATAAGATATGTCTGTTTAAATATTTTCACAAATCTCTTTGGTAACTTAACCCTTAGAGTTTTTTTTAAGTTAAATAATGGAAATTCATTGAATATCTAGGTCACTTCTAAATAACATAAAATACTGACACATTTAAAATTACTGAACCCACTTTGGGCTTCCAATTACAAAGGAACTAAATATATTTGGGGTATGTTAGTAAACATTTCTTGTGTACTGAAGCATTAAAAATTATACTATGAGGAAGCATATACTTCTAGAAAGTATGAAATGCATTCAGAAATTTACCATCTGATCTCAGTGGAGATCATAATAAGATTAATGTTTTCATGCCTGGTAATACAACATCCATTCTGCAACTCATAGACGAAGGGTTAATTTTGACTTTCAAATCTTATTATTGAAGAAATACATTTCATAAAGCTATAGTTACCATAATTCCTCTGATGGATCTGGGCAAAGTAAATTGAAACCTTCTGGAAAGGATTCACCATTTTAGATGTCATTAAGAACATATATGTCAAGGAGGAGGTCAAAATATCAACGTTAATAGGAGTTTGGAAGAAGTTGATTCCAACCCTCATGGATGATTTTGAGGGATTTAACATTTCAGTGGAGGAAGTACCTGTAGATGTAGTAGAAATAGCAAGAGAATTAGAATTAGAAGTGGAGCCTAAAGATGTGGCTAAATTGCTCATGTAATCTCATGTAATTTATCATGTAATCTCATGATAAAACTTTAATGGATGAGGAATTGCTTCTTATGGATGAGCAAAGAAAGGGGTTTCTTGAGATGGAATCTGCTCCTTGTGTAGATGCTGTGGAGATTGTTGAAACAACTACAAAGGGTTTACAACATTACACAATCTTACTTGGCAGCAGAATTTGAGAGAATTAACTCCAATTTTGAAAGATTTCTGCTGTGGTTAAATGCTATTAAACAGTCCATGTGCATGCTACAGAGTAATCATTTGTGAAAGGAAGTCAGTCAATCTGGCAAACTTCATTGTTGTCTCATTTTAAGAAATTGCCACAGCCAGCCCAACCTTCAGCAATCAACACCCTGATCAGGAAACACCGTCAACATCGAAGCAAGACCCTCTACTAGCAAAAAAGAATATGACTTGCTGAAGGCTCAGATGGTTAGCATTTTTAAGCAATAAAGTATTTTTAAATTAAGGTCTGTACCTGGTTTTTTAAAGGCATTATGCTATTGCACACTTAATAGACTATAATATAGTGTAAACATAACTTTTATGTACTGGGGAAACTAAAAACTTCCATGTGACTTATTTTATTGCAGTATTTCCAGGTGGTCTGGAACCAAACCTGCAATATCTCTGAGGTATGCCTATAATCTCATTGATTGGAAAATCAATGTCATACCCAGATTCTACTCCTAAACTTGAGCCCTGCATATGCAGATGTTTTCAGGATGTCTCCACATGGAAATCCTTACCCTTAACAGCAGAGCTGTGCCAGTTCATACAAGTTTATGAGAGTGTATTTTGCTCATCTCTTCCCAACTCCTTGTCCTGTGACATCATTTGGGTAGCTTCAAAGTGGCTATGATGGATAGATTAACGTTAGGAAAATCATGAAGTACTGCAAACAGGTTTTTCTTTTACCCCAGGAGAGCAGGTTTATCAGTATAGTCATCCCTCACTATATCTTGGTTCACTTATTGCGGCTTCACTGTATCACCCATGATACAGTGAAGCTGAAATAAGTGACCTGTGATACAATAAAGCTGCAATAAGTGAACTGAGATATAGCGAGGGATGACTATATATGTCACTGGTGAGCACCCATATAGAATTTTATGTGTTGTTAAAATTACTTAGGTTTAAGGGTGTAGAAAGTGTTTAAGAGCATATGAAGTGTTTATAAGAGAGTGGGAAAGGTTTATAGGAGTGTGGGAAGGGTTTATAAAGCCATAAAATATATATAAATAATAAAATAAATACAACCCTGCTACTTCATGGATTTTCACCTATCGCTGGGGTCTCTGGAACATAACTCCCATGATAGGTGAGGGATCACTGTACACTACTGCTCAGAGAAATCTCAGTCAACTTGTCCAAGTGGAATGTTTCACATTTTTCTGCTTCTTCCTCTCCCTGTCTTTGTGAATAGCACTACTAATCAGAAACCTGGCCACTCTCTTGACTCATTTGGCTTCCTTATGCTTATATCCAGCTATATTCAGACATAACTGAGTCAATATGCAGAAACTACTAGTTGTCCCTTTTATCACTAGTGATAGAAATATAGCCAACCACATGGAATAATGTTATGTTAGGGCCATATGCCCAGTGCCTAGCAGAGTGCCTGTCAAGAAAACTAGAATATGTCACTCCCAAATAAGACTCCTTGACATAAAAATTATTTTCAGCTGAAGGCAGTTAAGAAACAGTAAATGCAGAAAAAGCTGGGAATCGAACCAGCAACCCTCTGGTTCACAAGCCAGCACTCAATCCACTGACACACCAGTCAGGGCAACAAATGAGGTTCTTAAAATTTCTTTGTAACATGGACCCCTTTGGCAGTCTGATGAAGCCCTTGGAGCTCTTCTCCAAATAATGTGTTTAAATACATAAAATAAAATATATAAAATTATATAACAAAAATAATTATGTTAAAGTATCATTATCAACATTTTAAATAATCTACTTGGTTATATAGTTGTATAGCAATTGTTTATTAACACACTAAATATGATTTAGCAGCAATGTCTAATATTTGATAATAATTTTAAAGTGATGTTAAGCATGGGTGATATTTCCAGATTCTGTAATAACTGTATTGTGATATGAAAATATCTGTGATTTCAACTTGTCACAGATACTGTTAATGCTGCTGTACTTTGCTGCCACTATTTATAATTGGAGAGCTTACTAAACATCATTTAGAAGCTAGTGAACATAAAGATGTAATTAGTTTCCCACTCAAGTTCATAGACTTCCTAAATTCTGTTCATAGGCCCCTTTGAGGGTACACTGACCCCAGGTTAAGATCACTTGCTGAGGATGACAGAGATTTCATGAAAGGTGCATGGCTCCCTGGATGACCTCAAGAAGCACAAGTTGCCTGAATAGTTCCATGAGAGAGAAATAAACCCTTATTTTGTTTTGGGGAGTATTTTGTCTGTTTTCCCAGCAGTTCAGCCTGCCTTCATCTACTATTAAGTATCTTGTCAATTTGTAGTTTTTAGCATCATCACTATTGCTACCTGGTACAGGTATTACCAAGGTATTCCTTAATAATAGTAACAGTTAAAAACAACTTTAATGAACTTAAAATGCATTCAATAAGAACATAAGCATTTTAAGTGAAGTTTTATGAATATGTATTAAGAAATGTATATACTTGTTTAGTATCAATGTATAGAATATTACCATTACCCCCAAAAGATTACTTTTGCTCCTTCCCAGTCAATTGTGTTACCCTACTATACTTTGTTACTTTTCTGTGTAGTGTTTTGGTATCAGCACACATCTAGAACAAAGATGATTAGAAGCAGCCACATTGGTCAGCTTTGACTTATTCCTGCAGTGAATTTTCATATTTCACCATGTTTAATTAAATATATGATGTTAGATGTATATTTGCTATTTTTAAGTCTTTTGTTTTATTAAGAAAGCTCTCTTCTAAAAACCAGTTTGCTAAGTGTTTTTTATCATTAATGGAAGCTGAGTTATTGTCAAAGGGTTTTTTAAATTTATTAAGGTGGTTATAGGATTTTTCTCCTTTATCTTTAAATGTTTTCTAAGCTAAACCACCCTACTTGGCTGGCTTAAATCCAATTGAGTCATAACATATATTATATTTTTATGCATAACTCTGTTGCACATGAGAGTACAAATGAACATAATCATTTTTGAAAGCCATATGGCCACAGGTACATATTTTTAATTGTGTACACCTATGTCCTAAGTCTAAGCAGTCCAAATTGGATTCTGTGTGAATCACACACAAAAGATGTCTTAGTCAGTTCCATAAAGAATCACATATAAAATATTATTGTAGTTGCTTGTATATCTATGTGTGTAATTGTAGGGAATTAAATAGACTTTAATAGTATATCAATAGTTTGTTTCTTTGTATTGCCAAGTAGCATTCAATAATATGCATACACCACAGTTTGTATAACCATTCACCTATTGAGGAAGATTTTGGTTGTTTTCATGTTTGGGGTATTATTAAGTAAAGCTGCTATAAACAAGTATGTACTGGTTTTTGTATGGACATAAATTTTCCTTTCCCTGAGATAAATGCCCAGGAGGGAAATTCCTGAGTTGCATGGTAAGTGCATGTTTAGTTTTATATTTTAACCTGATATGTCTTTTGATTTGGAAAATTTACTCTTTTATACATCATATGATCACTGATATTACAGACTTACTTCTCCATCTTATTTTATAAATCCAACCATGTCTTGCTTTGTTTCTTTTCTTTCCATTTAGACAACTGTAACTGAACAACAATAAAGTAATTAAAAATGTTAATTAAACAAATAAAAAATAAAATGTGAGAAACCTATAGCATATAAAAAAAGTGTGGGTTTTTTGTTATATTTTTCTCTTACCTATTATAAAATTGAGATATTTTCTTATGTGCTGCTCTTAATGTTTAAAAAAAAAGTAAGCTTAAACTTACACTTTAAAAAATGCATCTAGAATTTACTATCATGACAAATTTTCCTATCATTACACTGTTATCAGTGTATTAATTTCCTAGGGCTTCCATAAGAAAATGTTACAGACTAAGTGGTAGAACAAGAGAAATAATATTCTCATAAATCTGGAAGCTAGAAGTCCAGATCAAAATGTTGGTAGGTTTGTTTTTCTTATTTCTTTTCCTTTTTAAAAAATTGTTGTTCAGATACAGTTGTCTCTATTTCCTGAGGTCTCTGTCCTTGGCTTGCAAACAGCCTTCTCACTGTGTCCTCACATGGCCTCTCCTCTTCGTGTGCATCCCTGCTGTTTCTTCCTTTTCTTATAAGGACACCAAACCTTTTTGGGTCAGATTAGGGCCCCTCCTAAAGGGCCTCATTTTAAACTTAATCACCTCTCTAAACTCCTTATTTCCAAATACACTTACATTCTGAAGTATTGTGGGTTGGGACTTCAGTATGTGAATTTTGGGGTGACATAGTTTAGTCCATAACACATTTTAATATCACCTGGAGTCTAAGTGCTGTTATGGATTCACATCCTGACTCTTTTCACCTACTAGATCTGTGACAAATAGCAAGTTATTCAAACTTCTCTGTGCTTTAGTATTAGTAATTTCCAGGTAGATAGCCCATAATATTGTTATGAGGATTAAATGAATTAACATACAAACACTTAGAATAATGGCTTGCACTTCGTTTAGCAATTATAATTAACTACTACCATCACCACTGTACTTATAATATTTCTGTTTAAGGGTAAGTTTTACATGTTTCTTCACTCACAATTATTATACTATTGTTTGTTTTCTGGATTCTTCAACCAATATTGCTTGTACTCTCTACACCTATCTACGGGATTGATTTATCATCTTGTTGTAAATTCTTTAACAGTTCTTTTCGAAAGGGTCAACATAAGATTGAATGTGTTTTTGTTTTGCTTTCACAAACAGTTAAGTTTGTGAAAGAATTCTAAGTTCAGTTTGTGTTATAGAATTCTAAGATGAAAAATATTTTTCTTGTAGTTTTGGAGACATTGCTCCATTTTCTTCTTGCATCTAATGTTGATGAAATATCAGATAGCAAAGTTAATATTATGGAACTTTTTAGGATTTTTCCTAAATAATACATCCATAATACATCCTTAGTATTATGGAATTTATGCAGTTCTTTTTTTAAATTTTTTATTTTAGTTTATTCATTACAGTTTCTATCCTTTATTCCCATTCCAGCCCACCCACCCATTCCTCCCCTCCTCCCTCCCCTTTCCAACCCCCCTAGTTTAGTCCATGTGTCCTCTATATTTGTTCCTGTAAACCCTTCCCTTCTCCCCTGGAATTCCCTCCCCTCACCCCTCTATATGCAGTTCTTTTTATCGTCATCTTGCTTGGCACTTCTAATGGCTTGTGACCTTTTAAATCTGAGAACTCATATCTGTTAATTTTCCTTTCATAATTTTGATCTCATTTTCCTTTTGTTTAATATTCTGAAGGAATTCTTGAGTTAATATTTATCTTACCAGTTTGTTGCTTTTATTTTGATTTTCAATATGTCATTCAAGTTTTTATTTATCACATGCTTAGCTTTATGAACATCTAGTTAACTCTTAGTATGGCTGCCACACCTTATGTCACTCTGGGAATTATATTTATTTTAAAATTATGTGTAACTCGCTAGGTTTCCTCAGTGTGTAAATTTCTTTGGATTGCTGTGCTTCATGCCTTTCTTTCAAGTATTAGCTGTTTCCAAAATATTGGTAGTTTTTGGTTATGTGTTCATTTTTGAATTGGAGATTCTCTACTAGCTTTTCTGTAAATGTTCTGTTTACTACATTTTGTTTCTGTGAGAGCTGTGAGAAATATTGCCTGATTGGAAATACTGCTGTGTGCCAACACATAGTCTTTCAAGAGTCCAGCCTTGCTTTTCTTCTTAGGTAGTATTGTGACACTGCTTTGTTTTCCCAACGCAAACACACACCTTCAATGTTTTCCTATGAGGCGTGGAGGGTCATACCTCCTGGCTTCTCTGTTAGTCATTCCACAGCTCTATTTTTATCTTGGTGTATGAAACATTTGTGTCAGTCCAGTCCTGAATTCATTTTGGATTATAGGTTCATACTTTAATCCTCTTTATTTCAGTCTTTGACCATTTTCTTATATACTCTGTTGTGTTGAAGAACATTATTCATCTCTTCTAGTATGGTAATGAAGTTTTATAAATCTTCTTTCAGACATTTCAGTGGACTTATTTCACTTGTGCTAAGTCCACCATTTTGAATAAATTCCACAGTTTTTAAAATAGTTTTTCTTATTTATTGTCAGCTTCCTGCTTTATACTGTTAACCTCATCTCTTTATACTGTTAACCATTTGTTTATCTTTTATTATTAGGGCCTGTTTGGTATGTAACTCCTGATAAACAAAAGGTTCTCAATAGACTGGCTTTGAATCTAGAACAAGTTCTGAATTTTCTAAGGCAGAACTTACTTATCTACAAAGTGGGATATTAACAGTACAACCTATTTAAGGTTTATGAGGATTAAGTGTGAAAACATATAGGCAGCCACTTAGTAGTTCATTTAATCTGTTTTTTTTTTCCACTGTTTCAGGAGAAATCTGTGAAGTAGTCTTCCTACAAACTCTTTGCATCCACCTTAACTCATCTTAGTAATATGCATTCAAAAGATAGAAATACTATTATTTCAACTATTTCTCATCAGGGTATCCACAGAGTTCTGTTTGGTAACAAACATGAATATTGGGATTGTTTACTTCTGTTACTTTCCTGTGGTTTGTAATGACTGTCACAATTGCATCTGTAATCTTTCTTACTTATTACTATTCACAGGCAAGTTGACTTTACAGAAATGCATTAGCCAAGACTCTTCCAGTTATAGTTTCCAGTTCATGCTAGTAGCTTCCATGCCAGCTAAAGGAAAAAGAAAACCTAATGACTCATCTAGGGGTTCAAATAAGGCAATCAATCTTCTTAAGCCTCTAGGCTCTACTGTCCTCTTGGATTCACTCTCAGGTTCAGACTTTTCATACTGTAGTCCCAACAAGCATAAGCCATACATGGTCTTTAGTGTTTAAGATCTCATCCACAGCCTTTCAGAATTTATGTTAAGTCATAGAAAAGCAAAACAAAACAAACAAATAATTCCAATGACTCTACTAGAACCAATCACTTATACAAGGTGTAGAATGCTTTAATAGATTAGTAGATTCCAAAGAAAGGCATTCTCTTTAGTAGGATATAAAGTGGACTAGGTAGGTATAGTTCTCCAGAAGAGGGACCTTCTTACTAGAAGTAGGAATATTGGTCAGGATAGAGAAAATAAATTTTCAATACAGGAGGCAATACAGATGAGGGTAGATAAGGGTCATTTTTTGGCCATTTAATCCTTTACCTCTCTCTCTCTCTAAGGAAGCTTTATCTGAACATTTGTTTTCCCCTCTCATGAGTCAAATAGGGTACTGATTTATTCACTCATTCACTTATTTAGTCCCATTTGTTTATTGCATTCCTGCAGTTGCAAACTTGGAAATAACTGACAGGCCATGTATAATCTCTCAGCATTGAAGGTCTAGGACTGTTTGTAAGTGATAAAGGCATATTTTCTGCCCTCCTGAAATATATGATTTAGTTTCAGGGCTCTCTATGTTATCAGACACATGTAGAGTTATTTATAACACAACATAACATAGCCTTATGAAGATGTGCTATGAGTGCACAGGATATGGAAAGGTTGAGTATGCCTATAGGATTCTGGGATTTGAAGGATGACTGAGGTCTTTCTAATTGGAGAGAGCTATGAAGAATGTTCTTTCCATTAAAAAATAGCTTGGGCAACGGAGTGAAGGCAGGGGCATGTAGTCAATATGATCCTTACTTATTCTGGGTGTAGGAAACTCATTGAGGGGCTACTTTTAGAGGCTAATTTAGTGTGAGGTATGGGTGTTTAGGCTATGTTGGACAACCCTTGTTTCATTTGTGATTTATAGACAAGTTTGTCTCTTTGGTTGGATTATGAATACTTCTAGGCATGGACCAAATATTATTCTTCCTTGTTTTTCTAAGTATGACAAGCTCTTTCCAGGAGCTACTTGTATTAACATCATTGTCCATGTTCCAAAAGAGCAAATCTTTTTTGCAGCATAAAGAGTAGAGCTAGTAATACATATCTACATTTTCATTCTCTTTTAAAGCTGCCATCATCAATAGGCAATGATGAAAAATACAATCTCCGTCGCTAAATTTTTATTTCTGAGCTACATAATAGAATTATTTTGTGATATTTTGGTGAATCTTGGGGCATCTCTATCAGACTGTGGAGCATCTCTATCAGACTGTGGGGCATCTCTATCAGACTGTGGGGCATCTCTATCAGACTGTGGGGCATCTCTATCAGACTGAAAGAGAAACCCTCTTTACTACATGCCATGCCATTGTATAGATAAACATCTAATTCCAAATAGGTAATAGCTACTATTGCTACAACTACTTAGAAGTCATTGAAATTACAGGTGGTATTTAAACCAGAGGTTGGGTATCACCCAGAATGAGAGTATAGATAAAACAAAGCAGGATATTCCACATTTAGAAGTCAAGTAGTGGAGGTGGAACTGGCAGAATGGGAAGGAACATTTAGGGAGGCAGGAGAAAAACAAACCATCACAGAAACAAAGGAAAGTGAGGGTTTGAATAAAGAATGCATATTCAACTGGGTAAATGCTACTGAGAGGCTGAGTTAGATGAAGATAGAGAAGTGGCTATTGGATTTGACAACACAAAGGTGATCTTAACTGGAACGGTATAGAACCTAAACCCAACTGGAATGTGTTGTAACAGAGAATAAGATGTAGTGAGGACAGTGACATAGATCATATTTTCAGGAAGGTTTTGTGCAAACGGGAGAAGATATGTGAGTGTCTGAAGAGAAATGTCAGGATATTTATATTTATACATTTATATATTTTTCTTTAAAAAATTTTAAAATTACAGTTTACATTTCAGTATTATTTTGTATTACTTTCAGGTATACAGCATAATGGTGAGACAATCATATACACTACAAAGTGTTCACCCTGATATTTCAAATACCCATCTAGCACCCTACATAGTTATTATAATGTTATTGACTCTATTCCCAAGCTGTACTTTACAGGCCCATGACTATTTCTGACTACCAGTTTGAACTTCTTAGTCCATTCACACACAAACACACATATATATACTTAAATTTTTGTTTACAATTTAAGATGCAAACAGTTATTAAAGCATGATCTTGTTTCCTAAGGAAATGACCCAGTGAAAAGGAATGAATTGAAGATTGTGACAGTTATCAATTCATTGTTGTCAACTCCAAATTTACCCTTCAATAATTCTCTGCAATAAAGAACAGAATTCTTTTAAGCATGTCTCCTGTACTGTGAGCTGTTGTTAAGCATTCTCATTAGAAGGCATTGGTGGAACATGACTGGAACAAGGAGCTATCCTATTTCTGGTGGCTGAGTAGTGAGTCAGTGTTGTGGGTAAGGGGATCTAGTAGAGCTCTTCCCCAGGCTTGTTCCCAGAACCAGGCAATCCCTTGGAGACCTTGCTCCTTGTCCTGGTCCAGCAATAACCTTCCTTTGTCTTCACTACACTGAAGAGGATAGCTCAAGGCTTTCTGCCCGTGAAGGCCTCCTGCTGACATAGGCATTGATTCCCAGTGTAGGTCCCTGCATAGCTCTCTTGTGTCTGGCTCTCCCACCCACTCAGGATGCCCATTTCTCTGCCCACAGCACAGAGGGTCTCTGTAGACCAGCTATGCACTGGGCAAACCTGCTGCCTTCTCTGTTATCCAGTGGATTGAACTACACCTTCTTCAACTAGGTCTGATTCCCAGCCTTGGGGAAGGCCTCTTCCAAGCTGTTCCTTCTTTGATAACCTCTCTTCACCCTAAGGGTACCATATAGGGTTTCCTTATATCTTATAGCCACTCGTGTATCAGAGTTTAATAATTTTATTTCAGACTTCCCCTGTTTAGTCCACTGTGTGGTTTCTACCTCCTAATAGAATCCAGACTAACACATGACAAGAAATATTGTAACTTTAGGAATTTGGCACTAACTGGTTTCTTAGACTATATCACCTTTGAAACACGCTCCTTGGAAAGATCCTCATATGTAATTTAAAAAATTTCCTCATGTTCTCAGCAGTTTCAATCTCTGTGCAACAGAGTAGGTGGTGGGATTTTGCTGGGTGGGTGTCTGACTATACCTTTTCCTGTATTGCTTATTTGAGGTTCAGCAGAATTAGAAATGGCTGGTGGGAAGGCTGAGAAAGACTCTGGAAAGGCCAAGACAAAGGCAGTTTCCTGCTTGCAGAGCACGGGCTTGCAGTGTCCAGTGGGCCATGTTTCTAGATACCTGAAATCTAGGACAACCAGTTTTGGACATGTGGGCGCTACTGCTGCAGTGTATAGCACAGCCACTGTGGAGTACCTCACTACAGAGGAATGTACTTGCATCAGCAGGAAAAGCATCAAAAGACTTAAAGGTAAAGTGTATTACTCTTCGTTATTTGCAACTTGCTATTAGTGGAGGTGAATTGGACTCTCTCATCAAGGCCACAGTTGCTGCTGGTGGTGTCATTCCACACATCCCCAAATCTCTGGGGAGAAAGACAACAGAAGACTGTCTAAAGGATGCTGGAATTTCTCATTACCTCAGGACCCTAAATACTCTGACAGCTGTCCAGTGCTGGTGGTTCCAGTGGACTACCTCTGTGAAAAGCACAATCTTGCCTTTTTGTAATTCTATTTCATCAAGTTGGAGGTTTAATTAGTTTTCCAAACAACCAAATCTCCACATTTGAGTCTTAACCATATTTAAGTGTGGCTTCAAAGAAGTTATTGTTTCTGAAGTAGTGGGTTTTGATTGAGTAGACTATTTTTAAAAACTATTTGAAAAAAAGAAAAATAATAAAAATAAATAATAAAATAAATAAAAACTGGATATTAATTGTGATGCAGAAGTTATAGTAAAAAACATTTGACCAGACATTATTTCTACTTCTGTGGATAAGTTAAGGTCGTATCCCTCCCTTCTCCCCTACCCCCAAAGTCTTCATCTTCTGTTTCTTCTCAGTAGTGTATATTCATTAACATCCTTGTCTCTTGATAATGATTCCCTTGGGATATTTACTTCTTTGTTTCTCTTAGTAGTATTTATCTATCTTGTCTAAGAATCTATTCTATCCAATCGCCTTCCCATTGTTAGTGGGATAAAATTCCAATTCCTTGCATAGGCTACAATGCCATAGTAATTTGGCCCCTGCCTTCCTCTCTAACTTCTCCCTCCATATTTCCCTCATTGAGAATACTCCAGGCAAGGGAATTTCAGGGGAACTTCAGGGGAGAATGGGAAGGGTTTACAGGAACAAACATAAAGGACACATGGACAAAAACTAGGGGGGTTGGAAATGGGAGGGAGGAGGGGTGGGATGGGTGGGTTGGCTGGAATGGGAGTAAAGGATAGAAACTGTTCTTGAATAATGATTAAAAATAAATTTTAAAAAAAGAGAATACTCCAGGCATAATGGTCCCCCATTTTTTAATAAACCAAGCCCTATTATGTCTCAGGGGTTTGCACTTGTTAATTTTTTTACTCCAGGATCTCTGTCTGCATCACTTGAAATGCCTTCTCCTCTAAGATGCTGTCTCTCAATGCTCTAACCAGTCAGCTCCACTGCCATCATGCAGTAACTCTCTGGCATATCACCCTATTATATACTGTGTCCATACTACTTTACCAGTTTGGAATTTATATCTTTTTT
>CM052543.1:73774780-73806407 GCA_028533065.1 Trachops cirrhosus
GAGAAAATGCTTGGTATGATTTCAGTTTTCTTGAATTTGTTGAGGCTTTTTTTGTGTCTTATCATGTGGTCTATCTTTGAAAATATTCCATGTGCATTTGAGAAGAATGTGTATTTAGCTGCTTTGTGATGAATGGCTCTATGTATATCAGTTAAGTTCATTTCATCTAGGGCAGTGTTCAATGCCACAATATCTTTGTTGGTATTTTGTTTGGAAGATCTGTCCATTTTTGACAGTAGGGTTTTAAAATCCCCTACTGTAATTATGTTGCTGTCAATATCTTTCTTGAAGTCCTGTAAGATTTTCTTTATGTAGTTCCTTTCTCCTATGTCAGGTGCATATATATTTAGTATGTTTATGTCTTCTTCATGGATTCTTCCCTTGAGTATTATGAAGTGAACTTCTGGGTATCTATTTATGGCCCTTTTTTTGAAGTCTATTTTGTGTGATATGAGTATTGCTACTTTGGCTTTTTTTTCCTGTCCATTGCTTGGAAAATGTAAGTAGAGAATTTAGTATCCCTTGCTCAGAAGAAACTGGAAAAATAGATTTATGATTCCTATTAGAATTGTTTTTTCCCTAGATGCAGCAAGAGTGAGTCAGAGGCCCAGTGGTATCTGGAGTATGATTTACAGGGAAAAATTAAGGAGGAATATGATACAAAATTGCTTTATAATAATTATATTGCCCTATTCAATTGAAATCTTCTATCAAACCTTCTTTTATTGATAAGTTTTGGGAAAGCCTATTTTTTAAAATTTTATTTACTCATTTATATTCCTACCAGAGGAATGCTTATTGATTTTATTTATTTATTTGTATTTTAAATATTTTATTGATTATTCTATTACAGTTGTCTAATTTTTCTTCCTGTGCTTCCCTCCACCCAGCAACCTCCTCTCCCTCAGGCAATCCCTGCACCAGGGTTCATGTCCATGGGTCATACATGTAAATTCTCTGGGTACTGCATTTCCTATACTATACTTTACATCCCCGTGGCTATTCTGTAACTACCTATTTGTACTTCTTTTTTAATTTTATTTATTTATTTATTTTTAGAGAGGGGAAGGTGGGAGAAAGAGAGAAAGAAACATCAATGTGTGGTTGCTTCTCACATGGCCCCCACTGGGGGCCTGGCCTGCAACCCAGGCATGTGCCCTGACTAGGAATCAAACCTGCGACCCTTTGGTTCGCAGCCCTAGCTCAATCTACTGAGCTACACTGGCCAGGGCCCTATTTGTATTTCTTAATCCCCTCACCTCTTCACTCATGCCCCAACGTCACCCGCCCATCTGGCAACCATGAAAACTCTCTCCATATCCATGATTCTGTCTCTGTTCTTGTTTGCTTAGTTTGTTTTTTAGATTCAGTTATTGACAGATATGTATTTATTGCCATTTTATTGTTCATAGTTTTGATCTTATTTTTCTTAAATAACTCCCTTTAACATTTCATAAAATAATGCTTTGTTGATGATGAACTTTAGTTTGTTCTTGTCTGGGGAGCTCTTTATGTGCCCTTTGATTCTAAATGATAGTTTGCTGGGTAGAGCAATCTTGCTATTCCTGCTTTTCATTACTTTGAATATTTCTTGCCAGTCCCTCTGGTCTGCAATGTTTCTTTTGAGAATTCAGTGGACAGAGAAATCAACTGACAATCTTAAGGGGACTCCCCTGTAGTTAACTGAATGCTTTTCTCTTGATGCTTTTTTGATTCTCTCTTTATCTTTAAACTTTGGCATTTTAATTAAGATGTGTCTTAGAGCAGGACTCTATGAGTCCATCTTGTCTGGGATTCTCTGTGCTTCCTGGACTTGCATGTCTATTTCCTTCACCAAATTAGGGAAGTTTTCTTTCATGATTTTTTCAAATAGATTTCCAGTGTTTTGCTCTTTCTCTTCTCCTTCTGGCACCCATATGATACAGATGTTGGAACACTTGAAGTCATCTAAGAGGCTGCTACTACTGTCCTTGATTTTTGGATTCTTTTTCCTTCTTGTTGTTCTGATTGGTTGTTTTTTGCTTCCTTATGTTCCAAATCATTGGTTTAATTCTTGGCTTTATTGACTCTATTGTTGTTTCCCTGTAAATTGTTTTTTTTTTTAATTTCAATTAGTGTATCCTTTGTGTCTGATTGGATCTTTTTTATGCTATTGAGGTCCTCACTAAGTTCCTTGAGCATCCTTATAACTAGTGTTTAGAACTCTGCATCTGATAGATTACTTATCTCTATTTTTTTGGTTCTTTTTCTAGAGTTTTGATCTGTTCTTTCATTTGGGCAATGTTTCTTTGTCTCTTCATTTTGGCAACCTCCCTATGTCTGTTCCTAAGTATTAGGTAGAGCTGCTATGACTCTCCACGTTGGTAATGTGGCCTAATATAGCAGGTGTCCTGTATGGTCTAGTGGCACAGGCTCCCCTCTCACTCAAGCTGGGTACTTGAGGTGCACCCTTCATGTGGGCTGAGTATGCCCTCTTCTTGTAGTTGAGTGTTGGTTTCTGTTGGCAGGTCAATAAGAGGGATTTATCCTAGCCAGTCAGTTGCAAGGATTGGCTGTGATCACTGACACCAACTTCCACCCTCCATGGAGGATCAGCTGTAC
This sequence comes from Trachops cirrhosus, assembly GCA_028533065.1. Classification (NCBI taxonomy): domain Eukaryota; kingdom Metazoa; phylum Chordata; class Mammalia; order Chiroptera; family Phyllostomidae; genus Trachops; species Trachops cirrhosus. The sequence continues at coordinate 73,777,382 of CM052543.1, forward strand.
AGGGTAGTGGTGCTCCAATGTGGTCAATGGCTGTCCACTGGGTGTGTAGGCCCTGGGGTTTGCTGGGTGATCCAGGCCAAGGTCAGCCCTCATTAGGGTTTTACTCAGGACCTCTCTGCTGAGCTATAGAGCAATCTGAGATGGCTGCTACTTGTGCGGGGCTTGGAGATTCCCAGGCAAAGCCAATTGTGAATCTAGGATGGCTGCTTCTAATGCCATGCCTGGGGCCACTTAGCAAGAGGTACTGGGGCTAGGGGCTTTCTGAGGCCAACTGTTGCTTGTTTGAAAGGATTTAGAAAGTTGTGAAGCTTGAGCCAAGACCAGCCATTCATATGGAAAAGCTACTGTTAACAGCTATAAGTTGGGTGGGATGGAGTCTCAGGGCATCTCCAGAGCAGTGCGAATAGTGTTAGCGAGGTTGATGGGGTCTCAGACATGGCACCCTCCTGCCAGCTCTGTGGCTCCACCTGCCTTTCTGTCTGAGAGAAAGCTGTCTCCTAGCTCTTGCCTAGATGCCAGACACTTCAGTTCTTCTCTGTATGCCACTGGTGCCTTTCAAGATGCTACCCCAGTGCTGGAGCTCATAGGGAGAGAGTCTGAGTAAGTTCGTGTGTGGGTTTCTTAAGAGGAACTGCATGAGACTCCAGAAGTTTCTTCCACCAACTCAGTTCCTGATAGTTTTTGCAACCAGAAGTTATTGGGACTTATCTTACTGGCACTGGTACCCTGGTCTGAGGGATCTTGTGTGGGGCTGGTACTCCTCACTCCCAAGATGTCCCTCCAAAATTTTTAGCCACATGTATGTGGGACCAAAATTTTTAGCCACACATGTATGTGGGACCAGCACATTCCACATCTCCACCCCTTCAACCAGTCTGGATAGATGTGGTTTCTTTAATTCTGTAGTTGTCAGACTTCCATTCAAACTTGATTTCTGCCAGTTCTGAGTGATGGTTGTTCTATATTTGTAATTTTGATATGGTTGTGTCACAGATGGGCACAGGTAACCAGGTTCTTGGTGATCAGGACAAAGAATTGAACCAAACATGCAGAGTTTATAGCAGAGAACATGGGAGCAGGCCAACTCCAAGCAGAGATTGACGTCATGCCTGGAGGGATTCTGTTCTTATAGGGTGGATCCTTCCTGGCTAGTTTTGATGGGCTTTTACTGAGCATGTACAAGTAGTTGTATTACTTTAAAGCTATTGTGCATGTGGTCTCCCATGATTTTCCCTGATTGGCCACTGGAGAAGGGGTTTCACAATGTTACCTAATAGACCCCCCTTCTCCTGGGGACCCCTGTACTAGGTTTGCCTTGCCCACCACCAGGGAATTATAGCTCTCCTTGTCAGAGATTGGTGAAAAGGAAAGGAATTATTCATTCAAAAGTTATACAGACTTAAGAATAGTGACTTAAGTCTTCATTAAAATACCAAAGTTTCTTAAAACACACACAAACACACAGAGTCCTTCCTTCCCTCCTTTGCCTGGTCCAGAATACTGTATCTCAGAAAAAGAAATAGAGGTCTGTGGCTCAGGTACCCCTGGTTCTTCCCAGTAATCTGTGCTTGGCTGGTAGGCCTCCCTTGGTCCCCAGCACCATCAGCTGTGTCACCGGGATCTCCAGTTCTTAATCCAAAACCACATGGCACCTTCTCATGGCCCACCAGCAAGCTTCCTTTCACCCCTTTCCTTTCTACAGAGTCTCTCCTGCATTCTTCCAAATTGCTAAGAGAGCTCTGTATTGCTGCTACACCTTGCTTTTTAGCTTCCTAAGCTGCATGACAAAGGGAGACCAAAAGCCACATGGTTCTTCTCTGCCAGAGCCATGTGTTGCTCATGTCATGGCTGCCAAGCATGGGTTTAAATCCCAGTGCCAATCTTCCTCTGCAGCCCCATTTCCAACTCCTCCCACAATTGACTACACTTGCCAGCATTCCCGTATTTTTCCAGCTTTTCTGGCTGTCATAGTAAATCCAGGCAGGGATGGCCCAGTGGTGTGGAGCCAATCATCTCTAAGCTCTTACATAGGCTCTGTAACCAGGGGGATTTGCCATCCAGTTACAACCTGGGTGGAAGTCACTCCCTTCTCCCTGGCTCAAAGCATGGCCACAGCTATTTAATATATCTATGAAACCAGCTAAAGGCTATAGATATATTAAATGACCATTCTAGAGGTTATCTATAAAGCTGTTGCTATGCAAAACAGCTCTGAATGGCCCTGTTCATGTGTCCCATCCCCCAGTTCAGACTTGTGGGGGTGAGGACATCCCATATTTTAATATTTTCTGGATGCCCTGAGTTCTGGACCCCTAATCCAGACTTACAAATCCCTATTTGGGGCTTCCCAGCTGCACCCTCTTACAGTTGTTCATGTAAGCAAGTTGTATTTACCTATGCCCGCTTATTGGTTTTAGAGAGAGAGGAAGGGAGGGAGGGAGGGAGGGGGAGAGACAGAGACAGATAGATAAACATCAGTTGCCTCTGATATGCTCCCTAACTCGGGACTGATCCCACAACCTAGGCAAATGCCCTGACCAGGAATCAAACCTGCAACTCTTTGGTTTATGAGACAATGCTCCAACCAACTGAGCCACACTGGCCAGGGTGGGATAACCTATTAAAATGCAAGTGAGAGTGATTAAAATGTTAACCTTCATGTGTAGATTATGGAAAACAATGTGGTTGATTATCTGCAAAATGTTTTCAAACATGTTTTAAGTACCGGAGCTTTTTTCAAACCAGAGTCCTCTGAGAAACCCAGTCCACACTTAGGTAAAAATGGCTACTGTAACTGGTGGGGCAGAACTCGCACCATGTGCCTGAGCACCTCTCCTAATTTCTGTCCTCTAGGCAGTACCTGAAGTATCACCATAGCACCCAGTATTGCACATAGCAAGGTTTAAAAATTACAAAGCTTAGACTAAACTTTTTGTTTGGAAAACTGAGGCCCAGAGAGCTGAAGTGACTTATTCAAAGTTATAAAATTAAGGACTGCAAAAGGACTGAAGCCCAGTTCCCTGAATTCTACAGCACTTTCACCTGTGTTATCTTATATTCCTGAAGGATAAGTTCTACCAAGTAAGATTTTTTCTCCTAGCAGTAGGAGTTCTTATAGGGAGCATAAAGTCAGAGATTTTTCAGTGCCCTGGAGACCTTACTTGGAGTTCTGCTTCACCTCCAGGACTGTGAACCTGTAGAACTGCTTCACAAGACTTCTCTTCCCACTTGGAAATCATATTGAACTTGTATTTAATGCTAGAAATAAGGAAATGGAACTTCTTTCTCCAAATATTTATTTTACAATGACTATATTGTTCCGAATTTTTATGAATTGTAGAGAACTTTTAACCATTAGGTGTCTTGACTTCCTTTTTATAAAGAGTGGCATGACCCTGATTATGGAGTGGTTCATGAATCAGCCATTGTGCAGATTATCTGATGTTAATTGGGAGTTCAGAGCCAAACACAGCATCTGGTATGACAGAAAACAATAAATGTTCTTAATTAAGTGGATGAATTTCAGAGGTATGTATTATTTAGCAAATACAGTTCAACAATATATTAATTTGATGTCTTACTACAGATTGAGGTGGATGGACATGATTTGTGCTATATGCAATTGTTATATCCCAAGTATCAATGAAGCCCATGTTGAGATCCTGGGAAATATCCTTTATGGCAAGATATTGAATGTAACCATGAAAGTCATCAAATTTCTCCACATCACTGTACATCTCTCTAATATGTTCTTCTTTAATGATAAGCACAGTGTCTGGACTTCTCAGAAGACACTGAACAGCTTCATGCACGTTAAGAGCCTTTTAGATAAAAAACACCAATGGGAAAGGGATTGAAATACTAGCCCAGAGAAATACCAATGACAGTATTTTTTTTCTCCTCCAGTTCTGTCAGATACCTGGGGATGTACTCAATCTCTTTAACTGAATAGGTCAGTGATCCAATCAAGCACTTACCTTGTTTTTGCCACTGGATGGTGATACCCTTATCCAAGTGCACAGCAAGCTGGTGTTGAAATTTTCCAGATTTATGAAGATCCACTGACTTCAGGGCTAATGACAAATAGGTAGTCCCAAAATGAAAAGAGAATAAAATTATAAAGACCAAAAAGACAGAAGAAAAGATTTGGTGTTTGTAATTGAATAAGTTAATCATGGCTGATTTATTGTAGATTTAAATGAAGAAATCATTTTGAAAAGTTTTTGAGCAATCAAAAGTGTTATACAAATAAGAAATTACATATGCCCTCTTGAAAAACCATGAAGAACCAAATGAACTTCAGATGGTAAACACTGGAAGATGTTATGTCAATTAGGTATTATTTTTGTATGTTAACCACAGACTAAACTCCTTTGAGGATAGAGAAGGTACTAATTGATGTCTTTATATTTCTAAAAACAAGTAAACCCACTTCCCTGAGCACTCTGTAAATTTTCTTAAGATTGGAATTATATTTTATACTCCCGTGTTTCCTTTACATACACGTATGCATGAAATGCTATACTAAGTACATATCTATAATGGTAGTTTTATTGTTCATTTGTGAAGGACTTTGCAGTTTACAAAGCATTTATTTGGACTAATATATTTATTTACCTCAAAGCATGTACACTTTCTCCTCCCTCTATATACACACACACTTAATTTTCATGTTATAGAAAAGAAAATCAAGAGGTAAAATGACCTGCTCAATATTACACAGCTAATAAGTAATAGAAATTGCACTTAAAATTGAAGTTTCTCCCAATTGTTGTGAAGATAGTCTACATAATTTTAAAACTTCTGAAAATATGATATAATATGAGTAGAATGAAACCAAGTTCTTTCATTATTTCATTGTTAATGTGATTCTTATCAGACTATCAGGGCTAGCTTCTTTGTAGTTAGAACTTCTGAGGAAAATGTGTTTTACTAACATTTTGTAACATGTGCTGTCTTATGAAGTAAAGGGCTACATTTAAAGTCTTAATCCAGTGAGGTTGGAAAATGGAGATGCTGAAGGGTTGATTGGAGGAAAGTGGCAGAATTATATTCTTTATTCTGCTTCTAGCTTATATTAATTTCCTTTTCCAAAGCACACTAATGGAATAGAATTTAATTTTTTAACAGAATGTGCAATAGATGTTTTGCTACCACAATGTAAAAAATTAGTCAAAGAGGGTAGGTAGGTTAATTCAACAATTCAGTACTTTCTATAACCTAAGAGATCCACTGTTATGGAGTGTGATGCTAAAGGTTGTCACCAGACTCTTAATTTTATAGATGAGAAAACTGAGGCTCTGACAAATTCAATCATTTACCAGAGGTCACAATTCAAAACTCTTCCATTCTGTGGGGAATTCCACTTATAGCTTGGAGCCAAGGTCCTACAGATTTTCCCTTTTTTATTAGGAAGTTCAGCTTACTCTCTAAGTTTGAGTACACACATGTGGTATTATGTCAGGGAAGCCAGAGTGGACCCTCACAAGCTGCACTGTCCTCTGTGATAAGAGCCCAGGGCCAAGGGCAAAGGGGGACAGGCAGTGACAATTTTCCAGGTACAAGTGCTAAGATGTACTAGTAGATTCTGAGTTATGATTGGTACATTCTTGGTTTAGGAAAAAGAACAACTAAATTTTGATTCTAGCAACTGGATTCTAGCCCCAATTCTGACATTAACTAATGATAATAATTGCAAAAACTATTGTTTACTGGGCATTTTCTAGGTGCCCATGTGCCTTGCACTATGTTAAATATTTTATACATATTACCTCATTTAATCTTCATAACAGCCACCAGATACTGTTATTATTCCTGGTTGATTGATGAAGAAAATGAGAAATAGAAAAGAAGTAACATGACCACTTCTAAGTGGCACAGTCTGGTCTGTTAGACTCCAAAGCCCATGCTTTTCACCATTGTGCCTACCTGATGCAAAGCTGTTACCTTTTTCCTGGCATGTGTCCTTTCATGTCATAATAGTGATAATAGCTTGTATCAAAGAGAACTTACTATGTAGCAAAAAGTATTCTAAATGCATTGCAAATATTATCTCATTTTACCAGAAGGGTACTATTTTCTTCTCCATTTTACAGATGAGGAAACTGGGGGACACAATGGTTATGTAATTTGCCCAAGGTTACCCAGATATTGGATATGGAGAAGCCAGATTATGATCCCAGGCCATCTGAACCCAGACTCCATACTCTTCATCATCATGGCAACTGTAAAAAGTGGATAATATAATAGCTTAAGTTATTTTCAACTCCAATGATGATTTTCTGTGCATGCTGGGTGAATTCTGAGCATACTGAAGTGTGAATTCTGCAAGGACAGGGATGTAGTAAATCTTTTCTACACTGGCTCCCTTCCAGTCAGATAAATGTGTTCTTTAAAGGAAAGATAACAATGTCTTATAAAAAGTTTTGTTGTGTTACGGTTAAGAAATGTGAAAAAGAAGAAGCATTTTCCATATTCCTTTTTCTCTTTAAAAATGAAAAAGAATTTTTGAAAAGGGTATGATAATGGCTTAGACTGAGGCATACTGTTAATACTGTCTTAGAAGTATTCCATCCACTGGCATATTGTGGAATCTCTCATTAGATATATATTTTTTCTTCTCAGGCAATCTTTCACTTCAATTGGAACCAAACTACAAGAGACAGGATTCCATCTGTCTTTCCAGACATGTCCAGTGGGAATTGAGGATGCCATTCCAAACTTGTATTTCTTTTTCATTGGAACTGTTTTTTCCTGCCAAATTATCAGCAAGAGAAAACCTTCTAAAATATCACATTATTCACCAGTATTTCTTAAGAACCTACTGTTTTTTCTAAGTATGCTCTTAATAGGGCATGCAGATGGTGGAAATGTCTTATCGAGGCATCATCCTCTTTCTTAATGTAATAGTAATTTTTCAGTAAATTTTTCTCTGGTATGAATTTTCTGAATGATACACATTAATGTTCATTATAGTGGACATGTTTTCTCCCAGAAAATAGGCCTTCTGTGTAAAATTGAAGTATTTGTTTGCCTTTTTATGAAAGTATAGCCATCAATTCTTGCTTAGTAGTGAAGCTCAAGTATGATGTTATTTAATCCAATTTACCCTTAAGCTTGTCATATTCTATTATAGTGTCTTAAATGCCACTATCAAACTATAAATTTTTTGAGTTAAATGCAAGGTGATATTAAAAAAAATGAATAATTAGTTTGGCTTGAGACCTGAACAGTCCACATGGAAATGTCTGTAGGCTGGACACCATCCTAGAGGTCCAAGATTGGCCAGGTATTATTCTACTAGTCACTGAAGAATATTATTCTACTAGTCTACTAATCTGGGAATCTGAAGGGCTGAGTTGGTTAGGGTGGTGAAGGAGCCCTTGGTAGTCCTGGTGCAGTGATTATACACCAACCAAAGAGAGGAGTTTACTATTTTAACATCTGGTATCAGTGTACTTGTGTATCCTGGGTGAAAATGCCATTTTATACCTCTAGGTGCATATTTATGCTTCAGGGTGAATAAATTTATTAGTGATTATGAAGCTGTTAATGTTGAATTTGCAGAGATACAAAAGCTTCTGTCTTAAATCATTTTATTTAGGGATTTCTTAGGATATTTGGAACCAGATATATTGATGAGGAATTAATAAATATTAAATACAGAAGTGCTATTTTGTATGTTAAAATAGTTCGAAAGGTGACAAAACCCAAAAAAGGGAAATTGTAACAAAATGACTCCCAGACTCTAGAGGGTTGGAAACCTTTAGATGATGATCTTGTGATGTGGAATGTCTGGTTGATGGTGGTGTGTGGAGATAAAAATTTAGGTGTAAATTGGGAGAGAGTTTTAACTTTTGAGAGTTATTGTGCTAAATCGTCAGGTAATCTTTTGTCTGATAAATAGATTAATGATGGGAGTTACAGTTAGTAAAACAGGTTTATGGTATCCTAGTGATTTCAATCATTTATTCACTTAAGTAACTTGTATCTTGGCCCACCACAGACAAGCTCAATGAGTGGAATGCCAATAGGACTTGTAATAGTGAACAAGTTCAGCAGAAAATAGAGCCCTTTAAGTGAGTTTAGTACTAAGTACAACCCATCAAACATAGAGAGAACCTACTACTGCATTTGTAGATATTTATAGTGTTGAAGTTTTCCATAATCTCTGTACCCACAGAGACAAAGACAGAAATTAATCTGAAGGTGGATCAGGAAACAGGGCTCAAGATAATGGTTGCATAGGAGGATGCTGAACTTACTCCCTCCCATGAGCATGCTGAAATATATGCATATACACAGAGTAGTTACTCCTGAGAGATGACATGGCTGAATGAATAGTTTCTGAACAACAAATCAGAGAAAGAGACTGAATAGAGAAGGCTGGTGAGAACTTTCTTGGAGCTGTGACAACTCTCTGTAACAGAGGTGCTGGTGAGTGCCATTGTTTATGCACCCCCCTCCAACTCAATAGGCAGATGAGAGTTGTTTAGGTGCTGTGGTCTAGCTTTCAAGTAACCACAGTGCATTTCCAGCCACACTGCCTACAGACCATTTTAGATCTGAAGAAAGGGAGCAAGTAGGGTCAACAGGGTGTAACCACATGCAACTAAGCACCTTGCCTGTAGCCACTCCAGACCAGTAAACCAGTGCCCCAGGTACCACAAGCACCTGCCTGGCTCCAACTGACCTACCTAAACTACCCAAAATATACAGCCTACACAGATGTTCCTTCTATACAAGACTACTTTCTATACAACAAATGAGAGAGACTGTATAAAGAAGGCTGGGGAGCCACAGGTGCTCTCTGGGAACTGAAAGAATTCTCCAGGATTGGAGGTGCTGGAGATAACCATTAAGTCACCCTCTACCTTGAAAGAGTAGGTGGGAACTCTATCCAGTTCTCTGATCTACCTACAAGGTCCCCATAGAGTGTTCCCAGGACACATTACCTGAACCCATATAGGTTCTGAACAAAGGGAGCAAAGAGGATCAATAGAACATTACTACAAGCACCTGGCCTCCCTGACCAAAGCTGCTTCAGCTTGTAGACTAGTGCCCAAGACACCACAGGCACCTACTGAGCTCTAACCAACCTGCCAAACAACCCAACACATAGAAGTCACTTCTAAGCAAGGCTGTTTTTTCAAGACTAGGAGATATACCTATTTTGTCTAATTCATAGAAATAAACATAAAATGTAAAACAAAATGAATTTACATAAGAATGTCTCTCAAATAAAGGAACAGGAAAAATCTTCAGAAAAAAAAAATAAGGAAATGGAGATAAGTAATATGCCTGATAAAGAATTCAAAGAAATGATCATAAGGATATCCACAAAACTTGAGAGGTGAATAGAGGAACTTAAGGAAAACTTGACCAAAGAGTTAAAAAGTATAATTAAGCACCAAGCAGAGGAAAAATGCATTAAAAGGAGTCAACAACGTACTCACTAATACATAAAAATGGGTTGGCAACCTAGAAGACAGACGAGTGTAAATAAGTCATTCAGACATTAAACAAATAAATAAATAAACCAAACCCAAACCAAACATAGTTGAAGAGACATCTGGGTCAGCATCAAGCATACAAGCAATCACAATATAGGGATCCCAGAAGGAGAAGAAAGAGAGAAAGGAATAGGAACGTTATTTGAAGAAATAATCTGGAAGAGGAAACAGACATATGGATCCAGGAAAAACAGAGAATTCCAAACAAGATGAATCCAAACAAATCTATACCAAGATACATTACATTACAATTGACACATTGCCAATTACAAAAAATGGCAAAAGTTAAAGAAAAAATTTTGAAGGAAACAATAGTAAAATAACTAGTTAGTTACATATAAAGGAAAGTCTATAATTTCTCAGAAGCAGCTTTATAGGCCAAAAAGGAGTGGCAGGACATCTTTAAAGTAGGAACCAACAACCTAGAATAATTCCATCAGCAAGATAATTATTAAAAATTGAAGAGAGATAAAGAATTTCCCACAAAAACAAAAATGTAAGGGTTCATTACCATTAAACCAGCTTTTAAAGAAATGTTGCAGGGTCTTCTTTAAGCAGAAAAATAATGTTCATAACTAGAAATAAGAAAATATGAGAAAAGAGATTTTCTTGAGTCTATAGATTGGTTTGGGTAGTATGAACATTTTAATAATGTTAATTCTTCCAATCCATGAACACAGTATATGCTTCCATTTATTTGTGTCTTCTTTAATTTCTTTCCTCAGCATTCTGCAGTTGTCTGAGTACAGGTCTTTTACCTCCTTGGTTAGGTTTATTCCTAGGTACTTTATTTTTCTTATAGCAAATGGGAATTTTTTTCCTGATTTCTGTTTCTGATATTTTGTTGTTGGTATACAAAAATGCCTTTGATTTCTGAATATTGACTTTGTATCCCACTACTTTGCCAAAGTCATGTATTAGGTCCAGTAGTTTTTTTGGTGGAGTCTATAGGATTTTCTATGTGCACTATCATGTCACCTGTAAACAATAAGTTTTATTTCCTCCTTTCCAATTTGGATGCCTCTTATTTCTTTTTCTTGTCTGATTGCTGTGACTGGGACTTCTAATACTACTTATTTCCTCAAAAAAATAAAAATGGAACTGCCTTTTGATACAACAATTCCACTGCTGGGGTTATACTGTAAGAATCCTGAAACACCAATTCAAAAGAACCTATGTACCCCAATGTTCATAACAGCACAATTTATAATAGCCAAATGCTGGAAGCAACCTAAGTGACCATCAGTAAATGAGTGGATCAAAAAACAATGGTACATTTACACAATGGAATACTATGCAGCAGAAAGAAAGAAGCTCCTATCCTTCATGACAGCATGGATGGAACTGGAGAGCATTATGGTAAGTCAAGTAAGCCAGGCAGTGAAAGACAAATACCATATGCTTTCACTTATAAGTGTAACCTAATCAACAAAACAAATAAGCAAGCAAAATATACCCAGAGACATTGAAATAAAGAAGAAACTGACAGTAACCAGAGGGGAGGAAGGAGGGAGATAACAGGGGAAAGAAGGGAAAGGGTCATCAAGGAATGTGTATAAAGGACCCATGGGCAAAGTCAAAGGGGGAAAGTATGGAGGGTGGGAGGTAGGGGTGGGTGGGGTGGGGGAAAGTCATGGTTGGAAAATGGAGACAGCTGTGGTTGAACAAGAATAAAAAAATGATTTAAAAAATCAGTTTGCTTGAATGATCCCTTCTAAAATTTTCCATCTCACAAAATTCATTCTTCCCTAGAAGCACCTCCTCCCCTGTATCCTCAGTTTATATACATAGACATTAGAAGTTTCTGCACCCAGAAATAAATGTTACCCCTTCCCCCACTTGCTCAATTTTGCAAATATTTTTTATACCTTTATAGTTTAAAGATGTTGTTAAATCTTATTCATAGAAACTATGGTAAGCTGGGTGTTGAGGCTTTGTTCTGAAGTCACCAGTCCACTGCTGGGGTATTTTCCCTCTGTGCCAAAGTAAATCACAGGTGTAAGTTTCAGTCTGCGTGCTTTTACCTTGGGTCCACAACTTCCTGCTTGTTTCAGCTAAGGTGAGAGCCAGGCATGCCATCTCCACCTTAAGGAGGGGCCTAGATCACAAACTACAGTTATCAGTTCCTGGAGAGGTGGGAAGTAAAAATGAAATTCTCAGATTAGATTAGATAACTTTAATGTCCTAGGTTTTATTAGTCTAATCCTAGTAAGTGTACAATAAATGCCTGACAAGTAAATGAGTAAATGTAGGTGGAAGTTTGAATGCTTGAGAGTAGATAGCCATCCATGGAAAGTTGAACTGCTTAGTTTCCATCTTATCCTTGTCATCAAGGTCCAGTTGGCAGGATTCAAGTGCACAGTATCTCATGCATAGTAGTTACTCAATAAATTTGCTGAATTGAACCAGTAGGACCTCAAGTACAATAGTAAAGACAATGATATTGATTAAATCTCAGACCAACTGAATGATAGCTTCCAGTTGTGAGTTTGAATCCATGTGGAATTTTTGTTCTTTTTTGTTGTTATTGTTGTTATTATAAATACATGTATTTGGTGAGTGAAGAGTGACAGAGGGCAGACACAGTGTTGTACACAGCTGGTATAGGCTTGGAAGCTGAACACCATGGAGAGAGAAAATGGAGACAACTGTGTTTGAAAAAATACCATATGATCTCACCTATAAGTGGAACCTAATTAACAAAACAAACAAGCAGGCAAAATATAACCAGAGACATTGAAATAAAGCAGGCCAGGCTGGGCTGCATTCTTGGGCCTGTAACACCTTGTTGGTGGGTGTGCTGGTGGGGGTCTTGTCCAGGGCTCTCTGGCCCAAGGTCCTGGGCAGAGTCGACAGTGGCACCTTGGCTCAGCTCACATCATTCAGGGCTTTGGAGGCAAACATAGGCAGGATGAAGACCACCAGGTACACAACACAGTTGTAGTATCTCAGCTGCATCTATTCAGCGTACTTTTGTGTCAGCTGTGGCTCTGGCTCCCGAAGTTGGTGCTTGGATTTTTGCTGCACAGCATGAAGCTGATCTGGCCACTGGGGTAGTTGAGGGTAGTGCAGTAGGCACAGACCAGCATGGGGAACAGTGACCCACAGAAGTGGTGTGTGTCCTTGTGAGGTCCAGGTGCAGTCACCGACACCCTGACAACAGAGGATCCCATCCTCCTTGAGGGCTGTCTTCATGAGCTGGCAATAGACTCCTTGAAGAGGATCTCAGCAGGGCCCAAGGGGTCTGAGGAGTCAGGGATGATAACATCAAAGGTGTCCTGGTTCTGTTTCATGAACTCAAAACCATCACCCATGTGGAAGGTCAGCTTTGGGCTATAGTAACTGATACCATGCCTAACAGGGAATTCTTATAGACTTGAACCACATCCTCATCAATCTCATACTGGATCACAGACTCCAGAGAGGAATGCTTCACTCCCTTCTGCAGGACACCCTCATATCCACACCCAATGATCAGCATGTTGTGTGTGTTGGGGTGGCTGCAGAGCAGCAAGTTGGCTATCATCTCCTGGTAGGAGAATTCATCCCTTTCTGTGCACTGGATGACGTTGTCCAACACCAACATGTCACTGTTGCCTTAGCTCTTACTGTGGAAGACAAAGATATCCTGATACCATGAATGCTGATGGTGTAGCAGCTGCTCCACCTGCAAGGCAGGGCAGGACCTGGCCTGGCCACTGGCTGCACATCTTGTGGGACCAGAACTGGAAGATGGTAGAGGGCCTGAGGCAGCGGGTCTGTGGGGCCAGGCTCCATGGCGGGCAGTGCGGTGCATGGACCTGGGTCTGCAGGCATCACAGAGCATCAGCACAATGGGACAATCTCCTGGATTTGTGTTCTTGACCTGCTATAAATGGTGCCAGAAAGAGCAGGTGCCCAGGACAAATGCACCAGTGCCCACAGGAAGCAGTAGATGATTACACTGTGGATCCTGCCACAGTTTAATTTGTGCTGTCCCACACATGAAATTAAACATGTCCATCAAGTCTTCTAGATATATGTGTGTGTGTATGTGTATATATATATATATATATATATATATATATGCAACAATCAAGATCTGTTTCACAAGGTTCTTTAAGATTTTGATAATCCTTCTAACATCCTTGACTATACTCTACCAAACTAACCTTAACAATGATTCTATATGTCTTTACATGAGGAAAGTTGGAAAAGCTGTTTTAACCATATATGACTGGGTCAAGGATTGTTTGAATCTGTCCTAGGTAGCCACTAATAAGATAAATATTTGCAGTGGGTCTGGTTTGGCTGCTCTTTAGGAAACTGATGCCAGCAACTACCCAAGCTCATAGTTTACTCTGTGATGTATAGATATATAAATTTTAATTTGTTTTGTCACATAGATATTAATATTTAATATTAACCTGGCATTTTAATGAGATAGGCATAATAGATATGCTTGACTTAAAGAACTGAGAGAACAGAAGAGAGTTTGAATGAGTTGTCCAGATTGTCCAGTGAACTTCAAAACAGAGCTGAGACTAAGATTCCTGTCACTTTGACCTCTGAATCAGAGAACTTGCCACTAATCAGCATGACTTGAACACATATGGTATAACCAAGTTCAGGTATATCCTATGGTTCATATATTTGTTGTCAATTATTCTTAAAATCAAAAGCTCTAAAGCTTGGTAAGAATAAGGTATATGGTCCCCCTTAGTGTGTTCTCTTTGCAGCTGTGTGAGGTTTCATCATCTTTGATTAGGTAGTTTCCTTTCCCTTGCATTTATGGACCAAAATGAGGGATCTAAACATGAGAGCTCAGTCAGCTAGAAATATGGAGTCATGATTTTACCTATGAAAACATGATTTCATATATGATTTATATATGATTACATGATTTTACATATGGGTTATATGTAACCCAGGAGATCATCAGTCTTCAGGGTAAGAGCAGTGCTAACCAGGATCTAAAAGAGTTCAAGCAACATGGGCAGACCATCAACATCAAGCAAAGCAAAGGGCAGGTGTTCAGAGAACATTCAGTGGGGACTGAGTTAGGGAAACGGCTTCTGTGGCCTTAGGAATCTAACAGGATGTGCCCCATTGCCAAGGAGCTTGCACTGAATGGTAGGAAGTCTCATGTCCTTGGGATCTGAGTATGAGGAGAGGGTCCCTACCCCTGGAAAAATGAGAAAAGATGCAATAGCCCAAAAGACTCCAGATTCCAGCAGTGAAAACATGATTTGTGTCACTAAGTAATAATGCAACCTTGCATTAGCTGCAACTGGTTGTTGCAGCTAACCATGTTATTGGAGGAGAAAGGCCAAAGATGTGGCACATACCTGTGGTTCCAGATTCACTAGTAACAGAGGGTAATGGACTTGGTGCCATTTTTAGTTATACTATGGGAAAATATATGAAGTTCAGATGACTGCCATGCCCAAAATCCTCTTTGAAAAAGGTGGTTGTAAACCAAGCCCTTCCAGTTAGTTCCTCAGCAACACTTACAATCTCTGTGAGGCACTGGAGCATATTGGGGGTATGGGAGGAAGAATGTTTGTTCACCCTCCAAATTCTTAGACAGGATTCTAAAATGTGAGAAGCTGTCATGAAACCAGTGACATGTGTTACAAACACAAATTATGTTTTTATTCACTGTTAGCATGAAACAACATGTTTCCTATGAAGATGAGGAAAATCATGAGCATCTTGCACCTGACTTTGACATGTCAATGATACTAAGAGTACAAGTCTAGGGATTCTTGATTAGGTAAATGAACATGTTTGTTCAGATAGTGGTGTGGTTGTACTCCTGAACAACCTAATGGATTTGTACAAGCTGAACAGGAAAATATGGACATCTGGCCATCTAGTCAGTTTTTGACCAAACTCTGAGTAACAGGCAAACCTGGCTGAGACTTACCTCCAAGACAGAATGAGGAAGAACTTAAAAATTTTATAAGCAGCCTTACCCTTTAGCATGACTAAAACTTCTTTCTACTCAGATGCTTTTAGTTAAATGATTGTGAAACAAGTGTATGCCCTTTTTTTTTTGCTATGGAAAATGTAAATAAAATGGAGGAACTTAAATATAGACATTTCAGAATAAATATTCCTTTTCATAATATAAATAGGTACATTGTTAAAGTGCATCATTTCTCTGCATTAGAACACTGCAGTCAGTGATAGTTTCTGTAAGCAGTCTGCTAATGAATCCCAAAACTAGAGGGTGAAAATTTGAAGAGAAAAAGAATATCCTTCCATCAGTACATATATTAATTAAAAAGTGAAAAATAGTAGCTTTACAGTGGAGAAAATCTACAGACACCAGTGTACCCATGTGATCAAGATTAATATTACCAGTAATAAGACATATCTTTTTTCATGAATGTTGTATTGAAAAGAGCATACCACATCAATGGTATTCTTCACAAAAATGTCCACCCTCAGTGTAATTATCAGAAAACTTTAGATAGAACAAAATTGAGGCACATTCTACAAAATAATTGACTAATAATCTTCAAAATTATCATGATCATGAAAAACAGTGCAGCACTAAGCAATTATAGACCTCAGAAGAGACTAAGGAGACATAATGGGTTGGGTTCTGAAACAAAAAAAAAAAGGACATTAGTGAAAAAAACTGGTGAAATTCAAATGAAGTCTGTAGTTTAGTTAATAGTCACTAATTAACAAGGTTAATTTGTTGGTTCTGAACACTGCACAATGGTTATACAAGATATTGTCATTAAATGAAGCTGGCCAAAGGGTGTATGAGAACTCTGTCTATTTTTGAAACATTTCTGTAATTATAAAATTATTTCAAAATGAAAGTTTAAAAACATTCTCAAATGGAGAAAATAACTTATTTCTCCATGAAATGATTAATTTTCTACCATATCATCTACCATATAGTTAACTAGGAGCAGTGTAGCAGCATCCGGTATCACTAGAAAACCCTGAGGGTAAAGAGGAGAAACTTACATTTACAAATGAATGAGCTTGTCCTAAACTTTATATCTTCCCCCATTGCTACCTATAGGGGCACTAGTGTCATTTTGTTTGGGACAGTATTTCACTGTGTGGGGTTTTTCCATACACTATAGAATGTTTAGTATCCCTAGCCCCTTGCCCAAAATGAGTGTAGTAAACCAGCATCTTTATAGCAACCTCCAATTTCCCTCACACATCTTCAAATACCACCTCTGGTTGAGAACCTCTAGTTTAGATGATTACTGGTTTTTTTCAGACCATAAGACGCACCTAGGTTTTAGAGGAAAATAGGAAAAAAAATTTTGAAGCAAAAAATGTGGTAAAATATTTAATAATGTAAATAACATAATATTTCACCAATGTAAATGTAAACAGAACTCAACAGCAGCATAAAAACCATTATTCCTCCCAAATTTGGGGTGGGGGGGTGCATCTTATAGTTCAAAAATATGGTAGATCCCAAGAGGACTATAACTGTTGAGAAAAGGTGTGCCAGATTGGAGGTACAGAAAAGTCGCTTGAGGTCAGTGTCACATTTTGTGTGTGAGGGACAGAATGGGAAATTGCTGAGGATAGATCAAAACTGAGTCTTAGCACTGAAGAACTCATCTAAGAATCTCTCTTAACTCAATACCAAGGGCATACTTTAAGGCTTGGCCTTTAGCTTATTCTTCTAGGGAGACATTACGGTTGATAATAACAGATAATCGCAGAGAAATGTGACCTCACAGGGAAAAATAATGAGACATTTGACGAGCACAACTGTTATATAAGAAAGCAAAAGGGAACATATTACACAGAGCAAGAATTAGAATCAAGCATAATAAATATAATCAGAGAGGGAGATAAAGTATTGACACACTGATTGTCTCATTGTAAAGCAGAAACAAGCAGTCATAAAGAACTAGTTGAAGATTCTTTGTGTGTGTGTGTGTTTTCTTTTTGGCAGCATGTGTATACAATCAGTTCATCATAGTGATATCTTGAAGATTATTGATCTCAAATGTATAAGAACTGAAATAAATAATAGTCTGGTGCAAGAGTAAAATGTATACAAAAGTCAAGTTAGTGAGCTGGAAAATCAGGATGAGGAACTCTCCTTGAAATCATCAAGGAGTATGGATTTGAAAGAATATGAAAACAAGTTAAAAGATATGCAGCAAAGAAATAAAAATGTCAATATCCATATTTAATAAGAATCCTAGAAAAGTAAGGTAAAAACCAAGGAAATAAACAGGGAAACTACACTACTTTCAAGTATTGTACATGTGAAAATAAACACTAGATCACATACTGGGTCACTATAGAAACCTCAATAATTTTTAAATTCATAATTTAAATGTAAATAATAATGAAATTGCAATATATTTAACAGTAAATAACAATGAAAGTACTTTATATCAACCATTGTGGAATGCCACCAAATTATACTGGGAGGGAGATATATTACTGTAAATGCAGCTACTAAAATAGCAATGAGAATTACTGTCAGACAATGAGCTAGATGTTCAAGTCCAGAATAGAAAAGAATAGCCTGCTAAACCTGAAGAAAGTAAAAGTAAGGAAATAATAAACCCAGGAAGAGGTACTAATAGAAGATGAAACAAAAAGAACAAGAGAAATAATCAACAGAATAAAAAGCTAATTCTTGCAATAAAACTAAAAACTGCACAACTTTTTTGTAAATATAATGAGAAAAATATACAAATAATTAAATTTGGGAATATAAAAAGGTATACCACAGCTGATACTAGGAAGATTTTTTAAATCATTTGAGAATAATAGAATGAGTTTATGTCAATACATTTGCAAAGTCTGACAAAGAAGACATTTTCAATGTATATAACAACATAATTGATGGAAGAAGAAATAAAGGAATTAAAGAAGATGGTGGTGGAGTAGGTGGAAGCTATACTCCCCTTCTCCTAGGACAAAACCAGAATTACCACTAAATTATAGAACAATCAACCCAGATAACCAACTGAAGAGTAGCTGAACAGAAGTTTTATAACCAAGGATTTATAGAAGCAGCCACATTGAAACTTTTAGGAAGGGCAGAGATGCAAATAGAGCTGGTCTCATATGCATGTGTGGCACTTGAGAATCCAGAGGGCTATCTCAGCTGCAAAGGTTCCCCCAAGGAATGTGGGGTCTCAGCCCCATTCCAGGCTCCTCAGACTTAAGCATCAGGGCCCAGAAGAACCCACATAACATCCTGCTGCAAAAATCAGCAGGGATTCTGTCTTCCAGGGAGAGACAGGAGTCTGCTAGAAACTCAGGAACCTTCTTAAAGGATCAGCACATAAAATCTTGTGTGTGGCCTCTCACTCTGGGCTTCAGAAGAGGGAAGAGAGCTTAGAGGGTTGTGTGGTTTTGGAGAGAAGGTGAAAGGGATAGCTGCCAGAGACCCTTGCTGAGTCTTTCACTCAGATCACCTACAGAGACCAATATTCCTGGGCTGAGCTCTTCCCTCTATACAGCATCAGCCTAAGGGAATGCACTAGACCCATTCTCCCCACTGGCTGTTGCCAAGCCCTGCTAGCCTGTGCCATGTGGAGGAGTCTGATGGCTGTTGCCAGACTAGACCCATGATGCAGACTTTCTCAGAGTGCTCTTAAGAAAGTCTGAGCAGACTTGGGGTATCTGAGATGAATAGGGAAAGACTTGAGCTGTGTGGTTCTAGGGTGACTGGTACCAGCTCCCACAAGAGATCCACTAGCCCCATCTTCCTGACTCCCTGTGACCCTGTCCTGCCTTACTCTAGCCCTGAGGACAATTCAGCTGGATGCTGACAGCCTGGGCCCATGGTGTAGACTTTCTAGGAAGGTGCTCAAGAAGTCCAGGCAGACTCAGGGCTGGCAGAGACTGAGTTGTATGGCTCTAGAGCAAGGGCTATTTTTCCCTTGCACACTGGTACCATAGTTTCTGTGCAGACCCTTCCCTCCACACTACCAAATATTGGTCTATTTCAGCCTGTTGAACTCTGCTGACCTCATGATGTTAACTTCCTGAGATCTGGCTTTACTGCAAAGGATTGCAGGCCCCTGGCAAGTGGCAGATGGCCATGGCATATCCTGAGACCAAGCACTGGCACTGAATTTGAATATGTATCAACCTAATGAACACCCTTCACTCCTATCAGCTGACTCACTGAGAAACCACCTCATGCAACTCATATACTGCCTGATGCTCTTTCAGTGACTGAGCCTAACAGACAGCCAGGAAGTGAAGGCGAATCTTCGGGTGATTCATGCCTCTTCCTGACCTGCTCCAGGGCTTGGTGCTAGTGAAAGCTGACCTTGGTATGCAGTGTGGTCTTTCCCACATGCACCCAGGCCCAGCAAAAGCAGCCAAAACCTGTGGATCACTTTGTAGCTCCAAACAAGTAGTCCAGAGCCAGTCACAGGAAGAGACACAGACATTGACCTGCACTGGAATCCCCAGCAAGAGGCCCCCAAACTAAGACACCCAATGGTGGGCTTCAGATCATATCAGAGCACAACTCAATTAGCTCCACAGGTGGCACACCCAAAGAGAGATCTCAGCAGGCACAAGACCCTGGTGGAACAAAGTCTACTTCATGTGATCCACTCCCACACAACTGCTTGTACACTGTGGTCAGGATGAATCCTTCCAGTCAGTCAGCCTGAGGATCAACTCCACTCATGGAAGGGCAAACAGCAATCAAGACTCAACTATAACAAGAGGATATACACAGTCCACATGGAGGGCACACCGGGAAGCTGAACTTGGGTGACCAGAAAGGCTGTGTCACTGGGCCATACAGGCTACCTACTATATTAGGCCACTCTACCATGACCAAGAGATGTAACAGCTCCACCTAATTCACAGAAACAAACACAGAGAGGCAGCCAAAATGAGGCAAAGAAACATGTCCCAAATGAAAGAATAGAACAGAACTCCAGAAAAACAACTAAACAAAATGGAGAGAAGAAATCTGCCAGAATCAGAGTTCAAAATACTGATTATATTATACTCAGTGAACTTAATGAGAACCTTCACTTCATAAAAAAGGACCAGTCAGAAATGAAGGATACAGTAACTGGAATGAAGAACATACTACAGGGAAACAATAGTAGAGTAGATGAAGCACAGGATCAAATCAGCAATTTGGAAGATAAGAAAACAGAAAAACCTCAATGTGAACAGCAAACAAACAAACAAATAAAAGGCTCCAAAAAATGAGGGTAGTTTAAGGAGCCTTTGAAGAAACTTCAAGTGTACCAACATTCATATCATGGGGGTGCTGGAAGGAGAAGAGAGAGAGCAAAAATTAAAAACATACTTGAAAAAAATAGTAAAGGAAAACTTCCTTAACCTGGTGAAGAAAATAAACATAGAAGTTCAGGAAGCACAGAGAGTCCCAAACAAGATGAACCCAAAGAGACCCACACTAAGACAAAACATAATTAAAATGCCAGAGGTTAAAGATGAAGAAAGAATCTTAAAAGCAGCAAGAAAAAAGCAGTTAACTGTAAGAGAGTTCCCATAAGACTGTCAGATGATTTCTCTACAGAAACTTAGCAGGCCAGAAGAGATTGGCATGAAATATTCAAAGTGATGAAAAACAAGGACTTTCAACCAAGATTACATACTCAGCAAAACTATCATTTAGAATGAAAGGACAGATAAAGAGCTTCCCATACAAAAAAAAAAAAGCTAAAGGAGTTCATCACCATCAAGTCAGTATTACAAGAAAGGTTAAAAGGTCATCCTTAAGAAGAAGAGGAAAAAGAAAAGAAAGGTAAAAATATCAATTTTAAAATGATAAATACATATCTATCAACAATTACTTTAAATAAAAGTGGATTAAATGTTCCAATCAAAAGACATACAGGGACTGAATAGATAACAAAACAAGATGCATATGCTGTCTAGAAAACATTCACTTCAGAGTGAAAGACACATATAGGCTGAAAGTAAAGGGATGGAAAAAGAAATTTAATGAAAATGGAAACAAAAAACACTGGGATAGCAATGTTCATATCACACAAAACAAAGCCTATAAAAGAGACAGACTTCCAAAGAAAGGCTATATATAATAAGAGGCAAAAAAAGGACCCAGCAGAAGGAACCTAGCAATTCCACTTCTGGGTATTTATCTGAAGAAACCCAAAACACTAAATTTAAAAGGCATATGCATTCATATGTTCATTGTAGTTTATTTGTAGTTCATTTACAATAGCCAAAGTATTGAAGCACTCTAAGTGTCCACCAATTGAAGAATGAATACATAAGAAGTGGTAGGTATATACAATGGTATTTGACTCATACATAAAAAATAATGAAATCTGTACTTGAATAACAATTAAAATAAAAAAAAGAATGAAATCTTGCCATCTGCAACAACATGGATTGACCTAGAAGGTATTGTGCTGAGTAAAATAAGTCAGGCAGGGAAAGACAAATGCCATATGTTTCATTTAGATGTGGGATCTAATGAACAAAATAGGGTGTGTGTGTTGAAGGTCACAGCGCGCTCATAATGGAGCTCTCAGAGTATGCGGAAAAGCATCCAGGTGCTGGCAGATCCCGGCTCTTTTGACTCCAATGCCTTCTCCTCCTGGGGCTTTCCAGAGCCTGCTGGATGCCCAGGTGGATGAGGCCGTATTAGATCACCCAGACTTGAAACATATTGACTCAGTGGTTTTTTTTTTTTTTAATTTTTATTTTAGTTTATTCAGTACAGTTTCTATCCTTTATTCCCATTCCAGCCCACCCACCCATTCCTCCCCTCCTCCCTCCCCTTTCCAACACCCCTAGTTTTGTTTTAAAACACTGTCATGTAGCAGTTGCGACTCACATACTGGAAGCAGGAAAGCAAAGAGCTGACAAATTGACTCTAAGCACTTATCTAGAAGACAAATTTGATAGAGAGTGAACAGAACTATTTTGCACAGAATATCAGAATAATAAGGATACTCTAGAAATCCTACTGGGAAGTATAGGCAGATCTCCCCCTCATATAACTTTTGTTTTTTGGCATTTGGGTATCAGATAAAGACCAATCAACTTCATAAGATACACAGACCTGCGTATTCGGTGACCTTAAATGTAGAGAACACTGACTCCTGATCCTACCCAGAAATTAGTTTTAGTTGCAACATGGAACAATTACAGGACTTAGTGGGGAAACTTCAGGATCCTTCGAAAAGCCTGGAAGGAGCAACTCAGTTGTAACTTGGGGAAGTTAGCGATCCACCCATGGTCTAGAAGACCAGGAATTCCTTGCTGTTGGCAGAATCATCGGAACCATCGTTTGTGTGAACTGGATATACTCCTTTTTAAAAGAAAGAAAATTCTTTTTGGATTTATGCCATTCATAAATTTCGATGCTTTTTTACATTTGTGAAAGATTTAAGAGGGAAAATCTGCCTAAGTATTGGAATCTTTATTAATTGTACATTGATCAATTTTGATCATTTTTCAAGTCTTACAAAAGGAAGTAGACAGTATTTACATTCTGAATAAATAAGTTCCCACCAAAATAAGTAAATAAAAATAAAATAAAAAAATAAGATAAACAAGCAGAAACAGACTCATAGATGCAGAGAACATTTTGACAGTTGCCAGATGACAGGGGGGTTGGGAGAATGGGTAAAAAAGGTGAAGGGATTAAGAAGTACAAATTGGCAGTACATAACAGACATGGGGATGTAAAGTACAACATAGAGAATATAGTCAATAATATTCTAATAACTGTTATGGTGTCAGATGGCTACTAGATTGATCTGGGTGATCGCTTTTTAAGTTATATAAATGTCTAATAAATGAATTGTTATTAGACACCTAAACTAATATGATATTGTATGTACACTCTCATTGAAAACAAAAAATAATACTTAAAAAATAATACCTACCCTAAGCACCAAGTAACTCCAGAGATACGGTGAACTTTAGGTCACCATAGCAAAAAAACAAAAACAAAAACAAAAAACAAAGCAAAACAAAAACCCAAACCCAGCTCAACTCCTGACTAGGTTAAGTGAAGCTCTCCTACTGATGGCCTGGAAGAAGAAATGTACCATTTATATGCATAATACAATTTATTTTCATTTACACTGTTCTAAAATTTATTTATGATAATAAATAAAAATGATTAGACACAAAAATCAAGAAAAAATAATCCTCAGTAAAGGACTAAGGCAATCAATAGAATCAGAGAAAATCCAGATGTTGGAATTATCAGACAGAGACAGTTACAGAGATGAATTATGCCTTTGATGGCTTTGATGGTTAATTTTATGTGTCAACTTGACTGAGCTAAAAGATGCCCAAATAGCTGGTAAAACATTATTTCTGGGTGCATCTGTGATGGTGTTTTTAGAAGAAATTACCAATCTAGGTAAACTGATTAAAGAAGAAGATTGTCTTCAATCCTCACCCATGTGGGTGGACATCACCCAACCCACTGAGGGCTGGGAGAGGATAAAAGTTAGAAGGGTTTAGAATTTGGTTTCTCTGTGTGAGCCAGTACACCTGTCTTTTCCTACTCCCAGACTTCAGTGCTTCTGGTTCTCAGGCCTTTCGATTTGGATGATATATATATTCCCCCAAAACTCACAATCCAATAAAAAATGGTTAAAAGTTTAAACATTTTACCAAAGAAGATATAGTATAGCAAATGAATATATAAAAAGTTGCTCAACATGATCACATTAAGAAAATAAAAAGGTGTAATACTACCATTGGCAACAACATGTATAGGCCTTGAGAATATTATGTTAATTAAAATGACAGAAAAGCTAAGAGCCATATGATTTCACTCATAAGTGGGATATAAAACTGAAACTCAGAGACACAGACAGCAGCATGGAAGGGGATGAGGAGGTGGTGGTAGAGGGAAGATGATTTGCCTATGGATGGTGGGCACACAATGCAATATACAGATTATGTTATCATATCATAGTAATATACACCTAAAACCTGTATGACCCTATGAACCAATGTCACCCCAATAAATTTAATACAAAATTAAACAAGCACCATCTTTGTTAATTTTAGAGAAAGATAAAAGATACTCTGGAGTGATATTTAAAAAAAAAATGTATTTCAAAGGACATCTGTTCCTTGCTAGAGTGTATGCTCTATTAAGGGAGAGACCATGTCTATCTTGTTCACCACCATTTGTCCAGATTCTTGCATAGTGGTACATTGTGGGTGCTAAATAAAGGCATGTTGAATCAATTAATATATGGAAGGGAAATAGAAAAATTATAAAGAGATGGTACTATACATCTATTAGAATGTTTTTTAAAAAGCTGACAGTACCAAGTGCTGACAAGAATATGGAACAACTGAAACTCTCATACATTGCTGGTGGAGTATGCAAAAATGGTGCAGACACTGTGGAAAACAGTATGGCAGTTTCATATAATGTTAAAATAGACTTTCCATGTTACCCAGCATGACCACCACCCAAGAAACATGAAAACTGTTCACTGAAAAACCTGTACATGAAGGTTTATAGAGGTTTTAATCACAATTGCCCAAAACTGGAAATAACCCAAATGTCTTTTAACTGGATAAGCAAACTAGGATACATCCATATACATTCTACTCATCAGTAAAAAGAAACAAGCTACTGATAGACACATAACATGTGTAAATCTCTAATGCATTATGCTAAGAGAAAGAACCATGCCTAAAATAGCTTATATGACATTCTGGAAAAGGCAAAACCATGGGGACAGAAAATAGATAAAATGGTTACTAAAACTTGGGGGTAGGAGCAAGGATTGACCACAAAGGGACATGAGATAATGTTCTGGGTGATGGAACTGTTCTACATCTTGATTGTGGTAATGGTCACATTACTGTCAAAACTTCATAGAATGGTATACTAAAAATGGTGAATTTTGCTGTATGTAGATTATACCACAATATTGATTTTACAAAAACCTAGACAAATTGTCATTTTCCATATTTGCTCCTGTTATAACTGTTCTGCATACCACATACACAAAAGAGCTCCTTGAAGCTTCCTTATAGGGGCAAACATAACTTTGTACACATTTAAATACATGGTGCCATATATTATCTTATATCCCCATTTTCAATATAAATTAGAGTTTTATTATAGATATATAAAATATATTTGCCATACCTTTCCCACTTTTTAATTAAAATGATATTACTCTGGCAAAATACAGAACATAATATCTACTTATAATTTTTAAATGTTTGCTATTCTCTAAAATATTCTTTTAACTGGTTATATGATGAATAATTTGAAGTGCTGATTTTTCTCTCCCAATAATCTCTCCACTTAGAATGTTTCAGTAATAGCTGTGGCTAGTGTGGTTCAGTGGGCACATGCCTGGGTTGCAGGCCAGGTCCCCAGTTAGGGGTGCGTGAGAGGCAACCACACATTAATGTTTCCCTCTCTTTCTCCTTCCTTTCCCTTCTCTCTAAAAAAAAATAAATTAAAAAATCTAAAAAAAAAGAATCTTGCAGTAATAACATCTTGATGCTCTGTTAACAAAAATGTATGTCCTGAACTTGTTTGAAGTTTAAAAAATTATGAACATAGTGCATGTTTTGTTTTTTTATCCCATTGAAGATCATACTTTACTGAGGGTTATATCAGTACTCAATATATCAGTTCTAAAAATGAAGAGTTTGAAAAGTCTGAAGATCTCAAAGCATTCAAAGAGACATGTGATATTACCTTTTAAAATACCACAACAACTTTTCTGAAGCCCACATAGTTAACACTGAGTGTTATTTAGTAGGACATGGAGAGCCAGAACTGGTTGCTGGGAGTCAGTGTAGGTAGGAGATAGTTAGGAAAAAATTCATAATCTACAGTCAGAAAGGCGGAGGGAATAGGTGGCAAATGTCAAGGTACAGTGAAGGTCAGAATCCAGGACTCAGTGAAGGGCTAAGACTATCAAAGTTGGAAGCTCCTCCTTGGAATTGTCCCCTCCTACATCATATCGCTCTAACTAAAGGTATTTATTAAACACCAACAATGCACTAAGACATTTACTTGCCCTAAACCACTTATCTTCATGACAAACCTATGTGTTATTATTATTCTCATTTTGCAGGAGAAGAGGCTAGCTAGTGGCAGGGTCAGGAATTGAACACACCATTCTGATTCCAATGTCCTTACTTGTTTTACAAATCCTGAATCTCATGAGAACTGCTCAGCATTCAGGCTTATTTGGCCCTACTGCACTTAGTGCAGAAATCTGCACTTCAGATTTCTAAAGACTCCCACATCTTTGGACAAACATGCTACTCTTTCCACTGGCCTTGTCTCCTTTCTTTATGATTTGTAGCACATTCTAGACCTCAGAAAGGAATGGCCCTCTCTCTCTAAGGCCCTTATCGTTTCCCACCTTTTCTCCCCTAAAGCAGGTTCACTTGTATTTACAAGATCATCTTCTTGATACACAGCAGTATTTTCAGTTTTATAGCATTCCTCGCTTGTCTGGAGATATCGTCAGTCTTTTTTTTTTTTCTTCATTGTCATAGTCTTTACTGTGAAAGTTCCACAGCTTGATGATTACCCTGAACTTAGAGGCAGGGAAAAATTTTTCCCCTAAAAATAATTTAATTGTGTTATTATATCAAGATTTCAAATGTGTATACTCAGATCTGTTCTGATTTGTTTTCATCTATGGACTTTCAAACCAAAGGTATTTGTATTTTTTCCAGAAATCATAACATGGTATGACTGAAATTGACCAGACTGGTAATTAAGAGACCTGTTTTATCCTAAATTCATTGTTCAAAAAACTATTTAGTCTTTAGTAAATCATACAAGGTCTGTCCAGAAGGTATCCAGCCATGTAACATGAAAAATTGAAACATTTATTGAAGAAGATACAAGATACAAGAAACATTATACAAAGGACAATGATGCCTTAGTCCTCTTCAAAGTAGGCACTTTGGACCTCACACAGTTCTCTTCAACTGTCGTCAGCTGCCCTGTTGTATTTTCCTGAATCTTATCAACAGTCTCAATCTTTCCTTTCAAAGGTTATTTTAGTTTTGGGAAAAGCCAGCAATCTCAGGCACCAAATCTGGGCTGTAGGGAGCCTGAGTCACCTGGGTGATTTGATATTTTCCAAAAAAAATATCTGCATGAGACATGATGCATGAGTAGGCACAGGCATGTTGTTGTGATACAGCTGCCAATCACCCAGTTGCCCACAGCTGTGGCCTTCTGAATCATCTGAATCGTTTCTGTAGAGAAATGTTCAAGCTTAACGCAAAATGTGATGCAGATGCATTATTCTACTCGGTCAGTCATTTTGAATGTGATGGCCACAGAGTACACACACTCACTCAATGGCATCTACCACCCCCACTGACCAGTACAGTGAAGTCATCACTGTTCACACATGCCCATTCCAGTCCACTTTCCTTGGCTGCAAACTTACATCAATGTCATGCAAACCATTTCCGTTATATTAACAATGGTTGGACTTTTCCTGGACGGATCTTGTACAACCACTTGGAACTTTAGTTTCTTGATGTGAAAAACGAAGCACAGTTTCACTAAATAATTTCTAAAGGGGTCTTAAAGACCCAAATATCATTCTAGATTGCTAGTTTATGCATGTGAGAAACTTATATTAACTAGAATATCAACTCATATTGGAATGTTTTCTTAGTGTACTTACGTTTTCCTTGTATTTACAGTCTCTATTTGAACTGAATTCTTGTTCAATCATGATGGAAAGAATTACCAAAGGAAAAACAAACACCAGGCCTCACTCACAATATGTATATACGTCTATGTAAAACATACATAGAACATGCCCCTGCACACACCCACACACATATCACATACATATGTCTTGTAGTGTAAACTTGACAGATTTTTTTATTTTTCATGCAAGTGCCTGACATAAGCTTTGATTGCCATTTGCTTCAAAGATGCAATCTTGAAGAACCACATTGCCAGCCATGCAACTATGTAAAGAACAAGGCCACTTCCTTTTACGGAAGCTCCTTTGTTTAGAGATATTGGTTGATTTTGATAACTGACCATTTTGATCACCTGTTTTTTCTTTTTCCGTTACTTTAAATTCCCACTCTTATGGTTTTTTCCCGGGGAAAAATATCTCTAATTTTATTGAAAAATTTCCCCTATTTTTTAAAATTTTATTATTGTTCAAGTATAGTTGTCTGCCTTTTCCCCCACCTCTCCCCACCAACCCCAGCCATCCCCACCTCTCTCTCTGAGTCCACCCCTCTTTGGTTTTGTCCATGTGTCTTTTATAGTTGTTCCTAAAAACCCTTCACCTTTCTACTCCCACCCCCAATTATCCCTTCCCATCTCCTCTCTGGTTACTGTCCGTTTGTTCAAGTTCAATGTGTCTGGTTATATTTTGCTTGCTTATTTGTTTTGTTGATTAGGTTCCACTTACAGGTGAGATCATATGGTATTTGTCTTTTACCACCTGGCTTATTTCATTTAGCATAGTGATCTCCAGTTCCATCCATGCTATCACGAAGGGTAGGAGCTCCTTCTTTCTTTCCTCTGTGTAGCATTCCAT
>CM052543.1:73806907-73826429 GCA_028533065.1 Trachops cirrhosus
ATCACCCTTATTTTATGAAATGTTAAAGGGACTTATCTAAGAAAAAGAAGATAAAAACATGTATAGTAAAATGACAGCAAACTCACAATTATTAACAACCACACCTGAAACAAAAACAAGAAGAAACTAAGCAAACAACTAGAACAGGAACAGAACCACAGAAATGGAGTTTACATGGAGGGTTAGCAACAGGGAAGTGAGAGGAGGGGAGAGGGGGGAAAGGTACAGAGAGTAAGTAGCATAGATGGTAGGTATAAAATAGACAGGGGGAGGGCAAGAATAGTATGGGAAATGTAGAAGCTAAAGAACTTATGACACATGGACATGAACTAAAGGGGAGAATGTGGGTGGGAGAGGGTGTTCAGGGTGGAGGTGAATGAAGGGGGGAAATGGGACAATTGTAATAGCGTAATCAATAAAATATATTTAAAAAAAAGATTCCAATGGCATATTTCACAGAACTAGAAGAAAGATTTCAAAAATTTATATGGAAACACAAAGGCCCCACATAGCAACAGTGATCCTGAAAAAGAAGAACAAAGTTTCAGGAATCATGCTATCTGATATTAAACTATAGTACAAGGCCATAGTAATCAAAACAGCCTGGTACTGGCATAAAAACAGACACATAAATCAATGGAACAGAATAGAGAGCCCAGAAATAAACCCACACTTTTATAGTCAATTGATGTTTGACACAGGGTGCAAGCACAAACAATGGGCTAAACATAGTTTATTCAATAAATGGTGTTTGGAAAATTGGACAGATATATGCAGAAAAATGAAACTAGACCACATTCTTACACCACACACAAGAATAAATTCAAGATGGATCAAAGACTTAAATGTTAGACCCAAGGCCATAAAAATCCTAGAAGAAAACATAAGCAGCATAATCCTGGACATTGCTCATTGAAATTTTTTATCAGATAAAGCTCCCCAGCAAGGAAAACAAAAGAAAAAATTAAATAAATGGGACTTTATCAAACTAAAATTTTTTGCATAGCAAAGGAAATCATCAACAAAATAAAAAGACAACCCACAGAATGTTAGAACATATTCACTGATACATCTGATATGGGGTTAATATCCAAAATTTATAAAGTGCTTACAAAATACAACACCAAAAAAACCCCAAACAACCCAATTAAAAAGTGGGCAAAGAACTTGAATAGATACTTCTCCATAGAGGACATACAGATGGCCAATAGAAATATGAAAAGATGTTCGCTCAAAGTCACTAATCATCAGAGAAATGCAAATAAAAACCACAATGAGATATTACCACACACATGTCAGAATGGCTATCATGAATCAACAAACAAGTTCTGGTCAGGGTGTGGAGAAAGGGGAACACTTTTGCATTGTTGGTGGGAATGCAGATTGGTGCAACCACTATGGAAAGCAGTATGGAGATACCTCAATAAATTTAAAATGGATCTGCCTTTTGGCCCAGTGATCCCACTTCTGGGACTCTGAAGGAACCCAAAACACTAATTTGAAAGAACATAAGTATCTGTATATTCATTGAAGAGTTATTTACAATCACCAAGATATAGAAGCAGCCCAAGTATCCATCAATACATGAGTGGATAAAACAACTATGGGACATTTACACAATAGGATTCTACTTGTACATAAAAAAGAAGAAAAGTTTACCCTTTGCAACAGTATTGATGGAGAACATTATGCTAAGTGAAATAAGCCAGTCAGAGAAAGACAAATACGATATGATTTCATTCATATGTGGAATCTAATGAACAAATGGAACTAACGTGCAAAACAGAGACAGACTTATAGATGGAGAATAGATGACAGCTAGAGGGGTGGAAGAGGTGAAGTTAGGGGATGGAGGGGTTGAGCAAAAAGGAAAAAGGACTCATGGACATGGACAACAGTGAGGTGATTGCTGGAGGTAGGGTGGTATAAGGGAACTAAATGATAATGAAAAATATATAATAAGGATTATATATTTTTAAAAAGCTATTTGCAGCCCTGGCTGGTGTAGCTCAGTGGATTGAGTGAGAGCTTTGAACCAAAAGGTCGCCCACTCCATTACCAGTCAGAGCACATGCCTGGGTTGCAGGCCAGGTCCCCAGGAGGGGACACGTGAGAAGCAAACACACACTGATGTTTTTCTCCTTCTCTTTCTCCCTCCCTTCCCTTCTCTCTCAAAATAAATAAATAAAATCTTTAAAAATGAAATTACAAAAAGCTACTTGCAAATTTTACACGTAAAAATGGAGACTTACTATTATTTTAAATTACATTTATTTCAATACCTGTGTGTTTCAACTTTAGTTTCCCTCGAATACTTGTTTCATTTCCTCTGAATGGTCTATTTCCTTTGCCCAACTTTAAAATTTTGGTTTCAATGCTTTTTTATTTCTCAGTTAATACCAGTTCTTTATATAATAAGCATTATAACATTTAGTCTCTCAGTTTCACACCAAATATGTTTATCAGTTTACTGCTTGACATTTTTAGGGGTATTTACTGTGTTTTTTGAACCATAAGATGCACCTAGGTTTTAGAGGAGGAAAATAGGAAAAAAATTTTTGAAGCAAAAAATGTGGTAAAATATTTAATAACATAAATAACATAATATTTCACCAATGTAAATGTAAACAGAACTCAACAGCAGCATTAACAACAATTATTCCTCCCAAATTTGAGGAGTGGAGAGTGAGCCTTATAGTCCAAAAAAATACAATAACATTTATTTTAAGTATATTTTATTGATTATGCTATTACAGTTTTCCCAATATTTTTATCCCTTTTATCTCCCACTACCCGTCACCCCTGCCCCACCCTCGAGCATTCCCCACTCCCTCAGTTCATGTCCATGGGTTGTACATATAAGTTCTTCGGCTTCTCTATTTCCTATACTATTCTTAACTTCCCCCTATCTATTTTATGCATAACAATTATGCCTCTTATTCCCTGTAACTTCCCCTCCCATTCTCCTCCTCCCCCTCCCCACTGATATCCCTCGATGTGATCTCAATTTCTGTAATTCTGTTCCTATTCTAGTGGTTTCCTTAGTTTTTGTTCTTTAGATTCAGTTGTTGATAGTTGTGAGTTTGTTGTGATTTCACTGTTCATATATTTAATCTTTTTTCTTAGATAAGTCTCTTTAACATTTCATATAATAAAGGCTTGGTGATGATGAACTCCTTTAACTTGACCTTATCCGGGAAGCACTTTATTTACCCTTCCATTCTAAATGATAGCTTTGCTGCAAAAAGTAATCTTGGATGTAGGTCCTTGACTTTCATGACTTTGAATACTTCTTTCCAGCCTCTTCTTGACTGTAAGGTTTCTTTTGAGAAACCAGCTGATACTTTAATGGAAACTCCTTTGTAGGTAACCATCTCCTTTTCTCTTGCTGATTTTAAGATTCTCTCCTTCTCTTCAATCTTGGGAAATGTAATTATGATATGTCTTAGTGTGCTTTTCCTTGGGTTCAACTTCTTTGGGACTCTCTGAGCTTCCTGGACTTGCATGTCTAGTTCCTTTGCCAGATTGGGGAAGTTTTCCTTCATTATTTGTTCAAGTAAGTTTTCAATTTCTTGCTCTTCCTCTTCTCCTTCTGGCACCCTTATGATTTGGATGTTGGAATGTTTAAAGTTGTCCCAGAGGTTCCTTAACTTCTCCTCATTTTTTGGAATTCTTATTTCTTCATTCTGTTCTGGTTGAATGTTTATTTCTTCCTTCTGTTCCAAATCATTTATTTTCTTTGATTTCCAGTTTTCTTCTTTTTACTGTTGGTTCCCTGTATATTTTTCTTTATTTCCCTCTGTGTAGTCTTCACTTCTTCCTCTGTTTTGCAACCACACTCAGTCATTTCTGTGAGCATCCTGATTATCAGTGTTTTGAGCTCTGCATCTGATAGTTTGGCTATCTCCTTGTCACTTACTTCTTTTTCTGGAGTTTTAATCTGTTCTTTCATTTGGGCCATATTTCTTTGTCTTGGCATACCTATTACATTGTAAGGGGTGGAGCCTTAGGTCTTCACCAGGGTAGGGCAGCCCATGTTGCTGCATTGTGGCACTGTGTGGGGGGAAGGGGTCAGAGAGGGAGCAATGCCGCTTGCTTGTCTTTTGCCATGCTTTCCATCACTTCCCTCCCTTCCCACAAGGGGATAGTGCTTTTTTCAGGTGCTGATTCCTGGGTGGGCAGGCTTGTGTACTTTCTAGGATCCTGTGGGCCCTTCTAATGGACTCTCCTGTGAGACTGGGAGTTTCTTCCTCTTCCACAACCTCCACAGGTTATTACAGCCACAGGGTTTGAGGCTTTACTTTCCCTCACCAAAACCCTGGGTTTCATGGTCTATCTCAGTCCCCAGTTGTTCCTCCCCGCTTATCTGCATGCAAATGTGGGACTGCCCGGAATACCAGCCACTACCTTGGTCCTCTCCACCCAGGCTGCCTGTCTCTGCCCCTCCTTCCAGTCTGGAGGAATGTTTCTTTAACTCCTTGGTTGTCAGACTTTCATACATTTCAATTTTATGCCACTTCTGGTTGCTTTTTGTTATTAAATTGGTTGTTATCTTTCTTCTGGTTGTGTGAGGAACTGAAGTATATCTGCCTATGCCTCCACCTTGGCTGGAAGCTTCCTAGGTACTCAGATTATGTACTTTAAATAGGTGCATTGCATGATATATAAATGATGTCTCAATAAAACTGTGTTTGTTTGTGTTTCACATATCTGATGGCATTTGTTTCTCAAAAAGTGAGAAGATTGTAGCCCAATGTTGTCAGCTTTGAAGATGGAGGAACCAAGGAAAGCAGATTGCCTCTAGAAGCTGGAAAAGGCCAGATAATTAATTCTCCTCTAGTGTGTCCAGAAAGGTACACACTCTGCCAACACCTTTATTTTAGCCCAGTAATACTATTCTGGTGCTTAAGCAAGTAAGTTTGTGGTAATTTGATACAGCATCAATAGAAAACTAATACAGTTATAACTGCGGTTTTAAAGTCTTTGATAATTCTAACATCTATGTTATCTCAGGGTTGGTGACTTGTTTATTCCCTTCCAGATTGTGATTTTCCTGGTTCTTCATATGCTGAATAGTTTTGGCTCCCATTCTTCATATTTTGAATATTATGCTGTGCAATTATGAATCTTGTTTAAAACCTTGTTTGTTTTGTTTTTCTAATCAAGCAAATTATCTAGTTTAGGCCACACATTTCAACCCACCATTTGTGAGCTGTAATTCCAAGGTCAATTCAGTTCTCATATCCTTTACTGTGCTATTTAAATCTGTCCTATGTGTGTGATAGCCAGTGGCCAGTCTGGGACCTGGGCCGTGATCCAGCCTGTAGTTCAATTCCCAAAGCCTTTGGTGTGCTATTCAGGGTAACATCAACCCATGCTAACTCAGAGTTGAGCCCAGAAGTTTCTCCACTACTTTATGGAATAGCTCTTTTGAGCTTTGCATTCTCTGTGATCTTCCCAACCTCTTCTGGGGTCCCTGACAAATGGGGCAGCAAGAAGGTTTCCCAGCCTGAGTGAGGAACGTACATGCTTCCCCAGATGTCCTGTAGCACCTGAGATTAGGTAGGAACACTTGAACAAGTTCTGACAAAGAAAAGCTAAGCACCACATTGACTTCTAAACTCTTAAGAAAAATATTGTTTGGATAAGATTCATCGTGTAATGAGATTTTGAACAGAAATACAGTAAAGGGGGGACTTTTTTTAGATATTTGTAAGTTTGCAGGTAGTTGTCAAAAATAATAGGGAAATTTCAAGCTCTTTTTATCCAGTTTTCCTAATGGTGACATTTTGCAAAATTCTGGTAAAATCCACAACCAGGATATTGGCACTGATATAGTCAAGATACAGAACATTTCCATTACCAGCCACAAGGCTCCTTTATGTTGCCTTTTTTTAGCCACACTTATTTCCTCCTACTCCCAACCCTCCCTAATCCTTTAACCCCTGGCAACCATTTTTCTGTTCTCTATTTCAATAATTTGTCATTTCAAAAATAGTATCCAATGTATGAGCCATAAATATGAGCAAGGAAAAACAAATAATTCTGTGCTAGACCATTAAATTAGGTATATAAAAAGAAGTCTCTTTTTAATAGTAGTAGCAGTGCTATGATCAGCATTCAATGCTCAACTTCACTCTTAGCCCAGTTGCCTCATTATCTCAATGAAATATTTCATATATATACTTCAGATATACATATATCAGGGATTATATTTAATAAATATTAAATACATACTTCAAATACATATATATTATATATATTGGGCCTTTTTCAGATGACTCTAAGGACTTTTGTTTTCCATAATACAGCTAGCTGACTTGATATCATTAATTACTGTAACTATTCCTCTTCTTTATGATTTTCTAACTTGATTGTTTCACACAGTCATTGACTGGAGACTTTTGAGGAACTTGGCTTATAGTCTCTTCTTCATCATTGAAAGTCCTGACAACCTCCATGTAAATTTCACTGTTCCCAAAAGCAACACCTCCAATATCTAGATCCCTTTATTCCTTAGGCTTTTGGCTCAGAAAGCCTAAGAGTAGTCAGATGGTAATTCAATTTCCTATCCCCCTCCCGAACTTAAGTGTACCCATACCTTTTATTTCCTACTTCCTATTTGTTTGTTAGATTTTTTCACAGGAATTCAAATGTATGCAAGTATCTCTCATGTTGAAAAAGAAAATAATTTTAAGCCTCCTATTTCCCCTTTAACTACTATCATAACTCACTTATTACCCAACCTTACCCAATTGTGCATCTCAAGAGTCCCTATGCTCACTTTCTCTCCTACCACTCACTTCTCACCTCTCAGACCATTGCTCTTTTTCCCTCCTCAAGGCAATATCATCAGCAACTTTTTCTTTTCCTTCTACAGCTCACCCCAGGAAATGTCCGAGACTCCAATAACGAGCTGCCATTTACATTCCTATGCTTCCTAAACCTGTTTTTCTAAATTAGGTTTTTCTCAGCATTAAATTTGTATATGCAACATTCTACTAAAGCAACATCTTCATTTAGGTGACCTAAAAATACCTGAAAAATAGACTGTTCATTTCTAAGCTTATCTTTTATCTATCAAAGCTATTTTTCCTACTCTGCCCTATTCTTCAATGAATGGCATTACCAGCCATGCAGTCATACATACCTGGAAATATCCCCACATAATCCACCTCTTTGCCCCAACAGTCAGTCACTATTCCAGTCAATTCTATTTCAAATTATTGACTTTTCTTCATCATCATTGTTAGTATCTCATTTCAGGTTACCATTACCTGTCAGATCACTGGAAGTCTTTATTTAGTTATTTAACAGTTATTTATCAAGTGTCATTTAGTTATTTAACAATTATTTATTATATGCCAGACACTGTTTTGGGAACTTGGGGTATACCAAAAAGTAAATGCAGGTGAAAATCCTTAATCTTATGGAGGTTATCTTATAGTAGGTCAAGATAGACAATAATCAGGGAACATAATAAATAAATAAATTATACCGCATTTTAGAAAGTAAAAAGTATTATTGGAAAAAGAGTGAGGGAAATGCCAAGAGATGGAGATGAAGCTTTTTCTAGTGCTAAATAAAGAAGATGGAATTTGAGCAAAAACTTGAAGGAAGAGTGTTAGCCATGTGAAAACCTAGAGAAAGAATAGGCAGTGGAAACAGCCAGTGCAACAATGTCTTGAACTGTCTTAAGCAGGTGTCCATGCCATTAATTAAATGAGACTAACCGAGACACTGGCAAGTAGTTTGGGCCTAACCTGCTGTATGAGGAAACACTGAAAATAGTTAGAGTAACATACCCAAATTTTCATCTTAGAAATATAATCTCAGATTCTTGAACACAGATGATATATTTGTGTATCTGTAATGTCTGGCACACAATCTATATTCAACAAATGTAGTTGAACAAATGACTAAAGCCTGCTGAGACTGGAAGAAGGGAAATAAATTAGAAGACTATTTCAGCACCATACATAGGAAAGGACAAAAGATTGGACTGAAGAAAAAGAGGATGGATGGAAAATAGAATGGATTTGAGAGATATTTAGGAAGTAGAATTTATGAGGATTAGTGGCTAATTTTTTGTGGAGAGTTTTGGTCTAATTGACTAATAAGCTGTGACAACATAGGAGAGGTAGGAGAAAGAGCAGGGAATTCATTTTCCTTTGATGGTGGTTTTTTGTTTTTGCCAAGGAGGGTGATGGGGACGATAGATTCAGTGTGGATTTCTCTGTGTTGGTAACACTAACGGATGACTGAGGTGGAGATACCTGATGAACAGCACATATTTCAAGAGTGGAACACAGAAGAGATCTCAGCTCTCTTAGTGTATAGGCAGAGATTCTCAAACTTTAGCAGGCAAAAGAATCTGCTAGGGAGCCTGTTATACTTCATAATCTTTTTAAAGTATATTACATTGCTTATGCTATTACAGTTGTTCCATTTTTTTCTCCTCTTTATCGCCCTCCACTCTGCATCTGCCCTCCCTCCAGCATTCCCTGCCCTGTTAGTCCATGTTTATGGGTAGTGCATATAAGCTCTTTGGCTTCTCCATTTCCTACACTATTCTTAACTTCCGCCTGTCTATTTTGTACCTACCAGTTATGCTTCTTATCCCCTATACCTTTTTCCCTGTTATTCCTCTTTCCCCTACCCACTGATAACCCTCCATGTGATCTCCATTTCTGTGATTCTGTTCTTGTTCCAGTTGTTTGCTTGGTTTTTTTATTGTTGTTGAAGTACAGTTGTCTCCACTTCCCTGTCCCAACTTTCACCCATCCCATCCACGCCCACATCCTATGCTCAATCCTTCCCCCCTTTTGCTTTGTCTGTGGGTCCTTTATACATGTTCCTTGATGACCTTTCCTTTCTTTTCCCATTAACCCCCTAGCCCTCCCTTCTAGTTACTGGTCAGTTTGCTCTTTATTTCAATGACTCTGGTTATATTTTGTTTGCTTTGTTGATTAGGTTACACTTACAGGTGAGATCATATAGTATTTGTCTTTCACTGACTGCCTTCACTTAACATAATGCTCTCCAGTCCCATTCATGCTGTCACGAAGGGTAGGAGCTCTTTCTTTCTTTCTGCTGCATAGTATTCCATTTTGTAAATGTACCACAGTTTTTAGATTCACTCATTTACTGATGGACAGTTAGGTTGCTTCCATCACTTCGCCATTGTAAATTGTGCTGCTATGAACATTGGGGTGCATAGGTTCTTTTGGATTGGTGTTTCAGGATTCTTACAGTAAAATCCCAGCAGTGGAATTGCTGGGTAAAAAGGCACTTCCATTTTTAGCTTTTTGAGACAATTTCATACTGTTTTCCACAGTGGCTGCTGTACCAGTCTGCATTCCCACCAACAATGTACTAGGGTTCCCTTTTCTCCACAACTCCGCCAGCACTTATTGTTTGTTGATTTGTTAATGATGGCCATTCTGACTGGTGTGAAGTGGTATCTCATTGTGGTTTTAATTTGCATCTCTGATAGCTAGTGATACTGAGCATCTTTTCATATGTCTCTGGGCCCTCTGTATGTCCTCCATGAAGATGTGTCTATTCAGGTCCTTTCCCCATTTTTTAATTGGATTATTTGTCTTTCTGGGGTGGAGTCATGTGTGCTCTTCATATATTTTGGAGATTAAACTTTTGTCTGAGATATAATTGACAAATATATTTTCCCATATAGTTGGTTCCCCTTTCATTTTGCTGATGTTTTCTTTAGCCATGCAGAAGCTTTTTATTTTGATGCAGTCCCATTTGTTTATTCTTTCCTTTATGTCTTTTGCTCTAGGGAGAGTTGGTAAAAATATTGCTACATGGAATATCTGAAATTTTTCCTCCCTATGTTTTCCTCTGGGACTTTAATAGTGTTGCAAGTTATATTTAAGTCTTTTATACCTCTTGAGTTTATTTTTGTGTATGGTGTAAGTTGGTGGTTGAGTTTCATTTTTTTTGCATGTATCTGTCCAGATTTCCCACCACCATTTGTAGAAGAAGCTATTTTTGCTCCATTTTATGCTTCTGCCCCCTATGTCAAATATTAATTGATCATAGAGACTTGGGTTTATTTCTGGGTTCTCTATTCTGTTCCATTGATCTATGTGTCTGTTCTTATGCCAATACTAGATAGACTATTTTGATTACTGTGGATTTGTAATACAGTTTGATGTCAGGTATGGTAATCCCTCCTACTTTGCTCTTCTTTCTGAAAATTGCTGCAACTATTTGGTGTCATTTATGATTCCACATAAATTTTTGAAATGTTTGCTCTATATCTGTGAAATATGTCATTGGTATTTTAATAGTGGTTGTGTTGACTCTATAAATTGCGTTGGGTGCTATGGACATTTCGATGATGTTAATTCTTCCAATCCATGAACACAGTATATGCTTCCATTTATTTGTGTCTTTATTAATTTCTTTCTTCAGTGTTGTGTAGTTCTCTGAGTATAGGTCTTTTACCTCCTTAGTTAAGTTTATTCTGAGGTATTTTGTTTTTCTTGTTGCTATAGCTAATGGGATTTTTTTCCTGACTTCTGTTTCTGATATTTTATTGTTGGTGTACAAAAATGCCTTTGATTTTTGAATATTGACTTTGTATCCCCATTTTGCCAAATTCACGTATTAGGTCGAGTAGTTTTTTGGTCGAGTCTACAGGATTTTCTATGTATACTATCATGTCATCTGAAAACAGGACAGTTTTGTTTCCTCCTTTCCAATTTGGATGCCTTTTATTTCCTCTTCTTGTCTGATTGCTGCAGCTAGGACTTTCACTAATATGTTGAATAGGAGTGGTGATAGTGGACATCCTTGTCTTTTTCCTGGTCTTAGTGGGAAAGCTTTTAGTTTTTGCCATGGAGTATGATGTTGGCTGCAGGTTTTACACATACCACCTTTATTATGTTGAGATATGCTCCCTCTATCCCCACTTTGCTTAGTGTTTTCATCATAAATCAGTGTTGTACCTTAAATGCTTTTTCTGCATCTATTGATATGATTGTGTGATTTTGTCTTTCCTTTTATTTATGTGATGTATTGTGTTTATTGATTTGCAAATATTGTACCATCCTTGCATCCCTGGGATGAATCCCACTTGGTCATGGTATATGATTTTTTTGATGTATTACTGGATGCTGTTTACCAATATTTTGTGGAGGATTTTTGTGTCCATGTTCATCAGTGATATTGACCTGTAGTTTTCTTTCTTTGTTGTGTGTTTATCTGGTTTTGGCATTAGGATGATGCTGGCTTCATAAAAAGAGTTTGGTAGTTTTCCTTTTTGGATTTTTTGGAAAAGTCTGTGAAGGATAGGGGTTAGCTCTTCCTTGAATGTTTTGTAAAATTCTACTGTGACACTGTCCAGTCCAGGGCTTTTGTGTGATGGGAGTTTATTGATTACTGCTTTGATTTCACCAGCTATTATTGATCTGTTCAGGCTTTCTGCTTCTTCTTGATTCAGTTTTGGAAGATTATATTTTCCTAGAAACTTATCCATTTCATTTTGGTTTTCAAGTTTTTTGGCATACAATTGTTCATAGTAATTTCTTACAATCATTATATGTCTGTGTAATCAGTTGCAATTTCTCCTCTTTCATTTCTGATTTTATTTATTTGAGTCCTCTCTCTTTTTTTCTTAATGAATCTGGTTAAACACTTCTCTATGTTGTTCATCTTTTCAAAGACCAAGCTTCTGGATTTATTGACCTTTTGAATTGTTCATTTAGTCTCTATGTCATTTAATTCTGCTCTGTCTTGGTTATTTCCTTCCTTCTGCTGGTTCTGGGCTGTCTTTGTTGTTGTCCCTCCAGTTCCTGTAGATGTAGAGTTAGGTTGTTTATTTAAAATGTTTCTATCTTTTTTAGGTGGGCCTGTATTACTATGAACTTCCCTCTCAGGACTGCCTTCACTGTGTCCCATAGTGTGAGTTCATTTTCATTTGTTTCCAGAAATTTTTTGATTTCTTCCTTGATCTCATTATTAAACCATTCATTGTTTAATAGCTTGCTCTTCAGTCTCCATGAGTTTGAATATGTTTGAATGTTTTTTTCTTTTTTTAACACAAAACATTATTTTATTTTTTCATTGTTATTCAAGTACAGTTGTCTGCCTTTTTTCTCCACCCCAGCCCATCACCCCAGCCCTCCCAACCTCCCTCCCCTGTTTCCACCCCCACCCTGTTATTGTCTATGTGTTCTTTATAATTGTTCCTACAAACCCTTCACCCTTTTCTCCTGAAATTCCCTCCCCTCTCCCCTCTAGTCACTGTCACCCTGTTATCAATTTCAGTGTCTTTGGTTATATTTTGCTTGTTTCTTTGTTTTATTGATTATGTTCCTGTTAAAGGTGAGATCATATGGTATTTGTCCCTAACCGCCTCACTTATTTCACTTAGCATAATGCTCTCCAGTTCCATCCATGCTGTGGCAAAAGGGTAGAAGCTCCTTCTTTCTTTCTGATGCATAGAATTCTATTGTGTAAATGTACCATAGTGTTTTGATCCATTCATTTACTGATGGGCACCTAGGTTGCTTCCAACACTTGGCTATTGTAAATTGTGCTGCTATGAACATTGGTGTGCATAGATTCTTTTGGATTGGTGTTTCAGGGTTCTTAGGATACAATCCTACCAGTGTAATTGCTGGGTAAAAGGCACTTCCATTTTTAGTTTTTTGAGGAAATATTTTTGAATATTTGTTTGTGGTTGGTTTCTAGTTTCAAGCCCTAGTGGTCTGATAAAATGCTTGATATGATTATAATTTTCTTGAATTTGTTGAGGTTTTTTTGCATCACATCCTGTGGTCTATTTTGACACCATTCCATGTGCATTTGGAAATAATGTGTATTTTGCTTCTTTTCTATGAAAGGGTATATATATCATAAATATTGTAACATATATGCACCCCACATAGGAGCACCCAAATATACAAGGAATATCAGTGTAGTCCATTTAATCTAACATGTCATTCAGTCCCACAATATCCTTGTTTATATTTTGTTTGGAAAATCTTTTCATTGTTGACAGTGGAGTGTTAAAATTCCCTACTATAATTGTGTTGCTATCTATATATTTCTTGTAGTCTTCCAAGATTTCCCTTATATATTTGGGTGCTCCTATGTTGGGTGCATATATGTTTACAATATTATATCTTCTTGATGGATTATTCTTATGAAGTGTCCTTGTGTATCTCATTTTATGGCCATTGTTTTGAAATCTTTTGTTTGATTTAACTATTGCTACCCTGGCGCGTATATGTGTGTGTGTGTGTGTGTGTGTGTGTGTGTGTGTCTGCTTGGAATACTTTTTTCCAACCCTTCACTTTCATTCTGTGTACGTATTT
Source organism: Trachops cirrhosus (assembly GCA_028533065.1). NCBI lineage: Eukaryota > Metazoa > Chordata > Mammalia > Chiroptera > Phyllostomidae > Trachops > Trachops cirrhosus. Next base: position 73,820,254 of record CM052543.1, read on the forward strand.
TGTTCTGAGGTGGGTCTCTTGTAGGCAGCATATATGTGTGTCATGTTTTCTTATTCATTCAGCTATCCTATGTCTTTTGATGGGTGCACTCTATTTACATTTAAGGTTATTTAGTATTGATAGGTCCTTATTCATTGCCATTTTACTCCTTATTCATTTCCAAGGTATTCCTTTTGTACCTGTGCTCCTCTCTCTTTAAGTACTTAGTTTGTTTTGTTTTTTAGGTTCAATTGTTGTTAGTTGTGAGTTTGTTGTATTTTACTGTTCATAGTTTTGATCTTCTCTTTCTTAGATAAGTCCCTTTAAGATCTCATATAATAAGGGTTTGGTGATGATAAATTCCTTTAACTTTATCTTCCATTCTAAATGATAGATTTTCTGAATAGAGTAATCTTGGATGTAGGTTCCTGACTTTCATGACTTTGAATACTTTTTTCCAGACTTTTCTTGCCTGCAAGGTTTTGTTTTGTTTTGTTTTTTGAGAAATCAGCTGATAGTCTTCTGGGAACTCCTTTGTAGGTAACTGTCTCCTTTTCTCTTGCTGCTTTTAAGATCCTCTCTTTATCTTTCACCTTTGGCATTTTCATTATGAAGTGTCTTGGTGTGTTTCTCCTTGGGTTCAACTTCTTTGGGACTCTCTGAGCTTCCTGGACTTCCTGGAAGTCTACTTCCTTTGCCAGATTGGGGAAGTTCTCCTTTATTATTTGTTCAAATAAGTTTTCAATTTCTTGCTCTTCCTCTTCTTCTGGCACGCTTATGATTTGGATGTTGCAATATTTAGAGTTGTTCTGAAGGTTCCTAAGCCTCTCTTTATTTTTTTGAATTCTTGTTTCTTCATTCTGTTCTGGTTGAATGTTTATTTCTTCCTCATGTTCCAAATCATTGATTTGAGTCCTGGTTTCCTTTCCTTCACTGTTGGTTCCCTGTATATTTTTTTTATTTCACTCTATATAGTCTTCACTTCTTCCTCTATTTTGTGAGCATACTCAACCATTTCAGTAATCATCCTAATTACCAGTGTTTTGAGCTTTGCATCTGGTAGGTTGGCTATCTCCTTGTTGCTTAATTCTTTTCCTGGAGTTTTGATCTGTTCTTTCATATGGGTCATATTTCTTTGTCTCAGTGTACCTGTTAAGTTGTAAGTGGTAGAACCTTAGGTGTTTGCCAGGGCAGGGCAACCCACATTGCTGTGTTGTGGTGCAGTCAGGATGAATGTTTCCTCTTTAATTCCTTGGTTGTTGGATTTACATAAAGCTCTATTTTCTGACAGTTCTTGTTGTTTCTTGTTTTTAAATGTTGTTGTCTTTCTTTTGGCTGTGTGAGGAAGCAAAGCCTATATAACTATGCCTGATCTTGCCTGGAAGTCCTGGGTGTGTTTTCTTTTCTGTGACCCATGAGAAACATCATCATATTCTTGAGTAACTCTTGGCTATCCTCAGGACTCAGCTCAGACACACCCTTAGGAATATCTTCCGCAGCCACACTCTAACAGCTCATTTGCACACACATGGTAGTGCCCCTCCAGTGTTCCAATATTTAATAATCTTAGGCTAAAGCCCAGAGATTTCATTTAAGTAGCTCTGGAATAGGGCCCAAGAATCTACATTTTAGACATATATTCACAAACACAGGTGTTCTTGTCCAGATATCATTTTAAGAAACATTAATATTGGTAGTGGGTGGGACCTGAGCATGCAAATTAAAGGATACCAGTGTGAAAGAGAAGAGGGTTGAAGGAAGAATTATAGAGAACAGAGGTATCTATAGGGAGGACTCTAAAAGAGAAACATTCTGAGCTATGGTCTGAGAGCTCTATCATTTACCAGTTGACATCATTGTCTGAATGTCCTAGACTTGTAGTCTTTCTTGTTTGGAGCAGGTGGGATTAGACCAAGGTGACACACTTTTAAAAGAAGTTGAACTCAAATTTAGAAGAGCCTTGAATGGCTAGCTAAGAAGTTGATCTCATCAGTTCTGTCATGTGTGAAAATCATGACAAAAATTTTTGATCAGGACAAGAAGATAATGAAAGCAGAAGTTTTGAAGGATCATTTTTTCTACAAATGGTTGCTAGGGTGAGAAAGTGAGACAAGATCAGTTAAAAGAACACAGAAATGGAAAATAAAAACACCTACTGAACTATGCAAAGAATAAGAAAACCCCTGTGAAGAAGGCAGAGGACTAAAACATATTTAATTGGATTGGAGCCTCTGAGGCAAAGGTTGCAGAAAATTTTTAAGCAGGATGATTAGCAGTGCCAACTTTTACAGACATGGCTGGAAATCCACCTGCCACTTAAAAAAAAAACAGTAATAGTGTACTTATTGTCAAAGGGATTAATGCTAAACAGAGAACTCTCTCATCCACATCTGTTGCTAAGATAAGATGCTTTTGACTTTTATTTTTTTGCCTTGAGAAAGAGGAGTATTCAAAGTCACTGTGACCTTCTCTGATATTCTGAAAAAGGAAACAATTCCTACCTTCACGTTTTTTGAAGCCAAGTAAATGACCTAGAAAACTAAGATAAATATCAGCATCATCAGTAATTTATATGCTATGGCATTTGAAAAAAGTGAGTATCCTATAAGAAAGAACAGGAGAAATAATCACACATTAAATCAAATAAACATGACATTGCTCTTTATACTTTGGTTCCTCCTCAGTGCTTTCCAGAACAGGGTTATGCTTTATAAGTTGCTATCTTCTGGGCTCTCAGAGAGTTCCATTGAATGTTCTAATAGTAATAGAAATCAGAAACAATAGTCCTCCCTGCAGTTCAAGCAGGGAATTGAACTGGTTGAACCTGGTCCCTGACTCTCAGGTTAATGCTTTAATTTGGAGTCACATCCAGGCTCTTAGCCTTTTCTCTTATCAAGACTCAGTGGAAATAGCAAGGTTTTTATCCATAGCAAATGTTTACCCTAATAAACACTTTCTTCTGGTGCCTTCCAATGAATCCTGGTTTCTAACTCTGTCTTGTATACACACACACTCACACATGTGCTTACACACATGCTTCATCAGATGCCCTTCCTCTTTGGTCTTAACCTGCTTCCTGAGGCTTCTTTCTAAATCTCCCACTTTTGTTTTTAGGTAACTTGTTTCCCTCTCTGGTTTGAGAAACATTGCCATAAAGGGAAAGGGTGTGTTCTTTAGAGAATTGTCAGTGTTGAGTGTTTGGAATTTTAGTTTTCGTTTTTAAGCCCTGAACCCTGAAAATATGTGGCAAAGAGCTAAATTATGGCAGTGTTTCTTTAACTTTTTGCACAGACCCACAGTAAGGAAATCATATCAAATTTATCAAATCCCATTCCAGGGCACACACACACATCTCATAAAATAATACTCATCTTACTGCATGCATGTACTGTGATACTTTCTAGTTATTTCACTCCATTATATCATATGTTAAAAATGTTTTCATGTCTACATAAAATTGTTTTAATATCCCTAGAGAGTTACAACACATCATTTGAAAAGCAGAGACTGGTCTATGGCTCGCCCCCCCACCCCCCTTCTGCCTTTAAGCCTGCAAATAAGAGTTGGAAGGTTTCACCTGTAGGATGAATTATTTGCTCTATCAGACTCTCACACCCTTGCACAGGAATTACAGCTGTCCAGAGTTTCTTTGATTAAAGCAGTCTTTGCGTTTATTTCAGGGTTGGAGTTTCCCTATAAGTTTCATTGATCGAAAGCTAAAATGTCATTTGAGGCCACAGTGTGCCAGTGGGAATCACAGGCTTCCCTTTCAATGACCTGTTCCTGCTCACTCCACAGAGTCAGAATAAAGAAGCCAGGAGGGAGTACTTAAGTTTGTTTTAGAGAATGGATATATCTAATCACATCCTAGGTTCACCTTTGGTTGAGGTCTTCCATATGTCTCTATGCAGTGCACTTCCCTTGCCTTGCCTTTGTTTTGCTGTCATGCAGGGTTAGTCACTCCCACAGTAGCAGAAGTATCTGAAAAACTGGAAAGAAGGAAAACAGAAGCCCTTGTCCACAGTTCTTGAACAACCAAGGACTGATTTGACTAGTTCTTAATATTTGGATCACTTCCTTCTTAAACTTTTTTCCTCGTTCTAAGCAAGTGCGTACAGTAAGCACTCCAAAAATGATGAGTAAAATTAAATCTAAGGTCATAAAAGGAAGAGCCACAGGTCTAAATCCCACTGCAACCTGCATCTTTAACAGGGTAGATATAGATACAGATACCTAAATATATATATACATATATAAATATACATACATGTATTTCATATACTTTTTGATATATGGATATACACATAACATTTGTTTGCTTCAGGCACATACCCCCATAACTATGTGAATATCAGAACTGTGATCACAGCATTTTGGAGACTGGCAACATGAATATCTACAGAGACTCAGTAGATTACTTCTAAAAGAATTTATTGAAAGAAAAGAGATATAGATTCCACCAATCCTCCCCCACCCCTAACTAAGGAATCTTTCTCTTTACTGCCTTATACTACAGTATTGTGACAATTATCAAGTGTCCAGGATACTTAAACTAAATCGTGGGAATTTTGTCCCCTGTGTGAAACTAAGTGAAAACACTTGGCTCCATAAATCATTGATGGTAAATGTGTGCTCTGAGCCACAGCATAATTACCGCAGCCACATAGATAATAGCATAGTAAACAGTCCAATGCTTTGCCCCTCAAATATGTAATTAACTAATTTTGTTTTCATAGTACTAGAGAAGCTAGTCAGGAAAGAAAGTACTTGCGCTGTGTAACAAAGAGTCTGAGACATAAAATGGTGCCACAAAACTGGTCTAAGATCTCCACTAGGATCAGGAACAAGACAAGGCTGTCCACTTTCACCACTTCTATTCAATATAGTACTGGAAGTTTTAGCCACAGCAATCAAACAAGAAAAGGAAATAAAAGGCATCCAAATCAGAAAGGAGGAAACAAAACATCACTGTTTACAGATGACATGATAGTGTACATAGAAAATCCTATAGATTCCACCAAAACACAGCTCAACCTAATAAATAATTGGCAAAACAGTGGGATAAAAAGTCAATATCCAGAAATCAAAAGCATTTTTGTATACCAGCAATGAAACAGCAGAAGCAGAAATCAAGAAAAAAGTCCCATTTGATATAGCAAAAAGAAAAATAAAATACCTAGGAATAAACCTAACCAAGGAGGTAAAAGACCAGTATTCAGAAAACTACACAATGCTGAAGAAAGAAATCAAGGAAGACACAAACAAATGGAAACATATACTGTGTTCATGGATTGGAAGAATTAACATCATCAAAATGTCCATACTGCCCCAAGCAATCTACACATTCAATGCAATACCTATTAAAGTACCAATGGCATATTTCACAGACATAGAACAAACATTTCAAAAATTTACATGGAACCATAAACGACCCCAAATAGCTGCTGCAATTTTGAGAAAGAAGAGTAAAGTAGGAGGGATCACAATATCTGATACCAAACTGTATTACAAGTCCACGGTAATCAAAACAGCCTGATACTGGCATAAAAACAGGCACATGGACCAATGGAACTGAACAGAGAGCCCAGAAATAAACCCAAGTCTCTACAGTCAACTAATATTCGACAAAGAGGGCAGCAACATAAAATGGAGTAAAAATAGCCTGTTCAACAAATGGTGTTGAGAGAACTGGACAGCTATGTGCAAAAAAAAAAAAAAAAAAACAAAAAACAATGCAAATCGAGCACCAAATAACACCATACACAAAAATAAATTCCAGGTGGATAAAAGATTTAAATATTAGCCATGACACCATTAAAGTCCTAGAGGAGAACATAGGCAGGAAAATCTCAGATATTTCATGAAGAAACATTTTTACTGATACGTCCCCTAGAGCAAGGGACATAAAGGAAAGAATAAACAAATGGGATCTCATCAAAATAAAAAGCTTCTGCACAGCTAAAGAAAACCATATTAAAATAAAAAGAGAACCAAATGTATGGGAAAACATATTTGCCAATGATACCTCAGACAAGGGTTTGATCTCCAAAATATGTAAAGAACTTACACAACTCCACTCTGAAGAGACAAGCAACCCAATCAAAAAATGGGCAAAGGACTTCTCTAAGTGAACAGACACTTCTCTAAGGAGGACATACAGAGGATCCAGAGACACATGAAAAGATGCTCAATATCAC
>CM052543.1:73826929-73844299 GCA_028533065.1 Trachops cirrhosus
TCATTCTGTTTCTCTGGAGAACCTTGACTGATACAGATTTTAGCACTGAGAGTGGTTCTAGGGGTACAGAATCTTAAGGATGAGTTTTCTGAATTGGTTCTGGGGTTTCTGAAATTGGTTTTTGGATCTAACTAGAGTTAAGGGCACTAATGACTCTATTTCCAATAATAAAAATGGTTTGCTTATAAAAAAAAAAAAAGGAGGCCAGGATACAGATAGGAAGAGAGGAAAATCCAAGTAATGAGTCAGGGAGGTGGCCATCTACAAGTCAAGGAGAGAGGCCTCAGAAGAATCCAATCCTGCCAACACTTTGATATTGGCCTTATAGCCTTCAAAATTGTGAGAAAATAAATTTAGGTTGTTTAACCACCCATCAGTTAGGTCTTCATAGCAATTCTATAATATAATTTCTTAGTTCCTCATTTTTAGCCTCTTCTTATATAATTTATATAATATTCTGTCTTATTCCTCTGAGAATATTACCTTGACTTGAATTTTTTTTTTCCTTTAAACTACTTTCTTGGGTATCCCGTTTGTTGAGTTCAATGCTGTTTTGTAATGAAGTACCACAATGTTAGGTGCTTCTTGGTACATACTGATCTTGTATGCCATTTCCTTATTCTCTTTTCCATGGATGCTATTTTTTCAGGGGAACAATCCTATCTCAACTGATTGAGAGTACTGAAACAATGAAATATGTTTCAAGGAGGTAATAAGAACTGTATGGGGCTGGGCATAGGTTTCCTGCTTCTTCCTGGATGTTGCAAGTCACCTAATACATTGCCCTTCCTCCTTGGCCATGTATCTATATTGACATATTAATGTTCTGGAGGTTAATGTTCTCTTGGCTGGTCCTTAGTACAAGTGGACATTGAGTATCATTGTCCTATTGGGTCAATTCACTTGAACATTCAAAATATATATTTTTTATTTTAGTTTATTCAGTACAGTTTCTATCCTTTATTCCCATTCCAGCCCACCCACCCATCCAAAATATATTTCTTTAATCACTTACCCAGATATTTTGCCATCAGTCCTTTCTGACCTGCTATATTTATCTACACCTTTAGTTTGAAGTACCTCCAGAGCCATTGCCACCTTTCCTAAGAGCTCTCTTGCCTGTTTTGGACAATGGTTTCTTCTGTTCATCCAATCCCACATGTATACTTTGTATTTCATGGATTCCTCACAGTATCTGGTATGTATTTTTGTTTTATAGTACATTTATGAATTTAATCTTTTAAACAATATCTTATATGTAATTTCTAAGGATTTATTTCAGAAAGTGGAAGCAAGAGTTTGTAGTCAATCTGTCCTCCAATTTTTTTTTGTATGCTGTAGAATAGTTTAAATAGCATCAGAATTATTTATTATTTTAAATCTTGGTAGAATTTATCTTAAAAAAAGAAATCCTTGGCTGGATTTAGGGTTTGGACATCTATAAGAATTCTTCAATGAATATTAGACTTCCAAGTGTTCTTTGTCTTTGTCAATTTTGATCATTTGTATTTTGTGTGACAACCCATCTCTTTTGTAAAGATCTTTTAATGTGTGTAAATTTGACATAATGAATTATTATTACTTTAAAACTCTTCTGTGTATCAGTAGATATGTCTTCCAAATATTGCTCAATTGTGTGATGATCAACTTTTAGGACAAAGATAATTCATTTGTTTCCTTCACAGTGTGTGAGTACAGTGCTCTATATTTGTTGACTTTTATTTTTAATCTTTCCAAATACTCATTGTGCTGACATTGGTCATGATTCAGAGAACCAAGACTTTTTGCCAGTGCCAGTTATGTGGCTAATAATTCATATTCCTATATGCTGTTCATGTCTACAGCTATGACTACCATTAGAAAGGAATGGAAGCAAGCATGACCTCACATTTACTTAATTTCATAATTATATCATCTCCTGAATAAGTTATCTGTACTCTTGTAGAGTTGGTAAGCTGGGTAGAGTCTCCAGCTTCTTTTTAGTACACACTCCAGGAAAAACTAGCACATGTTCTTGTGTAACTTATGGCCACTTCTTTGAGGAAGTTATTAATAACCTTTGCATGTCTCTTCCTCTTGGTGGTGTTTCAGAATGTTTTTGGTATTTTTAAAGATTTTTAGAGAGAAGGGAGGGTAGGGAGAGAGGGAGAGAAACATTAATGTGTGGTTGCCTCTTGCATGCCCCTGCTGGGGACCTGACCTGCATGCAACCCAGGCATGTGCCTGACTGGGAATCGAACCAGCAACCCTTTGCTTCACAGTCTGGCACTCAATCCACTGAGCCACGCCAGCCAGGGCTGTTTTTGGAATTTTTAAAAAAATGCAATGTTAACTAATTGAATGTATTTATTTATTTATTTTATGTAAATTACTTTTTATTGTATTTTTCCATTATCATTTAGTCCCCTTATCCCCCTTCCTCCACCCAAATCATCACACTGTTGTCCATGTCCATGAGTCCTTTTTCCTTTTTGCTCAATCCCACTACTCTCTAATGTTCCTGCCCTTAGCTATCATCCTGCTCTCTATCTATGTCTGTCTCTATTTTTCTTGTTAGTTAAGTTTGTTCATTAGACTCCCATATGAGTGAAATCATATGGTATTTGTCTTTCTCTGACTGGCTTATTTCACTTAGCATAATGTTCCCAAGGTCCATCCATACTGTCACAAAGAGTAAAATATTCTTTTTTATAGCCTAGTAATATTCCATTGTGTAAACGTCTCATGGTTGCTTTATCCACTCATCTATTGATGGCCACTTTGGCTGCTTCCATATTTTGGAGATTGTAAACAATGCTGCAATGAACATAGAGGTGTTTATGTTCTTTTGCATCAGTATTTTGGGTTTGTTTGGATAAATTCCCAGAATTGGAATCACTGGGTCATAAGGCACTTGCATTTTTTAATTTTTCGAAGTAGCACCAAACTGCTTTCCACAGTGGCTGCACCAGTCTGCATTCCCACCAACAGTGCAAAAGGGTTCTCCTTTCTCCACATCCTCACCAGCACTTGTTTATTGATTTATTGATGAAACCATTCTGACAGGTTTCAGATGATATTGTGGTTTTAATTTGCATTTCTCTGATGATTAGTGACTTTGAGCATCTTTTCATATGTCTATTGGCCATCTGTACGTACTCTTTGAAGAAGTGTCTATTCAAGTCCTTTGCCCATTTTTTAATTGTGTGGTTTGTTTTTCTGGTGTTGAGTTTTGTAAGTACTTTATACATTTTGGATATTAACCCCTTATCAGATGTATAGGTGAATATGTTCTACCATTCTGTGGGTTGTCTCTTTATTTTGTTGGTGTTTTCCTTTTGCTGTGCAAAATCTTTTTAGTTTGATGCAGTCCCATTTGTTTGTTTTTTCCTTTGTTTCCATCACCTGGAGAGGTATATTAGATAAAATTTCACTATGAGCAATGTCTGAGATTTTGTTGCCTATGTTTTCTTCTAGGCTTTTTATGGTTTGAGGTGTACAATTTAAGTCTTTTTTAAAAATATATATTTTATTGATTTTACTATTACAGTTGTCCCAATATTTTTCTCCCCTTTATCCCCCTTTGCCAAGCACCACCTACCTTCATACATTAACTCCCCACCCCTTAGTTCATTTCCATGGGTTGTACGTATAAGGTCTTGGACATATCCATTTGCTATACAATTCTTAACCTCCCCCTGTATTTTGTGCCTAAATATCATGCTTCTTATTCCCTGTACCTCTTCCCTCATCCTCCCACTCCATTCCACTTGTAACCTTACATGTGACCTCCATTACTGTGATTCTATTCCTGTTCCAGTTGTTTACTTAGTCTTCTTTTTAGGTTCAGTTGTTGATAGTTGTAAGTTTGTTGTAATTTTACTGTTCATAGTTTTTGATCCTCTATTTCTTAGATAAGTCCCTTTAACATTTCATATAATAAGGGCTTAGTTATGATGAACTCCTTTAACTTGACCTTCTCTGGGAAGAACTCTATCTGCTCTTCCATTGTAGATGATAGCTTTGCTTGGATGTAGGTCCTTACCTTTCATGACTTGGAATATTTCTTCCCAACCCCCTCTTACCTGTAAGATTTCTTTTGAGAAGTCAGCGGATAGTCTTATCGGCACTCCTTTGTAGACAACTGTCTCCTTTTTTCTTGTTGCTTTTAAGATTCTCTCTTTATCTTTAATCTTGGGTTAAACTTAATGATGACGTGCCTTGGTGTGTTCCTCTTTGGGTGCAACTATCTTGGGACTCTCTGAGCTTCCTGGACTTCCTGGAAGTCTATTTCCTTTGCCAGATTGGGGAAGTTCTCCTTTATTATTTGTTCAAATAAGTTTTCTACTTGTTGTTCTTCCTCTTCCCCTTCTGGTACCCCTATAATTCAGATGTTGGAGCATTTAAAGATGTTCCAGAGGTTTCCAAGCCTCTCCTCATTGTTTTGAATTCTTGTTTCTTCATTCTGTTTTAGTTGAATGTTTGTTTCTTCCTTGTGGTCCAAATTGTTGATCTGAGTCCCAGTTTCCTACCCTTCACTGTTGGTTTCCTGGATATTTTCCTTTATTTCACTTTGTGTAGCCTTCGTTTCTTCCTTCATTTTGTGACCAAACTCAGTCAGTTCCGTGAGCATCCTGATTACCAGTGTTTTGAACTCTGCACCTGATAGGTTGCCTATCTCCTTGTTGCTTAGTTCTTTCTCCGGGGTTTTGATCTGTTCTTTCATAGAGGCCATATTTCTTTGTCTTGGTGGACCTGTTATGTTGTAAGTGGCAGAGTCTTAGGTATTGGACAGGGCAGGACAACACTCTTTGCTGTGTCGTGGTGCTCTCTGTGAGGCAGGAGTAAGAGAGGGAAAAAATGACCTTTCCTTGCTTGGCTTTCACTCCACTTTCTGTCACTTCCCTCTCTTCCCACACTTCCCACAAGTGGATTATGCCTTTCAGGTGCTGATTGCCAGGAGGGTGGGTTTGTGTATGTTCTAGAACCCTGTAGGTCTCTCCAAGAGACTTTCCTGTGAGACTAGGGGTTTCTCCCACCACCACAACACCCACAGGTTTTTACAGCCATAGGTTTTTGAGTCTTTAGCTTCCTGCACTGAAACCCTGGGTTCGCTGTCTGTCTTGCTCCCCACTTGTTCCTTCCAGTTTATCTGCATGCAAATGTGGGACCACCTCATCAGCCAGGCCCCACCTTGCCTGTGCAGTCTACAGCCTTGCTACACATCCTCTCTGCCCAGGCTGCCCATCTCCACCCCTCCTACCAGTCTGGGTGAATGTTTCTTTAACTCCTTGGTTGTTGGATTTCCATGAAGTTTGATTTTCTAGCAGTTCTTGTTGTTTTTTATTTTTAAACTGGTTTTTATCCTTGTTTTGGTTTGCAATGCAGCAAAGTATTTCTACCTATGCCTCCATCCTTGTGGGAACTCCCAACATTTATGTGTTTAATCCATTTTGGGTTTATCCTTGTGTGTGGTGTAAAAAGGTGGTCTAGATCAAATTTTTCCTATACAATTCATTGAATGAACCATCTTTAGTCCATTTTATGTGCTTGCTTCCTCTGTCAAATATTAATTGACTATAAAGGTGTGGGTTTATTTCTGGATTCTTTATTCTTTTAAAAAAAATTTAAAAAGATTTTATTTATTTTGTCAGAAAGGGGGAAGAAGAAAGAGAGAGAGACAGAAATATCAATGTGTGGTTGCCTCTTGCAGACCCCCATCTGGGGACCTGGCCAGCAACCTAGGCATGTGCCCAGAGTGGGAATTGAACCAGCAATCTTTTGGTTCACAGGCTGACACTCAGTCCACTGAGCTATACCAGCCAGTCTGGTCTCTGTATTCTGTTCTGTTGATCTATGTGTCTGTTTTTATGCCAGTGCCAGGATGTTTTGATTACTATGGTTTTGTATATAGTTTTATATTAGGTAGTGTGATTTCTCCAACTTTGTTCTTTTTTCTCAGGCTATGTGGGGCCTTTGTGTTTCCATATAAATTTTTGAAATATTTGTTCTAGTTCTGTGAAATACGTCATTGGAATCTTGATAGGAATTGTGTTAAATCTACAGATTGCTTTGGGTAATATGGACATTTTAATGATGTTAATTCTTCCTATCTATGATATGGTATGTACTTCCACTTATTTGTATCTTCTTCAATTTATTTCCTCAATGTCTTATAATTTTTCAAGTATAGGTCTTTTACATCCTTGGTTATATTCATTCCTAAGTATTTTATCCTTCTTGAAGCAATTGTGAATGGGACTGTTGTCTTAATTTATGTTTCTGTTAGCTCATTATTGGCATATAAAAATGCAACTGATTTCTAAATAGTGATTTTTTATCCTGTCACTTTTTTGAATTGATTTATCTGTTCTCGTAGTTTTTTTGGTAGAATATTTGAGGTTTTCAAATAAAGAGAGTTTTAGTTCTTTCTTTCCTATTCAGATGACTTTTGTTTCTTCTTCTTGTCCAGTCACTGCCAGTACTATGTTGAATAAGCGAAGTGAAAGTGGACATCCCTGTCTTGTTCCCTAGTTTAAGGGCAATGCTTATAGTTTTTGCCCATTGAGTATGATGGTGGCTGTGGGTTTGTCATATATGGCCTTTATTATGTTTAGGTATGTTCCCTCTATTCTTACTTTGCTGACAATTTTTTCGTAAGTGGGTGCTGTACATTACCAAATGCTTTATCTGCATCTATTGATATGATTATGTGGCTTTTATCCTTTATTTTGTTTATGTGGCAAATCACACTTATTGATTTGCAAATATTATACCAACCTTGCATTACTGGAATAAATCCCATTTGATCATTGTTTATGATCTTTTCAGTGCATTGCTGTATTCAGTCTGCTAATATCTGGTTGAGGATTTTAGTATCTATGTTCATTAGGGATATTGGCCTATAAATTTTTTTGTAGTGCCTTTAACTAGATTTGCAATTAGGATAATGCCGGCCTTGTAAAGTGGACTTTGGAGGCTTCCCTCCTCTTGAATTTTTTGAAATAGTTTCAAAAGGGGAGATGTTAGTCCTGGAATATTTGGTAAATCACCTGTGAAGCCATCTGGTTCAGGGTTGTTGTTTGTTGGGAGTTTATGATTAATGCTTCAATTTCATTAGGTGTAATCTGTTTATTAAGATTCCTTGATTCTTTCTGATTTAGTTTTGGAAGATTGCATGTTTCTAGAAGTTTATCCATTTTGTCCAAAGTGTCCAGTTTTTTGGCATATACTTGTTAACAGTATTTTTTTTACAATATTTTGTATTTCTTTGATATCAGTTGTTATTTCTTTTCTTACATTTCTGATTTTATTTGTTTGGGTTCTCTCTTTTTCTTGAAGAGTCTGGTTTAAAGGTTTGTCAATCTTGTTTATCTTTTCAAAGAATCATTTCTTGGATTCATTGATATTTTGTATTTTTTTAGACTCTATTTCTTTTATTTCTGCTCTCATCTTTATTATTTCCTTCTTTCTCCTCACTTTGGGCTCTGTTTGTAGTTCTTTTCCAAGTTCCTTTAATTGTGAAGTTAGATTGTTTATTTGAGCTTTTTCCTTTTTTTTTCTTTTTTCTTTTTTTGAGATAGGCCTATGATGCTATGAATTTTCCTCTTAGGATTGCTTTTCCAGGGTCCCGGAGATTTTGGATTGTTGTGTCTTCATTTTCATTTGTTTCAAGGCATCTTTTGATTTCTTCCTTGATCTCATTGTTAACCCATTCATTATTTAATAACATGCTATTCAGCTTCCATGTCTTCACATGTTTCACAATTTTCCTCTTGTCATTGATTTCTAGTTTCACAGCATTGTATTAAGAGAAGATGCTTGATATGATTTTAATCTTCTTAAATTTATTGAGACTTGTTTTGTGTCATAACATGTGATCCATCCTAGAAAATGTTCCATGTGCACTTGAAATTATGTGTATTCTGCTGTATGGGGTGAAATGCTCTGAAGGAATCAATTAAATCCATTTGATCTAGTGTGTTGTTTAAGGCTGCTGTCTCCTTGTTGATTTTTTGCCTGGAAGATCTATCTATTGATATCAATGGGGTGTTAACATCCCCAACTATGACTGTATTTTTCTGTTAATTTCTCTCTTTATGTCCATTAAGATTTGCTTTACATATTTAGGTGCCTCAAGGTTGGGTGTGTAAATGTTTACTAGGGTTATATCCTCTTGTTGTACCATTTCTTTTATGTGTAGTGTCCTTTTTTTATCCCCTTACTATAGCCTTGATTTTAAAGTCTATTTTGTCAGATATAAGTTTTGCTACCCCACCTTTTTTTCCTTTCCATTTGCATGAAATATTTTTTCCATCCCTTTACTTTTAGTCTATATGTGTCTTTTGATCTTAGATGGGTCTTTTGGAGGCAACATATATATAGGTCTTGATTTTTTATCCATTCATCTACTCTCTGTCTTTTGGTTGGAGCATTTAAGCCATTTACATTTAAGGTAATTATTGATATATACATATGTAGTGCAATTTTATTGTTAGACTGTTTTCCTCTGGGTTTTTCCCCCTTTCTTCTTCTGTTATTGTTATTGTTGTTCTCTTCCTCCTCCTTCTCCTCCTCCTCTCCTCCTCCTCCTCCTCCTCCTTCTTCTTCTTCTTCTTCTTCTTCTTCTACTTCTTCTTCTTCTTCTTTTCTTCTTGTAAGCCCTTTACTTGCAGTACTGGTATGCTGTTCACAAACCCCTTTAACTTTTTTAGTCTGGGAAGCTCCTTATTTCTCCTTACATTTTAAATGATAGCCTTGCTGGGTCAAGTAGCCTTGGTTGTAGGTCCTTGATCTTCAACACCTTGAATATTTCATGCCACTCCCTTCTGGCCTGAAATGTTACTGTGGAGAAATCAGAAGCCAGTCTAAATGGTACTCCCTTGTAGGTAAGTACCTGGTTTTCTCTTGTGGCTTTTCAAATTCTCTCCTTGTCTTTAAGCTTTGTCATTTTAATTATGATGTGTGTTGGTGTAGGCATCTTTGTGTCCAACCTTTGTGTTGGGGACTCTCTGAGCTTCCTGCATTTTTGTGTCTTTTTCCTTTACCATATTAGGGAAGTTTTTGGTCATTATTTCTTCAAATAGGTTCTCCATCCTTTGTTCACTCTCTTCTCCCTCTGGTATTCCCATGAAGCAGATGCTGTCATGCTTCATGTTGTCCATAATGTTTCTTAAGCTGTCCTCAGTTTTTTAAAAAGTTCCATCTTTTTGCCACTCTGCCTGGGCATTTTTTTTTCTTCCTTGTCTTCCAAATCATTGATTTGATCCTCTGCTTCATCTAACCTACTCTTTATTCCTTCCAGTTTATCATTTATTTCAGATGTTGCATTCTTTATTTCTGACTGGTCCTTTTTAATGTTTTCTATGACTTTTTTTCATGTGGTAGAATATCCTTATAATCTTTACTCTAAACTCTCTATCTGAAAAATTGCTTGCCTGCATTTCATCTAGTTCTCCATCTGGAGAATTCCTTTCATTTGGGGTCTGTTTTTGTTTTTGTTTTTTGTCTTCCAACTTGACTGCTGCTTTGCATTTGTTTCTATGTATTAGGATGATCTGCAAAGACTCTGGTGCAACCCTCTGTCAGACAATGCTTGTGACTCTTCCTGGGCAACCTGTTTAGAGCTATAAGCAATGACTGGCTTAAGATCCACAATGTGGGACAGAGTAATTCCTGTGGGCAGGGCTATTGCTTCCCCCCAGGCTGATGTCTCTTTGAGAGGAGTGCTGTGCCTAACAATGATGGCATCTGCAATATGGGGAATGACTCAGCATAGGGATCCTGTTGGCTTCTCCTTCAGTTCTCTCTCCTGAGCCACCAGCCGCAGACTATCCTCATGCATCTCTAGTCCACTACGCTCTCCATCAGTTGGAGCCTATGGTAAGTGCACACAAAAAAAGTTTTATTCATTGGTTCTTTAAGGGGCTCTTTGCATCTCCAGCCATCTCTGCCTGGCAGACAGAAACCCTGTTTCTTTTCATAGCTGAATGCTATCTGGATTCCTTTCCTGGCTCTGTTACTATAGGCTATGGAGCCCAGCTTGGGGTTCAGACCTCCCACTTCTCAAGGGGAACTCCCTGGCCACTGAAATATCCCTTTGGAACTTCAGCTGCCACCCATAGGATCCCAACCAGCTCTCTCATGCCCCTACCATTTATATTGTGGTGAAGTGGAATCTTTTGTCTGTCCTTGGTTATAAGGTTCTCTCCAGCTAGTTTTCAGTTGGTTGTTCAGAACGATTTCTCTACAATTTAGTTATAATTCCAGATTGGTCCTGGGAGGAGGTTAGTGTAGCTTTCACTTACTCCTCCACCATCTTGAGTCTCTTTTTTTGGTACTTCTGAAAGCTTGGAGTAGTTCTACCTTTTCAGCATATTCAGAATAACCTTCTACAAAAGAGCCTGAACTCTACTCTACATTTCTAAGAGCATAACATTTTTTCTTTTTTACCTCTGCTGTTGAAATCTTTCAAAATCCACTTCTTAGTGGTTTCCTTCTGCCACTGTATTTTTACAGATGAATTTCCTATTTCTAATGTGACAGTTTTCCTTCCTCTCTGATAAGCCAAGTTTATATTCCAAATTTACAAATTTCTAACTACGGGAATGTAGAGAAACATTTAACTTCTCTGACCACAGTTTCATCATCAGAAAAATGGAGGAGTTAAAACTGTATCCATTTCATAGGATTGTTGTGAAGATAAAATGAGATGATGAATGCTTATTGCTTAACTTGGCACATATGGGCCAATAACCATGGGGGCTGTGTTATCAGTCAGTATGTCATCATCCTCATCATCACCTAGGTGCCATTTGCTCTCCTCTGACAGTATGTGAAAAATCCAGCTTCAGCTTGCAGGAGATATTTGGGGTGCTTACCTACAGTAGGAAGGTAGCCATAGTGCTCTGTCCTATAGACCTCTGTTACAAATATATGTCTCTATCTCTTTGATTCTCAGCTAAACAGTCCTATGTGTGCACTGTCTATGCCTGTTTGTGGTGTTCCTAGGAAGTGTGCTTCTAAAACCTGCTTATTTCCTTCTTTCTCTGGAAGTGATAACCCACCAACCTCTGAGTGGTAGCAATTTGCAAGGTATTGATTTACTTGACTCTTGCACTTCATCCTAGAACACACACACACACACATTGTAAAACTTGTTTCTTCCTTCATACAATTGGATTTCTCTTGTTTTTTATGTTCTGACAATAGTCCGATTTCGATCTTTGCCCCAGAATTTTAGTGCTGTATTTTCCTTTTAGACTGGTCCTTTCAGCACTGATGTCAACTAATGCTCCAAACTCGATTCTACTGATATCAGTGACACACCAATCCTATCACCACTGACATCGTTAATGCCCAAACCCATCTTCACCAATATCAGCTAATGCCTCAAATTCCTTTCCGCATGGATTAGGTCAAGATGGGTTTGGGACTTTAGTTGATATCAATACTGAGTTTCAAAAGAGACAGAGCAACATGCTTCTGCAGCAAAGATAAAAATTATGATAAGTATAGAAATGAATTTAAAATATTAAATTATAAATACAATAGGCAACATTTCTTGAGCACCTAAAATGTGCCAGTCACACTGCTTTCTTGGATTATATCATATCATCCTGCCAAATAATCTTTTAAGTAATTTCTACTATTATCCCCATTTTATGGATAAGAAAACAGAAGCTTGGCTGGACTGAATCACAGATTCAACATACACGGGTTGAGCAGTGAATCTTGGACACAAGTATGGGGTTTGAGGGGCTCTAATAATTATACCCCAGCTTCCTGTCTTGAATTCTAAGCCCACTGAAAGAAACAAAATAGTGATAAAGATGGAAATAAAAAGATTGGATATTTTACTGGTATAAGTTGGATTGCAGGGCATGGCTTATAAAACAACAATTGGCTTCCTAATTCTCAGAGTCCCTCAATTTAAATTATGGGAAAGTTTGATTCTGTAGGGTAGATGCACTTAAGCAGCTTTCTGTTAAGTGTATCACTTCAGGATGGGGATGGAAGAAAGAAAAAGTAAATCTCTCTATATTATTATTTTTTATTAATGGAAACTGGATTATAAGACATGGTTTAAGTATGTTATCGAAATGACTGTCTGCACTAAATCTCAGAATTTGGCAGACTCTGTGACTAAGGTCATACCACTAAATAAGCTGCCTTCATAGACAAGAATGAGAAGTCTCTAGAGTTGCCAGCATATTCCTCCTCACTCCATTTCTCTGGTTCCTTTGATACCATTATTCTTGTCCATTTCTTGCTAGAGACCTACAGCAGTTGGCATATGTCTGAGACAAGACTTGGGCCAATTATATAAAGGTCAGTTTTGAATGTATTCCCATTTGTGATACCAGCTTCTGTCTGTTTCACTTGTAGTGGTGCAGTCAAAGGAAAATGAAAGCACTCTCGATCATTCCTAGGGATAAGTCCAAGTGAGATGTGCACCTTAAACTACAATGAATGTGGCTTCTCCCTCTATATCAGTTGTCAGGTCCAGTTGGTGTGCACACCTGACACCATCATTTTTAAAAAAGGGTCATAGGACTGTCCCCCTCCCATTTTTAATATAAGCATCCGATGCTTGCTTGGATTGGTCATCCCCCTGGTTGGTCCAAAATATATCTCCAAGTGATAGAGTGTTATCTCTGAAATTTATGTGGATCTGACCAATTCTAACAGGACTCCTTTGTTGTCTCAGGTCTGTCAGCTCACTCTGATGTTGACTATGAACCCAATATGGCTGATTTTATTTGGGGGTTTCAAGACTGAGTTTTAGCACATTTGGATCATCTACTTGGTCTTAGGGGAAGCCCTGGTTTCTGCAATGAACACTGAAGCACTTTAAATAAAAAAATATTTTAGGCAGCTGGTCTTCTTTTGTTTTAATCCTCATTCAAGGATATGTTTATTGATTTGAGAAAGGCAAAGAGAGAGAGGAGAGAGAGAGAGAGAGCACAAGGAACATCAGTGTGAGAGAAAACATTGATCCAGCCTCTCTTATGCACCCCAAACAAAGATCAAACCCACAACCTAAATTTGTGCCCTGACCAGGTATTAAACCTGCAAGCTTTTGGGGTATGGAATGATGCTCCAAACAACTTAACCACCCAGCCAGGGCAGCAGGCTTCCATTTTAAGTATTTAGCCATACTTTATTATTTTTTTAATTTTGGAAACATCTTTATAGAATGAAAAGACTTAACATTGACTTTAAGGGGTTATCAGGAAAAGCTTGGTGTTTTTGCACAAGAGACATTTGCTTAGCAAAATAATTGTGCCCCAAGGCATAGATTCAGCCTGGTTGGTCTGTAAACCAAGTGTTATGGCTGTTCTTAGCTATGTAATCTTAGCTTTGGTTCTTCTTAGCTCTGCACATCAGTTTCCTTATCTGTAAATGGAATTATGATAGTATTAACTAATATTTCCTTTTATAATGTAGCAGGTAAGGTAAGCATAATCAAAATAGTATCAAGCAGACTGGAAAGGTGAGGGAGTCATCAGAATAGAATAAGTTTTATTAATGAAGAACTTATTTGATTTTTAAAATCTATTTTATGTAGAGCTTTTGAACTTATGAAACTTTCAACTTTCCTCTGGTTTATCGATTTGATAATGTAGGTACTTTTACCTACATTTTATAGATGGGAAAACTCAGGTTCAGGTGTCTTGATGAAAGTGGAACAGTCAGCAAATAGCAGAGATGGGAAGATGGTCCAGACCTTTGCCTAATCATCCCTTTCCCATTCCTTTTCATTCTCTTTTTGCTTAAACATTTTAGATGAGCTTTCTATTTAGTTAGTGTAAGTCTTCTTTACCAAAGCTAGGAAGTTTATTTCTCCATTCCTTTTTTGTGTCTAAGGATTTTGCTTTCCTACTTGTCCCTGGGGCCCTTTGCTTACCCAGATTAATTCCATATACATGAACTGATTCGCTTAGAGAACAGGATGCTTTGCTAGTTAAATTGCACCTGCTGTGAATGTGGTATTTGGCATTTACCTTCCTGTAAATTCCAGCTAGCAGAGACTTTGTCTCTGAGACATTATTTGAACACACTAGAGATACAGCAAAGTTTGGGTTTTCCTTAGGAATTGGCCAATAAGTATGCTCCTAAATGGCTTTATCATTAATCTTAGCCTTTGGATATCAGAGCAGCCTTTGGATGTCATACATGTCTAGACATAACTTTTGGCACCTTGAACTTGTCCATGGTCAATAACAACAGTATCCTGTGGTACTATTATATCTAACCAGTTTAGCAACATAAGTAACACAAATATGATCTATTATTCAGATTTATTGTTGATACCTTTAAGTTTGAGTGAGCATTCTAGATGTAAATTAGAGTAAAAATCTCTATGAATATTCACAATCCACTAAAATAATGAGAGCATAATAATGATTAATTATAAAATAAAACAATAATTATTATGAAGCTGTCCATTTTTATTTAAAAACAATTCATAATCTTTTTAAAAAGATTTTGTTTATTTATTTTTAGAGATGGGAAGGGAAGTAGAAAGAGAGGGAGGAAACATCAATGTGTAGTTGCCTCTCATGCACCCCGTAGTGGGGACCTGGCCCCACAACTCAGGCATGTGCCCAGACTGGGAATTAAACCAGCAACCCATTGGTTTGCAGGCTGGCACTCAATCCACTGAGCCACACCAGCTAGAGCAATTCAGAATCTTTAAATAAAAAAGGTTAGCAGTTAATACAAAACTTAAGCAAAGTTGTCTTAGCTGGATAAATCCATCTGAGTAAATATATACTTAAAAGAATTTAAATAATAAGAAGCAGAATATTAAAAATGTGATTATGCCATAGTTCTACTGCTCATAAAATTATTGGGTGTATATTAAACAAAATAAACTTTAAGAGTTATATTTAAATTTCAGTTTTGTAATTTTATCTAGGTCATGATTCTCTCAAGAAAAATTTTGGGGGGAATTTTTTTGTCTTGTAAGAATGAGGTAAGGCTGTCAACTTTGTGACCTACAAATTTTATGAGAAAGGAAAACTCTGAAATCACATACAAAAACTAGATATACTAACAAATACTAGAGTAGCATACCAGAGGAAAACGAGGTGCATGCTAGGGAAAAATTAGGTGCCCACAGATTTCTTGTTCTTTTGTGAATTAATTTAATCTCACACACGTGTTCTTAGGAACAATTCGAGCTGCTCAGCTGACAGTGCCAAGCAACTACTGCTCCGAAATTCAGGTGATGAGCTTGAAATTTCACTTCTAAAAGTTTAGTGATAAAATTGTAATCATACTAATAATATTTTTTATATAATACAAATACTAAATTTTGTAGATGCACAAACCATATATATATATTTTTTAGTTTATTCAGTACAGTTTCTATCCTTTATTCCCATTCCAACCCACCCAGCCATCTGTCCCATTTCCAACACCCCTAGTTTTGTCCATGTGTCCTCTATATTTGTTCCTGTAAACCCTTCCCTTCTCCCCTAAAATTCCCTCCCCTCTCCCCTCTGGGAACTGACAATCTGTCCTCTATTTCAGTGACATTTGTTATATTTTACCTCTTTCTTTTTCTGTAGTTTAGGTTCCTATTAAGGGCGAGATCATATGGTATTTGAATTTCAATGCCTGGCTTATTTCGCTTAGCATAATGCTTTTCAGCTCCATCCATGCTGTTGCAAACGGTATGAGCTCCTTCTTTCTTTCGGCTGTGTAGTATTCCATTGTGTAAATGTACCATAGTTTTTTGATCCGTTCATTTACTGGTGGGCACCTAGGTTGTTTCCAGCACTTAGCTATTGTAAATTGTGCTGCTATGAAGATTGGGGAGCATAGATTCTTTTGGATGGGTGTTTCAGGGTTCTTAGGATATAGTCCCAGCAGTGGAATTGCTGGATCAAAGGGCAGGTCCATTTTTAGTTTTCTGAGGAAGTTCCATACTGTTTTCCATAGTGGTCGTACCAGTCTGCAATCCCACCAACAGTGCAACTAGGGTCCCTTTTTCTCCACAACCTCTCCAACACTTGTTGACTGTTGTTTTATTTATGATGGCCATTCTGACTGGTTTGAAGTGGTATCTCATTGTGGTTTTAATTTGCATCTCTCTGATAGCTAGTGATATTGAGCATCTTTTCATGTGTTTCTGGATCCTCTGCGTGTCCTCCTTGGAGAAGTATCTGTTCAAGTCCTTTGCCCATTTTTTAATTGGGATTCTTGTCTTCTTCAAGTGGAGCCGTGCAAGTTCTTTATATATTTTGGAGATCAAACTCTTGCCTGAGGTATCATTGGCAAATATGTTTTCCCATACAGTTGGTTCTCTTTTTATTTTAATACTGTTTTCTTTAGCCATGCAGAAGCTTTTTATTTTGATGAGATGCCATTTGTTTATTCTTTCCTTTATGTTCCTTGCTCTAGGGGATATGTCAGTAAAAATATTTCTGTGTGCAACATCTGAGATTTTCCTGCCTATGTTCTCCTCTAGAACTTTAACAGTGTCATGGTTTATATTTAAGTCTTTTATCCACCTTGAATTTGTTTTTGTGTATGGTGTAAGTTGATGCTCAAGTTTCATTTTTTTGCATGTAGCTGTCCAGTTCTCTCAACACCATTTATTGAAGAGGATGTTTTTACTCCATTTTATGTTGCTCCCCATTGTAAAATATCAATTGACCATAGAGATTTGGGTTTATTTCTTGGCTCTCTGTTCAGTTCCACTGCTCCATGTGCCTGTTTTTGTGCCAGTTCCAGACTGTTGTGATTACAGTGGCTTGGTAATATAGTTTAGTATCAGGTATTGTGATCCCTCCCTCTTCTTTCTCAAAATTGCAGCAGCTATGCAGGGTTGTTTATAATTCCATATAAATTTTCGAAGCATTTGTTCTATGTCTGTGAAATATGCCATTGGTACTTTAATAGGTATTGCATTGAACGTGTAAATTGCTTTGGGTAGTATGGACATTTTGATGATGTTAATTCTTCCAATCCATGAGCACGGTATATGTTTCCATTTGTTTCTGTCTTCCCTGATTTCTTTCTTCAGTGTTGTGCAGTTTCCTGAACACAGGTATTTTACCTCTTTGGTTAGGTTTATTCCTAGGTATTTTATTTTTCTTTTTGCTATATTGAATGGGATGTTTTTCTTGATTTCTGCTTCTGCTGTTTCATTGTTGGTGTACAGAAATGTCTTTGATCTCTGGATATTGACTTTGATTCCCACTGTTTTGCCAAATTCATTTATTAGGTCCAGCAGTTTTTTGGCCAAGTCTATAGGATTTTCTATGTACACTATCATGTCATCTGCAAACAGTGACAGTTTTGTTTCCTCCTTTCCAATTTGGATGCTATTATTTCCTTTTCTTGTCTGATTGCTGTGGCTAAAACTTCCAGTACTAT
>CM052543.1:73844799-73862078 GCA_028533065.1 Trachops cirrhosus
CTGTTCCTCAATGGCAGCCGCAGCAGAAGGCTTATTATTTCTAGTAACTTGATAATTGCAGATAACCTTGTTTTATTTCTGGCCAGAAAATGTAATTTGTAAGATACCAACTCACTGAGATTTATTAAGCCTCATTTTATGATCTACTACGTAATCAATCTGCTTCAACTGATTCATGAGCCTGAAAAGAACACGAATTATTTAATGATGAGTATAGAATTCTAGAGATAACTATTGCATTGACTTTGTTATTTGTTAAAATCTTCTGCGTCTTTACTGATTTTATAGCTGCTTGACCTACCAATAACTGGAATATGTGTTACAATCTCTTCCTATAATGTTGGGTTTCTCAATTTCTTCCCCCAATAATATTAATTATATAAATTTGGCTGAATCTGCAAAAAAAATAAAAAAAATAAAAAATATCCAGTCATGTGCTATGAAAAATAGAGACATTTATTGAAGAAGATACAAGAAATATTGTACGTAGGACAATGACACCTCAGTCCCCTTCAAAGTAGGAATCTTGGGATCTCATACAGTTCTCCCAGTCATCATCAGCTTCCCCATCATATTTTCCTAAATCTCATCAATGGCCTGAAATCTCTTCCTTTTCAAAGGTGATTTTAGTTTGGGGAAAAACCAGAAGTTGCAGGGTGCCAAAGCTGGGCTGTAGGAAGGCTGAGTCACGTTCAATATTCTCAGGTGTTCTGCTTCTTGCAGGCCTTCCAGAATGTGGATCACTCACTTTCAACAGATTCTTGACCATCTTTGAAGAATTTGTGCCACACTCTTGTTTGTGCTGCACTTATTGATCATCTGTGAAAAGTCTTCTGAATCATCCAAATAGTTTCCGTGGAGGAATGTTCAAGCTTAATGCAAAATTTGATGCACATTTGTTGCTCTACTAACTCAGTCATTTTGAATGTGATGGCCATGCAGTACACATGCTCACTCAATGGCATCTACCACTCCCATTGACTAGTAGAGTAAAGTTATCATTGTTCACACATGTGCATTCCAGTCCACTCTCCTTGGCTGCCAGGTTGCATCAATGCCACACAAACCATTGCTGTTATATTAACAATGGTTGGATTTTCCAGACAGACCTCGTATATACATTCATATCTATATATTTTATTTTTAATTTTAATTTTTTTCAATTACAGTTTACATTCAATATTATTTTGTATTAATTAGTTTCAGGTATATAGCATAGTGGTTAGACAATCATATAATTTAAAAAGTGTTCCTCCTGATATTTTCAGTACCCAACTGACACCATACATAACAATATTATTGACTATACTATTTATGCATAATATATGAGGGAGACCCCCCCAAAAACAAAATTATCTTGTGGAGAGTGGGTCTCCTGTAGTACAGGCTTCCCCACTAGGTGAGTGATTTAGGAACCCATCTGAATCAGTGTACTAGCTAGCATTCTTGTGAGAGGCTACATCCAGCTTTGATGAATTTCTTTTGAAGACTCAATACATTTCCCCATTTCATGAGGGGTGATTTACAAGTGCACCTACCCACACTGAGTTGAGTGTTCAGCAGTTTTTGACCAAAAACAGCATAACCCCATACCCTACTCTCTCTATTCACCCGTTCTCACCTTGAGCACCTTTGTTTTTGTTTTACCAAATGAAAAAACTTCTCAAAGGGAAATGCTTTGCCAGTGTGGAAGAGGTGAAATGGCAGAAGCACTAAAAGGCATCAAAAATCAATGAGTTCAAAAGCTGTTTTGAGCAGTGGAAAAAAGTCTTGATAGGTGTATTGCATGAAATGGAAAGTACTTTGAAGGTGACTGAAGTTTAAAGGTGTAAGAATAAATACACAATTTTTTATTTATTTTTAATCATTATTCAAGTACAGTAAATACACAATTTTTTATAAATAAATTCCTGGGTTTTGGGGTCCCCCTCATATTATATATATTATATAGCTGGTCCTCAAATAACATCATGTTATTATAATGGTGATGAGATGCCACAGGAAATTAACTCTTGTTTCTATC
Source organism: Trachops cirrhosus (assembly GCA_028533065.1). NCBI lineage: Eukaryota > Metazoa > Chordata > Mammalia > Chiroptera > Phyllostomidae > Trachops > Trachops cirrhosus. The sequence goes on from CM052543.1 coordinate 73,846,823, forward strand.
AATTAGCTTGTGGTAAAATTGATTTTATTATACATCATTTTGCTTATATTTGCAGAAGTTATGACAGAGTTAAGTGAAGACTTACTGTATAAAATATATATTATATATAGAATACATGCAAATAAAAATATATAAGCTCTCTACCAGTTCATACTGATTTATCATAGGGCTCATTTTAATTTTCTCCCTTTACTTATTTGAAGTTCCCTTCTCTGATGATAAGAAACCCATTATATTTATTTCATCAATCCCCCAGCAAATAGCTTGTCATGCATTACTGCTGTGCTTTCCTTGCCTGAGTGGCTTCCTCACTGACTCAGGCTCTGACAGCCTGACCCTCCTCATGTGCACTCCCTTCTCACTCCACTCCAGATCTGGCATCCTTGCTAGGCTGCCACTCCACAAAGACCCCTCCCCCTGCTGTTGGGTCTCTAATACCCACACTAGGAAAGCTCTCTGAGGGAATGCACTCTTCACTCTGGGCTCTAAAACCCATGACAAGCCACCCTCCATGTGCCAGCTCAGCCCTGCCATGCTGCCTTGTGCCTGTTCTGCTGCCCTCTCCTGCACTATGAATAATCTCATCAGTCTACTGTCCATGCTGCTTTGTGCTTCCCACATGGGTGTCCTCTGATACCACACACCAGACCACTCCTCCAGGGAGACTCTTTCTTTAGCCTCTTTAGGCTCTGTCATCACTTGCCAGGAAGCTCCTCTACTTGTGAATGCCCTCCTCACCCTTTCGAGGGTCTGACCCTCACACTCTCTCCTTCAGGTGGACACCCTGCCACTCAGGCTCAGACCTGGGCAGCCATCCTATACAGATGCATTTCTTTTCAACTCAGACTCCAGTACCCTCTTCTGGGCTACTGTGGCTGTCCTGCCCCTGCACCAGGCATGGAGATCCACCTTCTTCTGCCTACCTAATGGCTTTAGGGCCAAATTCTTCAAGAAGGGGAGGGAAGAAAAGAGAAAGATCCTACAGTTTCTTTGGGGACAGATTTCTCACATCTAGTATGTTTCTTTGCATTTTTAGTCCATAGCTCTCTTTCACGATCCTACTTCTGTGGGAAAATTTTACCCTTACTATTTGACATGAGTAATTTTATTGAATTGAAAAAGATTTACTGAGTGATATACCCTTAATCTGATCCTTGCCCTTAGGTAATATAATCTGTAGAAAGAATTTACTGGCATTTTCCTTAAAATTGCTTTCTGACTCTAATATTTTACTATTTGGAGATTAGAAGCAGTTTTTTTTAACCTTGCAAAGCCCCAATTCTTAAATCTCCCCATTTGCTTTCATTTCTACTTTCAAATTGGGCAGTTCTCTCCTGATCTTATGTCTTTCTCATAATACCTAGCGAAACAGGACAAATATCAGTAAAAAAACTTTCTAACATGTTTCCCCCTAGAGCTGCAGGTTCACTCAAATCATGTTCTATTTCCCAAGTAATGTGAATGACAGTTATACTAACTATTTGGTCACTATAAAACATGGACTACAGCCTTTGTGGCCTTGGCTATTAGTTTCTTTGCCAATGATGATTATCTAATTGCGAAGTCAGCTCCACATATTTTGGGTTATTTTTTACAAGGGCACCCGACTTCTGGTAGCAAATTCTTTATTAGTTGGAATGGATTAGGATATATTCTGATTACAAACAATCCAAACTTTTATTGTCTTAACATAACAAAACTTGATTTCTTGATCCCAGTGAATGTTTTACTCTGGTTGCTGGGAAGAAAAGAAAGGCTCTGTTTTGCATAGTTGCTCCAGTTGTCAGAGGTCCTCCCATCTGCAGCTGTACCACCTGAAACCACAGCCCCTGGCTGCCTCAGTGAGGAAATGGAGACTAGAAAAGAGTGCTTGGCTTTTCACTGCCTCAGACCAGACATGACATAAATCACTCATGGTCATATTTTGATGGTCAGAATCAGTCAGGTGGTCCCAACCAACTGTAAAGAACCTGAAAGTGCAGTTTTCCATGTGCCAACAAGGGCAGAACTCGATTTTGGCACAGATTTGTGTTGTGTCTCATTTCGCTGCATGTTGCTTATGAAGTGCCTTTTATGCCCACTCACCTGTCATTCACTGAGTGTCTATCACATTCTAGGCACTAATGATATAGCAGTAAACAGAAGGGACAAAACCCACCTACTCTCCTTAAAATGGGCTAGACAGACACCTTTTATATATATAGCATGTCAGGTGGCGGTAAGTGATATGGAAAAAAATTAAGCAGAAAAGAAGGCTAGGGCTTTCTGGTAGGAGAGGGAGATTTGTAGATTTAAATAGTTCAGTTGGAGAAGGTCTACCAAGAAGGTCACTATGGTAATCTGAATCACAGCACCCAAAGAAACCTATATCCTTATCCCCAGAATCTGTAAATGCATTACTTTCTATTAAAATTGTCCTGGATTATGTGGGAGGGCCTGGTATTATTACAGGGGTCTTTATAAGAGAGTGGCAGGGGGTCAGAGTCAGAAAACAACGTTGACAGTGGAAGCAGAGGTCAGGAAATGAGAGATTTGAAGATGCTGTGCTGCTGGCTTTGAGGGGCCAAGAGCCAAAGAATGCTGATGTTACTAGAATCTGAAGAAGGCAAGGACATAGCCTCTCAAGAAATATAACCCTGCTTATACATCGACTTTACAACTTCTGATATCTAGAACTATAAGATAATAAATATGTTGTGTTTTAAGCCACTAGGTTTGTACAGATGTGTTATAGTAGCAATAGAAAACTAATACAAAGGCATTTGAAAAAAAGATATGAAGGAAGAGAGAGAAAGAATAAGTAGATATCTAAGGGAAAAACTTTCTGGGCAGATTGAACAACTGATGTGAAGACCCTGAGGTAGGAGTATGTCTCTCATGTGCAAGGAGTAAAAAGGCTGCCAGTATAGTTGAAGCCAAGTGAAGGATGGAGATGAGTCAGAGAGGACAAAGGTGAGTCGGTTCAGGAAAGGTCTAGTTGATTGCCCTAATGCCTAAGCCTTGCACTCTGAGTTAAATGGAAGTCATTGGAGGATTTTCAATTGCAGAGCCACATGATCTACCTTATATCCTCTAAAAACCAAAATAGCAAGTTGGAGAGGAAGGGTGGAATGAGGGGGGACTATTAAGGAGATGTTGCAAACATTCCTGGTAAAAATGATGATGTCATGGTCCAGATTGATAGAACAGGAGCTGAATGAAAGCAGTCCAGTTCTGGATCTATTTTGAAAATTAATCTGTAGATATTTACTGATATATTGGACATGAGATGTGATTAAGAAAGTCTAGTTTCCAGGAAAGAGGTAAGACTGGGCACACACATTTATGAGTGTCCAGTGTATAGATGATATTTAAAGCTATGATACTGGATGAGATAACCAGGGGAGAGAACATGCATAAATGTTTTTTTAAGCCACCAGATTTGGTTTATCCATCCTAGGACTGAATCTAGAACACAATAAGTTTTGATGATAAGAAAGATGAAGAATAACCAGCAAAGAAAACTGAGAAGTTTTCAAGGTGGGCTAGGAAGGAAACAAGAGTGTGTTGTATTGAGGTTGAAAATGTGTTCTAAGGAGGAGAGCAGTGTCAAATGCTGGTGAAAGGTGAGGTGATGCTCAAACTATTTAACAATCAGCATGGTAATATAAATTAATGTAAAAGGGTATACTTAATAACCTAAAAGAAATTCCCCTTTATCCTTTAAAAAAGCTAAGCTAAGTGTCATGTGACACAGTTGTAGTAGTCATAGTATAAATTGTTCACAAAATCACTGTAATAAATTCCAATCTTTTGTCAATTTTTAGTTGTTGATGTTATATTTTATTGGAGGAGGCTGTCATTAGCTAAACGATGCCTCTCTTTGAGGTTTGCTTTGATAAAGAAGGCTGCATCAAACACATAAAAACTCCCTTACTAAACTAATAGTCATTGGTGACTTGGAGTGTCAGATTTATATCAGTAATATAGATCACAGTGCCAAATTCTTTCAGCTTTTACTGAAAAGTAATTACAGAGTTCTGGCCAAGATAGAGGTGCAGGTAGAAACCCTTCGCTTCTTCACACAACCAAAAGGAAGATAACAACCAATCTAAAATCAATAAACAACTAGAAGTGCCAGAAAATCAAACTGCATGGAACTCCAACAACCACAGAATTAAAGAAACAGTCAAACAGAACAACCAGACCAGTAAGGAAGCAGACAGTGAGAAACTGAGGTGAGGTGGCAGACCATGAGGGCGAGGCTGGGTCTGCCAGGGAACAGGCTACGTGGGAGGGGCAGACTGAAGGGGAAACTAAAACTCAGAGGTAGCTGTGGACTATAGCAGTTGCCACAGTGGGAGAAATTCCCAGTCTCACATGACAGTTTGTTGAAAAGTGCACTAAAGATGAGTAGGCAAGCTGCATTGTTCCTTCTCTGGTCCCTCCCTCACAGGCAGCTCTGCAGCACAGCAAGGAGGTTTGCCCTGCCTTGGTGAACACATAAGGCCCGCCCCCCCTTATAACTTAACAAGGGCCCCCCAAAAAAGAAGTAGGGCCAAAATGAGAGAAAAGAGTAAAACCTCAGAAAGAGAATTAAGCAATTAGGATATAGCCAAACTACCTGACGGAGAATTTAAAGCCCTGGTAATCAAAATGCTCACAGAACTGATTGAGCTTGGTTGAAAAATGAAAGAACAAGTGAAAGATACCCAAAATGAAATAAAGCAAAATATTCAGGAGACCAACAATGATAGGAAGGAAACCAGATTCAAATCAATGATATGGAACAAAAGGAAGAAATAAACAGCCAACCAGAACAGAATAAAGAAACAAGAATTCAAAAAAGTGAAGAGAGGTTTACAAACCTCTGGGACAACCTGAAACATTCCTATATCCGAATTATAGGGGTGCCAGAAGGAGAAGAACAACAGGAAGAAATTGAAAACTTATTTGAACAAATAATGGAGGAAAACTTTCCCAATCTGGTGAAGGAAATAGACTTTTAGGAAGTCCAGGAAGCCCAGAGAGTTCCAAAGAAGCTGGACCCAAAGAAGAATACACCAAGGCACATCATAATTAAGTTACCCAAGATTAAAGACAAAAAGAGAATCTTAAGCAGAAAGAGGAAAGGAAAGAGGTACCTACAAAGGAGTGCCCATAAGGCTATCCGCTGATTTCTCAAAAGAAACCTCGGAGGCAAGAAGGGGCTGGAAAGAAGTATTTGAAGTCATGACAGGCAAGGACCTCCATCCAAGATGACTCTATCCAGCAAAGCTATCATTTAGAATGGAAGGGTAGATAAAGTGTTTCCTGGATAAGGTCAAGTTAAAGGAGTTCATCACCACCAAGCCCTTATTATATGAAATGTTAAAGGGATTTGCCTAAGAAAAGGAAGATTAAAACTATGAACAGTAAAATGACAACAAACCCATAACTATCAGCAAATGAACCTAAAAAAATAAAAGAAAGAAAAACAATGAAACAAAAACTAAGCAAACAACTAGAATAGGTACAGAATCAGAGAAATGGATATCACATGGAGGGTTTTCAGTGTGGAGGGGGAGGAGAGGAATACAGGGAAAAGGTACAGGGAAGAAGAAGCATAATGGGTAGGCATTAAATAAATGGGGAAAGGTCAGAAATGGTATAGGAAACAGAGAACTCAAAGAACTTATATGTACAACCTATGGACATGAACAAAGTGAGGGGTGCTATAGGGTTGGGGGTGCAGGGTGGGGGGAAGGGAAAATTGGGAAAAGTATAATAGCATAATCAATAAAATATAATTAAAAAAAGAAAAGCAATTACATTAAAAATGTTCTACCCTCTTAAATGCTTTAGCTCTTATATTACTGAAATTTTGTGTACTAAAAATCTTTATTATCAACTAAATCAAGAAAATCACTCTGAATTTCGAGTTCTGGCCAGGATGGAGGCATAGGCAGAAATGTTTTGCTTCCTTGCACACCCAAAAGAGGTATAACAACCAATATAAAAACAAAGAACAGCCAGAACTGCCAGAAAATCATTTGCATGGAAGTGCAACAACCAAGGAGTTAAAGAAGAAATATTCATCCAAACCAGTAGGAGGGGTGGAGAGGATGCATAGCAAGGTGGTAGACTGCACAGGCAATCCCACATTTGCGAGCAGATGAGCAGGGAGGAACAACAGGGGACCAAGACAGACCATGACATCCAGCGTGTCAGTGAGGGAAACTAAAGACCCAAACCCCTGGCTTTTAAAAAATCTGGAGGGGCCCTAGCTGGTATAGCTCAGTGGATTGAGTGTGGGCCTGCAAACCAAAGGGTTGCTGGTTCAATTCCCAGTCAGGGCACATGCCTGGGTTGCAGGCCAGGTCCCCAGTTGGGGGCACTTGGGGAGCAACCACACATTGATGTTTCTTTCCCTCTCTTTCTCCTTCTCTTCCCCTCTCTCTAAAAAATAAATAAACAAAATCTTTAAAAATATATCTGTAGGGGTTGCAGCAGCAGGGAAAAGTCCAAGTCTCACATGAGAGTCCATTGGACAGGCCCATAGGATGGTAAAATATACACAAACCCATCCATCTGTGAATCAGCACCTAAAAGGGCACAATCCACTTGTGAGAAGTGAGGGAAGTGACAGAAAGTGGGATGAGAGCAGAGCAAGTAGCATTGTTCCCTCTCTGACCCCTCCCCCACAGACAGTGCCACAGCACAGCAAAAACGGTTGCCCTGCCCTGTCCAATACCTAAGGCTTCATCCCTTACCATGTAACAGGTGCACCAAGACAAAGAAATATGGCCCAAATGAAGGAACATATCAAAACTCCAGAAAAAGAACTAAGCAACAAGGACACAACCTATCTAATGCAGAGTTCAAATCACCGGTAATCAGGATGCTCACAGAATTGATTGAGCTGGATTGCAAAATGAAGGAAGAAATGAAGGCTACCCAAAGTGAAATAAAGCAAAATATACAGGGACCTAACAGTGAAGGGAAGAAAACCAGGACTGAAATCAATGGTTGGGAACACGAGGAAGAAATAAACAACCAACTGTAACAGAATGAAGAAATAAGAATTCAAAAAATGAGGAGAGGCTTAGGAAACTCTGGGACAACCTTAAGTGCTCCAACATCTGAATCATAAGGGTACCAGAAAGAGAAGAGGAAGAGCAAGAAATTGAAAACTTATTTGAACAAATAACAAAGGAGAGCTTCCCCAATCTAGCAAAGAAAATAGACTTCCAGGAAGTCCAGGAAACCCAGAGAGCCTCGAAGAAATTGGACCCAAGGAGGGACACACCAAGACACATCATAATCAAGTTACCCAAGATTAAAGAGAAAGAGAGAATCTTAAAAGCAGCAAGAGGAAAGGAGTTACCTACAAGAGTTCCCAGAAGACTATCAGCTGATTTTTCAAAAGAAAACTTACAGGCAAGAAGAGGCTGGGAAGAAGTATTCCAAGTCATGAAAGGAAAGGACCTCCATCCAAGATTACTCCATCCAGCAAAGTTATCCCAAATAAGGTAAAGCTAAAGGAGTTCATCATCACCAAACCCTTATTATATGAAATGTTAAAGGAACTTATCTAAGAAATAGAAGATAAAAAAAAAACTATGAACAGTAAAATGACAACAAACTAATAATTATCAACAACTGAACCTAAAAAGCAAAAACTAAGCAAACAACTAGAACAGGATCAGAATCACAGAAATGGAAATCACACAGAGGGTTATAAGTGGCATGGAGGAGGGGGAGAATGGGGGTAAAAGGTACAGGGAATAAGAAGCATAAATGGTAGATACAAAGTAGACAGAGGGGAGGTTAAGAATAGTATAAGAAATGGAGAAGCCAAAGAACTTATATGTACATGGACACTAACTAAGGGCTGGGGGTGGGGGCGTGGGTATGCTGGAGTGGGGGGTTTCAGGGAGGAGGGGGATAAAAAAGGAGAAAAATATTGAGATAACTGTTATAGCATAATCAATAAAGTATACTTAAAATAAAATTCTATAAAAAATGATAAAATCATTTCAAATGTCATATTTAATTGGGTGGAATACAACTCCTCAGGTCAAAGAGGGGCAAAGTGCTGTAGCAGTTAAGAACGATCAAGCCCTGGCTGGTGTAGCTCAGTGGATTGAGCGTGGCCTGTGAACCAAAGGATCGAGGTTCGATTCCCAGGGCACATGCCTGTGTTGCAGGCCAGTTCCCAGCAGGGGATGCATGGGAAACAACCACACATTGATATTTCTCTCCCTCCTTCCCTTCACCTCTAAAGATAAATAAATAAATAATTTTTAAAAATAATAGGTAATAGTTAAAAAAAAAAGAAAAAAAAAGAACAATCAGCCCTGTGTCCAGACTGATTGAGTTTGAATGTTAGTTCTACCATTTAAGTTTTAAATAACCTCCCTGTGCTTCAGTTATCGGTTAAAATGTGGATGGTAATAATCATTAGGCACTTAAATAAATTTATATTTACCAGGCACAGAGCTAATATGATAAGCAACCACACTAATTTTTATTAATAAAAATTATTGCAGCTAATTCTTGTGATAGGTGATTTTTTTTTTTGGTAGATTTTAGTGATCCTGTCCAGTTAAATGGTGGTGAAGTTCAACAGTGACCCACGCTCTGGGTTTTTTGACCTCCAAATCTCCAAGGAACTTATCCATTCCTTCCTGCCCTTCCTCCTGCTTCTACCAGATCCTTTCTGATGCAAAGTCTCATAGAGGCTATAGTCAATCTTATGTTGCCATGGGAAGGCTACACCAGGATGATGTACCAATATCAGCAGCATGAGGGAAAGGCACTGCTGGTCAGATGGAGCTTAGGCATTTACTCACTTGAATATCAGTGCTTCCAGGGACATTTTCTACAAATGTCTGGTCCTAATAGAGCCAGGATGTAAGGTGGCTCATGAGAGCCATGGGGGTCTGGTTGGTGTTCCTAGAGACTGGTAGACACCAAGAAGCCTCCCAAATATTGACACTTGGAGATCCTCAGGGCTGTGTGTGGAGCATAGGTAGGGAATGGGGGACATGGGGGCTGGCAATGCCAGAAAGTAATAAACTCTTTAATTTCTGGATTTTGAGAAGGTAAGGAGTGAGTTTCAGGAAGAAGCAACCATTGGCAGGGCAATCAGAGGACATAAAAAATATGGCTATTTATCTATGGTATGGAAAAGCCATCACAAAAGTAGGTTTACAATTGTGTGGAAAATAATACAATAATTAATAAATTGTGATACAAGTATAAACTCTGTTTCTCATACTCACAACTGTAAACCTACTTTTCCCCCACCCTGTATTTTAATATTTTAACAATCAGTATGGGTATAGCTATGCATATGGTTGGTATTTGCTCCACTGTTAGTTCAAGTAAGCTGAGAACTGACTATTAGATTTAGCACCATGGAAGTCCTTGATGTTTCCATGAGCCATGATAAAGGTATGAGACTGCGTGATTGGAAACTCAGGGGAAACTGCAAGGAAACTCAGTGACTTTTTCAAGGGGTTTTGCAATAAAGAGGAGCAGAGAAATGAAGTTGGAGATGAGGGGATCAAAAGAGGGTTTCCTTAAAATGGGAGAATTAACAATATGTTTATATGAAGAGAAAGTTTTGTGGAGAGATGATGCCTATCATTTATTATCATCCCAGGGGTGGTGTGTGGGGTGTACTAAGGCTACACATATTTTTTTCAGTATTATTTTCAGTTTTTCTTCCCATAATTTCTATTATAAAGCACCTGGCTTTGCTTCCACTATTATTTTCTTCTCTTGTTATAGTTGTTACCCTGATTTGTTTCTGGGCATTTTTCTTTTTTTGCCTCTATTTCTAGTATAAAGTCTGTTCGATAAATCAATAAGCACCCAGGTAGTTTGTGTATACTAGATGTGTGTTCTTTTCTCTGTCAAGAAACCAACCTTTCAGTATCTTAAACTATGGTCTAGAAAGCCAAATGTCATTCTGTAATATTAGATTTTCTGACAGTTATCTATCTATCTATCTATCTATCTATCTATCTATCTATCTATCATCTATCATCTACCTATCATCTAATTCTAGGAAAAGATTAAACCAATTCAACTATTAAACTGCTTTATCTCCTCAAATCCCAACCTTAGTTGAAATAAAAAATACTACCTACCTGAGTCCTAAGCTTCATAGTCTCATAAGTCACCCTTATTTAGAGTGCTTCTCCACTCTCCACCCCTCCATCCCCTCAAGAATGAGTTGACATGGTTGGGGATGAACAGAGTGATAAATCCATCTAATGTCCACTACATTCTGGATTCCTGTGCCAGAGACAGCCAGGCTCTCTTGACTTTTCACATCCACCCATAGCAATGTCCTTCATGCTCCCCTGCTGATGGGTTCTTTTCTTCTTCCTGGGCTCAATAAGTGAGTTTTTCATACTCTATAATATTTATGAATTTTCTTTTTTAATCCACAAAGGTTGAGATGCTATTTTTGCCAAAGGACACTGAAGGAGGCAAAAGAACAAAGGCATTAAGAGCCCAAAGTATTGCATAAGATAAGCCTGCACACAAGGCTCAACCCTGTACTGACCAGCATTGTGGAACATGCTCCTTGTAACATGGGGATAACATCATACTGTTTTATTGACTAGGGTTGTGGACCAAATGGGGAAAAGAAATAACATTCTTAGTGCTAAAAACTTGTCTTTATTTACATTCCATAGTAGATTTCTACTATGTTATGAGTATCATACTTAGTTTTGAGTTTTTAAAATGTGATTCTTCCCATATGTCTAAATCCTTAAGCATAATTCTCTCAGTAGCCAATAATTTTAGTCCATAAAAAACATCTTTATTTATATAATGGATGTCAACAAAAATATTTTGAAATATTTTATGGTGACCCTTTCAGAAATCCATTCTGTTCTACACAATAAAATAACCCTGTTTGCAGAAATGTGCACTTAAAAATTTGGATTTCAAAGTAATAAGAAAACCATTTCTCTTATTTTAGTCTTTATTATAAAGTGAGTAGTTAGATGCAGAGGATCTCTAAGATCCCTTTTAAATATGTGCAACCAATAACAGAAGTTCCAAATTTCTATGAGAAAGGAGATTTAAGGGGGTTGAATGAAATAAAAGGTGAGGGGCCTTGGTGAGTGTCTAGTACCTGCATTTCTCTTGCCCTCATGGCAACGTCGAGTAGACTAACCAATCTGTCAGTGCAGGGTTAGCAGTTACTTGGAAGTCATGACATTCTTTCCTCTCTCCACAATAGTCCTGTTAACTCAGTACAGCTCTCTTCCCAGCTGCGATCGCTGAAAGTCTCAGAATCCCGAGTGCAGTGCTTCAGCAAGCCATTCATTACCAATCAGTTGGCAGTGGCAGGCACAGGGAAATCAACTTTTCATACCTGGAACAAAAATATTTGTTCTAGACAATTTGTCTTCATGACATATAGGGAACACTCAGTTTTCTTTGTCTAAGAATTAAAAAAACAAAACCCAAAAAAACCCATCTTCCTCCAGAGCAGACTTGTCCTAAACCAATTATGCATCTCATCATCCTTTTACACTTATGCCTTCCTCTGTTGAGCTTGGACATGACATCTTACCCTGGTCACATGACCACATCTTGGTTTTTGCCAATAGAGCAAAAACTCTGTTTTGGTAATATTTCTATTGGTGACAGAAGCTCCCTTTCTCTGTTTCTTAGCTCTTTTTCAATCAGGAATAACCTCTTATTCCTGAAGCTTCATGTCCCTTTCTCTCCTCAGGGCAAATACCAACTAAAAATAAAAATTAAAGTTAAAATATTGTTACCCCTATAAGGGAGGGATTTGGAGAGGACCATACTTAGTCTATAGCAATAACATGTAATGATAGGATTTCAGACAATAAGACCAAAAGGGACACAAGTTAGAAGGAATGTTTTTTTCTGATGCATCTCAGAATGTGCCATTTGATCTTTATGGCAAGGAGTGACAAATGGGGTGCACAGTGGAAAACTCATATTCTTTTGAAAAAGAATTGGGATTTAGATTAGGGCTTTATGGAAGATGCCAGAGATGAGATAAAAACAAATATTCACATTTAGGAGCAGTGGCATTTAATAAAGCGATTAAGCAGTGACATTAAATAAGTTCTCAAGCCATTTTGCAGTGATTAGTGTGGGTGGATGGAAGCAAGGATTTATTAGGGAAGGAAAACAGGGATGTTTTTCTTGATTAAAAATTGCGAGCAATGGTGGTAAAAATTTCATGGGAAGTTTTGTTTGGTTGTCCTTGGCATTTAATGACATTGATTATTAAAGTGCCTTTTCCTCCCTCCCTGCCACAGGGTAGAGAGGATAAAGCCTACAGAGGAATGGCAATGTTTGTGAGCAGATTCTGGGTGGGTTGCACTTGTTCACAGACACTTTGGTTCATCTTTATGCCTTAACCTCTCCCATTTTCTAGGTGAATTTCACTGACTCAAGAATGATTGCCTTGTGCTAGAAGGGCATTGCCTCCATGATATCATAGTGGTGAAGGACCTACCTTCAGGGTTTTTGGAGGGATTCAGTGATATACTTCATATAAAGTGCTTGACAGAGAACAAAATATATGGCAACTGTTCAGTAAAGTAAGATACTCTTGCTGTTATAATCATTATGTTCTCTCTTTGCCACCAGCTCTGATGGAAGGAATCCTGAATCTTTAATCAGCAGCTATACCCATAGGGTTCGGTCTCTATGTTCTAACCCAGTGGAAAAGTATAAGAAGCACAAGAGTTTACATTAACCATGCTTTATTCATTCATATCATATCAAGATTATGGTAGATACCTGTTGAATGAAATTAATCTGTACAGAATTCAGGAATAAGTGAATATTAGATGGACAATTTTCATTTGGGCAGAATTCTTTCTGCCAAGAAAAGTAAAGGGAGGTGGAACAACTCTGTAGGAAGAAAATATACTCCAAATTTCTACTTAAAACAGGAATCACAATCTTAGCTTTCATTCACATGTTCACCTGCTTCTCCATTAACATTGAGATTGGGAGATTTGGTTGAATGTTCACATTTTTCTCAAACAAAATGCAGGATACATTCTGGGACAAATATAAGTGAAATTACTGAGATGTGTTGATGCTTTAGTTGGACCACAGTGGGAGTCTGGGATATATCATTACTCTTTACATAGAGCAGAGAGCACTTGTATTTGAGTCATTCTTTAATTCTGGTCCCGATTCTCTCACCAAAGAGACAAGTACAGTGATCAAGATTTGGGTCTTTGTAGACAAACCTGGGCGAGAATCAGAGGAAAACTGAAGCCAGGAGCTTCATTTGCATGGGCCACTTGCAAGGCCCTGAGAAGGGCCCTCACAATGTACTTCCATGGTCATACATTGTAATTTAAAACATTATATATGTTATATATGTTACAAATGTTTCTGATTATATTTTACATATAAAACATTCATATCTTTTAAAAATTATACATTATTGATTATGCCATTACAGTTTTCCCCATTTTTCCCCTTTATCCCTCCATGTCCTGCCCCCACAACCCTCCAGCAACCCTCCCACCTTAGTTCATGTCCATGGGTTGTACATAGAAGTTTTTGACTTCTCTGTTTCTTATATCATTCTTAACCTCTCTCCATCTATTTTATGCCTACCAACTATGCTTCTTCTTCCCTGTACCTTCCCTCTACTCATCCCCCTTCCACTCCCCACTGAAAACCCTCCATGTGATGTCCATTTCTCTATTTTGTTCCTGTTCTAGCTGTTGGCTTAGTTTTCATTTTCATTTTTTTAGGTTCAGTTGTTGATATCTGTGAGTTTGTTGTCATTTTATTGTTCATAGTTTTTTATTTTCTTCTATTTCTTAGATAAGTCCCTTTAACATTTCATATAATCAGGGCTTAGTGATGATGAACTCCTTTAACTTGACCTTATCTGGGAAGCACTTTATCTGTCCTTCTATTTTTTTTAATTAAATTATTTTATTGTTGTTCAATTACAGTTGTCCTCATTTACCCCCACCACTCCCCCCACTCCAGCCATCTCCACCTCCATCCCCTGCTTCCACTCCTGCCCCTAGTTTTGTCCATGTGTCCTTTATAGTTGTCCTGAAAACCCTTTCCCCCTTCCCCCCATTATCCCCTCCCACCTCCCCTCTGGTTACTATCAGATTGTTCTTAGTTTCAATGTCTCTGGTTATAATTTGCTTGCTTGTATGTTTTGTTGGTTAGACTCCAGTTAAAGGTGAGATCATATGGTATTTGTCCCTCACTGCCTGGCTTATTTCTCTTAGCATAATGTTCTACAGTTCCATCCATTCCACACAACAATATTCACACCGATATGTCCCCTAGAGCAAAGGACATAAAGGAAAGAATAAACAAATGGGATCTAATCAAATTAAAAAGCTTCTGCATGGCTAAAGAAAAAAACATTAAAATGAAAAGAAAACCAACTATATGGGAAGACATATTTGCCAATGATACTTTGGACAAAGGTTTGATCTCCAAAATATGTAAAGAACTCACACAACTCCACTCCAGGAAAACAACCCAATTAAAAAATGGGCAAAAGACTTGAACAGACACTTCTCCAAGGAGGACATACAAAGGGTCCAAAGACATATGAAAAGATGCTCAGCATCACTAGCCATCAGGGAGATGCAAATTAAAACTACAATGAGATACCACTTCACACCAATGAGAATGACCATCATAAACAAATCAACAAACAACAAGTGTTGGAGAAGATGTGGAGAAAAGGGGATCCTAGTGCACTGTTGGTGGGGATGCCCTTCCACTCTAAATGAAAGCTTTGCTGGATAGTGTAATCTTGGATGCAGGTCCTTATTTTTCATGACTTCAAATACTTCTTTCCAGCCCCTTCTTGCTCTTTTGAGAAATCAGCTAGAAGTCTTATGGGAACTCCTTTGTAGGTAACTGTCTCCTTTTCTCTTGCTGCTTTTAAGATTCTCTCCTTATCTTTAATTTTTGGTAGTGCAATTATGGTGTGCCTTGGTATGTTCCTCCTTGGGTGCAACTTCTTTGGGACTCTCTGGGCTTCCTGGACTTCCTGGAAGTCTATTTCCTTTGCCAGATTGGGGAAGTTCTCCTTTATTATTTGTTCAAATAAGTTTTCCACTTGTTGTTCTTCCTCTTCCCCTCCTGGTACCCCTATAATTTGGATGTTGGAGTGTTTAAAGATGTTCCGGAGGTTCCCAAGCCTCTCCTCATTTTTTTGAATTCTTATTTCTTCATTCTTTTCTGGTTGTATATTTTTTTCTTCCTTCTGGTCCACTCC